>OZ010577.1:16990588-17050588 GCA_963932145.1 Acanthosepion lycidas
TTTATTTATTTTTTTTTAAGCATTGCGCCCCGAGCAAGGCATGAAGCCACTAGGATGCAGGGGGGTCGCAGAAGATTTGGAACAAGAGCAGTTAGGAGTGATAGAAGAAAGGATGAAGGGAAGGATAGTGTGTAGATCAAGGTAACTGGAGATGTCGATTGACATTACATTTGAATAGTTGGAGATCATAGCTATCAGGGAAACAGTAATTGGGAAGGGTGTTCCACAGGCGAGAGGTGCGAGGTATGAAGCTATTGGAGTAGAAGAGAAAGCTACATTTAAAAGTTTCTACAGTGTAAGGGTGAGAGCGGGATGCCAGCCTCGTAGGGCGCTTGAATTCATGGAGTCTGGGAACCAGTGAAAGCAGCTCAGCGGAGGAATTACCATGAAAGTATTTGTAGAAGAGACAGAGAGAGGCGACGGCGCCTCTGTGAGATAGTGGCTGCAGGCGAGACGCCAGATCAGGGCCAATCACATTACATATCCGTCTCTGGATCTTGTCAAGAACTCCTCGGTAAGCAGAAGGTGCCCCAGACCATATATGGCAGCAATACTCCATGCAAGGGCGAATGGTCGTTTTGTATATTTGAAGTATCGATTCAGGGGAGAAAAATTTCCTGGCGCGGCACAGACAGCGAACTTTCCTCGCAGTGGACGATGCAATTGACTCAATGTATTTGTTCCATCTCAGGTCAGCAGTCAATGTGAGAACGAGCAGACGCAGGGAGTTGCTCTCAAGAAGTTGACTATCAGACATTCTAATGCGGGGCAGGTAAGGATCTCTATGGTGGTTAATGGAGAGTAGTTTAGTTTTTGAGGCGTTAAATTTGACCATCCAATTGTTGCTCCAGTTAACAACCGATTGGAGGCCCATTTCAAGACGAGCGGCCAGGTTAGTTTTGACAGCGACACTAGATTTGTTTTTGAGGCAGGAGTAAATTGTAGTGTCGTCCGCGTAGATGCCAACTTGGGAACCTATGGCGTCAGGAAGGTCGTTGATGAAAATAAGGGATAGAGTGGGGCCAAGGATGGAGCCTTGGGGAACACCTGCGTTCCTGGGATAGGAACTGGAGGAGAATCCGTTGAGAACAACCTTCAATTTACGGTTTGACAGGAATGATTGTATTAGATCAAACAGTCGACCAGTAATACCATAACCCTGGTGCTTACGAAGAAGGCCGGCATGCCAAACCCTATCAAACGCTTTGGGGATGTCGAGGGCCACGGCACGAGCCTCACCATATTTTGAAGTGTTTGGTAGACGGTTTCAGTGATGGCCGTAAGCACGTCAGCTGTAGAACGGGCGTAGCGGAAACCATATTGCTAGTCTGAGAGAAGGTCGTGTGCGGTAAGGTGGTTAACTACTTCTGCGTTGATTAGGGCTTCGAAGACTTTGCCGAAGAGGGGTAGGAGACTAATGGGACGGTAATTAGAGGGATCAGAGGGGTCTCCAGAGTTCTTAAAGACAGGAACAATGGATGAGGACTTCCAGCAGTCAGGAAAGCAGGATTCCTTGAGGCAGTAATTATACAGTTTAGAGAGGGCGGGTGCTAGCTCAGGCGCGCATTTCTTCAAGACAATGGCTGGTATGCCATCTCCACCACTAGCCTTGTGGGGGTCTAATTTGGAGATAATACCCAGTACTGATGACGGGGTTATGCGCAAGACGCTCAATAGGGCCTCATTTCTTAGAGGGAAGTCTGGTATGGGTACATCGGAGGAGTCGAGCGTCGAATTATATGAGAACTTCCGAGCAAGGCATTCAGCCTTGTCGGTTGAGGAGGTCAAGACCTCGAACTGGTTGAATAGAGGTATGGAGGGTTTTCTATTGTTCAGGACACTCTTGCAGAGCCGCCAATAATCTTTGGAGCCAAATTTGCGAGATGCAATACGCTCCTTCATCCGAGCAGCAAATATTGTCTTAGCTTCGTTGAGGACACGCTTACACTCGCTACCGGCGGAGGCAAAAAGACGTCTATTGCAGTCCGACATGTCACTACGAAATATGTGAAAGAAGTGGTTCCTATGGTCAATGGTGGCTGAGCAAGCAGCGGAGAACCAAAGGGAGGAGTGCGACTTGACCTTAAATTTCCTTGAGGGGATGAAAGCGTCGATTCCAGATTTAACCCAAGATGAAACCTCAGAAGCACATTCATGGACAGGGAGTGTAAAGACAACATCCCAGGGGACATTGCGGAGGAAGTCACGGAACGAGTCCCAATCCGATCGTTGGTAGTAGAACGAGGTTCTTGTAATGGGAGGTTCTTTGCGGGGTGTGGAGTTGAAGGAAATGTTAACAGATACCACGGCATGATCGGAGTTACCAAGAGGGCAGAGCTGTGTGGCGCTACAGGATTCGGGGATGGAGGTAAAACACAGATCGAGAAGGGAGGCATTATCTGCCAGGTTGAGGGCAAAACGCGTGGGGAAGTTGACTATCTGCGTGAGGGATTGAGAAATTGAGAAGTTAAGTGTTTGAATGCCAGCCCGGTCAGTAGTAGAATTCTCGAGCCACTTGGTATGATGGGCCTTAAAGTCACCAAACACGAATATTTGAGCAAACGGGAGGAGAGAGAGGGACTTGTCTATGCTGTCAGATATGCTATCGAGTATCCCGCAGTCTTGAGAGGATGGAGAGCGTTAGAGGAAGAAGAGATAGCTTACGGCATTGAGGAGAAATAGTCGAAGACACATGTACGAATGGTCTGGTGATTCGAGAGACAACTCTCTGGTCAGAGGGAGATGGTCCTTGACATAGACACCAAGGCCGTACATGTGGGTTAGAGAGTCTTTCCTGAGGATAGGAAGGTAGCCGGGGATCGAGAGATCAGAGGAGGGAATAGACGGGACAAGGTTTGTCTCGCACAGAGCCATTATATCCGGGCTGTTTGCAGTGAGGGAAGATTCCATACTGCAGAAATTTGTTCTAATGCCACGGATGTTGCTGAACGAAATGTTAAGGGTTTTAGGTGATTTTTGAGGGGCTGGTTTAGGTTTACTTTTTTGGTTCATTTGAGTCTTTATGTGGAATTGTTGGAAGATGAGAAGGCCTGAAGTACTTCAGGCCTTAGTCTTCATGTGGAGTAAATGTTGGAGGATGAGAAGGCCTAAAGTAAGAGAAGCAGATGGTTATCGACCGCAACATGAGCAGAGAGGAGTTGGCACAGTCTGCATCATAATGTGGCCTCACGGTTGCCCACCGGAGGTGACAGCAGGGACACCGTTCCACGCGCGTCATGGCACTACAAACACCCCGGTATTATACAACTGTTGATCAGAGCGGCCGCTCAAGACGCTACGCAAGAGTTAGGGCTCCTAACTACCAGTCGGAAACAGCAGCCAGTGAACTGTCAACCGTGTACCCTCAAGATGAAGAGGCAATGCCACAGACTGCACACGTCACAGGAGAAGCACATCAGCACTAGTACAGAGGCCAGAGAGAGAGAGAGAGAGAGAGAGAGAGAAAGAGAGAGTACTGGGAACCCCTTCTTAGACAGGAAACAAGGTGTGAGCCTCTGCTCTTGTCCAGGGGAAGGGGGAGGAGTGTTGACCGGGCGGTAGGAGGGTCTACCTAATCCTATTACTTATAACACATACAACAGGGACAAAAGACAAAACAGAGGGATAAGGGCGGGGAAGTAGTTGATAGTACCAGGCTGACACTAGGTGTCTGTTCGGGGGGATAGGATGGGATAGGATGGGATTTATTAATATTTAATCCTTACATGAGATTAAGTTTTAACTTAGTCCCATTGTTCTATTCTAAAGAGAGAAAAGAAAAAATATGATTATCCACCTTTTTGTGAATATGGCATAAATGCTAGCTTACTTGTGGCTGTGGGTGGTAATAGTAGTCCGCATGCATTCTGATGGTCACCAGTGAGTTTGACACATTAGTACATTTTATCAAGCAAAGGGCAAGGCCACTGGACCGTAAGAATACTGAAGACATACTAACGCCTGGTGAAGAGACATTTTTCACTTCTTTTGAGGTGGGAGGGAGGATTTTCAACTACACAAAACAAAGTGTTATAAGTTAGGTTACAATGGTTAGAACAAGTATCAAAGTTAAATTAGTCGCACAGAGTGGGGGGGAGAGACCAAACAATAGATAAATAAAATAAATACATAAACGTAGGTATATATATATATATATATATATATATATATATATATATATAGAGAGAGAGAGAGAGAGAGAGAGAGAGAGAGAGATGCTTTGGATGGGTCTCTGGTAGAAAGAATTTATACTCACACATGGCAGAAAGTTAATGCCCTCTTCCATTCTGATGGGACGCCAGTGAATGTATAGCCAGCCAGATCTCAATGCCCAAGCATCAAGTTACAGATAAGGCAGTGTTGGGGTTGCGGGGGCGAAGTGGTCAGCGACCATTCCTACCCGCCACAAGCAGTGGGCTTGGGAAAATATGCTTTTATACTCACAAATGTGTGTTACTGTTCTTAATTGTGGAAAAAAATGTGGAATATGCAGTGTCGTTTCCTGGCGTTCGTAAGCATAAACTTAAAATACATTTCTCAGATCCCAGATTTTTCTCGATTTTATTTTGTAACCCGGTCCATGTGTTTATTTAGAAGATTATCAACAGTGAACAGGATCACATTTTTTTCTTTTGAATTTCTTTTCAACATTGTCTGATTTGAGATGTTTTCCTTCGTTCGAAAAGAACATTTTTTTTTTTAAATTGAATTTGAACTAAAGAATTCATTGAAGAGGAGAAAAGTGCTTCACTAAATCCTGTTGGATCAGTTATGCATTTATTTTTGAATTTTTGTGATTTCTACGAACCACGAGTTTATTGTGGACGATTTTGTTCGAATAAAGTAAAGATTTCTTTTTTTGTACAGAATATTTTAACAAAGAGGAGAAAAGAACTTTAATAGATTCTTTTATTGCAACATTTTGGTGTCATTTCCTTTTTTGGAAATTAAGACGAATTCTACAAACAATGTCTGATTTTAAGTTTATTGCTTAAGTTTTCTGTGTTCATTTGTTTTTTGGGGGTTTGAAATTTTACCTTATTTTCTTCAACAAAAACCTAAAAGAATTAAAATTACACTATTTTCATTATTCGGACTATTGTCCTCATCTTTGTTGTCACTTTTATCATAACGTTTCGGCCGTTGTACGCTCCGGCCTTCTTCAGGTAGTTGGAATGAACCCTTTCATTCGCTCGCTGGGGTAGACTATTCTAGTTCCACGTGCCATGTCTAATGGATGTCAGTTATCACACTCTTTAGGTTCTGTCACTGGATTTAACAGACACCTTTATCCACTGTGCCATATATCCTCAAGGACCCGGCTAAGGCGGTGGTGGACTTTCAGAGGGAAATTAACAGGAGATAACTAATAACTGACATCCATTAGACGTGGCACGTGGAAATAGAACAGTCTATCCCAGCGAGCGAAATAAAGGGTTCAGTTCGACATTCCAACCACCTGAAGAAGACTGGCTCGTACAACGGCCGAAACGTTGCGATAAATATGGCGACAAGGTTGAGGACAATAGTCCGAATAATGAAAATAGTTTACATAAAACCTCATCTCAGAAATATAGACAGATACTGAAAGGCCGAAACGTTGAAATAAATATGGCGACAAAAATGAGGAAAATAGTCCGAATAATGTATCAGGTTGGTGAAAAAAATAATATCGTTTTTTGATGTTAAAAAATACGTCAAAAACGATATTATTTTTGCACCAACCTAATAAATAGTGTACATAATACGTCATCTCAGATATATAGACAGATACTGAAAGGCCGAAACGTTGTAATAAATGTAGAGACAAAGATGAGGACAATAGTCCGAGTAATGTAAATAGTGTACATGAAACCTCATCTCAGAAATATAGACAGATACTGAAGGATGTGATAAATGTGGTGACAAAAATTAGGAAAATAGTCCAAATAATGTAAATAGTGTACATAATACCTCATCTCAGAAATATACACAGATACTGAAGGATGTGATAAATGTGGTGACAAAAATTAGGAAAATAGTCCAAATAATGTAAATAGTGTACATAATACCTCATCTCAGAAATATAGACAGATACTGAATTAAAATTAATTCCTTTTATATCATTCCCTTTTGACATATTTAATTTACTTTTATAATTATTGCGAATTCTGCAGTGTCGGTTTCGTAGAAGACTGCGTTCGTATAAACCAAAGTATTCTTTGTTTCAAAGTTTTCTTTCTTATATTGGAAACATTTCGTGCCATTTTTTTAATTCTTAATTATTGCGAATTCTGTAAACAGTATTTGCTTTGTTGTTGACTGCCGTCATATAAACTAAAGTTTGTTTTGTTTTTGCTTTGCTTTGCTTTCAAATCTGAACTGATGACTTTAGCAAATTGAAGAAAAGAGTTTCAGCAGATTCACTTACCATATTTTCTGGCGTCAAAGACGAAGTCTCTTTCCTAAAATAAATCTCGAAAATTTGCATGGCATCACGAATTCTAGCATAGATATCTCCCTCTATGATTAGCATAGGCCTACAAACCCCCCACTAATTTTCGTCCTGATGGACGCATGGCAAATTTTCAAGACTTATTTCAAGAAAATATCTGCGTCCTTGACACCGGCAAATAAGTTAGACTGTCAAATCTTGGTATCAATTTTCCACAAACCTGGTTCTATACAAGCCTTCATCACTCTAATAAAATCATCTGTGTCGACAGTCTAGTGGTTCAATACCTAAACAGAAATGTTGCGACCTCATACGCCGAAATTGTCAGGCGAACCCACCATATATATATATATATAAATATACTTTGTGAAACAGACCCAACCCCCTCGCAGATGCTTCCTGAAAAAAACAACAATCTTAAATTCAAGTGACAATCGTTATCTATCCCTCTTATCCTGATAATCTCCACTTCCCACTGCCTCTTCATTCACTCATATATATCTCACTCATATATCATCTCATTTATAACTATTTTAACAGCAAACCTCTACCTTGAGTGGCTCTCAAGCTTTGATTTGGGTGAACTTTAGTATAAAGTATGAAGTTTAGTATAAAAGCATGACTTGCTACTCGGTAAATATTAAGGAAGAAAATGTGTGTAATTTTCAAACATCTCCCAATACTAACAGAGGATTAATGTCAGTGGGCAATTTTAGGCGTCATCAGAACAAACCCTTTATTTGTAATATTGACCTAAATGTGTTGGTATTTGTGTAAAAGAGTAGAATTACATTGAAAAATTTAAGCGAAAGACTAAGTTTCCAATACAGCTGTATTCGCTTCATGCCAAGCCCACTTTAAATGATACGATGCGAGATGCTATTTAACGCGCATGCTCCATACTTGCGGCCTTATGTCACAGAACGGTGCCACAGCAAAAAAAAAAATTAAAAAAAAAAATTATAATAACTGGTAAATTGTAAAGAACTTCGTTGAGGTTCGTGGGCGACACCGGTGCAGATTGAACATTTTATCTCGCTCATCCCATTGCGAAAAAAAGATCTTTGTTAACTTACGGAATTTTTAGGCGTTATGGTAGCGAGGAAGTGTCGATTGATTGATTTTTTTTTTTTTTACAGCTTATCAAACTTTTGCATGTTATTTAAAGCCAGGAAATGTTTTAGATTGTAAGAATGTTTTTGAGATAATAATGATTTACTGATACAAATTCTACTAATTAACCCATATCTGGGGGAGAAGAGGTGGATTCATACATTCCCCACGAGGATTTGCGCGTAAGTGAATATAACGAACTCAGATGGAATTTGAACTAAGCTCTCCAATTTCCAAATCCGAGTATTTATGAACTTTGCGATTCTGGTCGCTGTGCAGTCTGTTTTATATGAAGAAATACAAGAACTCACAAAATCAATGTATAAATGACTTCTAAATCTAGTTTCAGAAGTTGGAACATACATTGAATTTATAACATTGTCTTTATAACATGGTCGTTATTTATAGCAAAAATATGCGAAAAAAATACCTCCCACTTAAAATCGATTTTAATAACCAATGAGGTTTTCGGGCGGCCTTTTCTCGAGATGTTTTGATTGGGCCTATTTTTACGACACTATATGGAGAGCTGGCCTCTGGAAGGAGACCCACAGGTAGGCCACAGTTGCGGTACCGCGATGTTGTGAGGCGCGACATGAAAGCTGTGGACATCAACATAGAATCCTGGGAGAGCCTGGCAGCCATATGATCCAAATGGAGAGGAACCCTGACCAAACACCTCAAGTCAGGAGAGGAGAAGCTGACACAAGTCGCCACAGAAAGGCGGGCCCGCAGAAAGAAAAGTGGCAGTTCCGACAGACCAGAGACAGAACAACATGCGATTCTCTGCAACAGAGATTGTCACTCCCACATCGGTCTCTATTGTCACAGACGTTGATGCTCCAGCCAAGCAGACAACTAGGATGCTACCCATTGTCAACCTTGACCGACGGAGGCCCTCCCTCCCCATAAAATTCCAATGTTCTAGAAAAAAAAAGCTGAGAAGGAAAATTCTTCCTTTCGATTATTTTCCACTAGACGCAAGGATTTCAAACCCGCGATAATTTAAAATGGTAACTGAGTGATTATCGATGGTCATGCACCGTTAAAAATGGAAACAAAAACATACATAGCGTAAAAAAGAAATGGTTGAAAGAGCTGCAATTGACAGGATGTTGTGGAGAGCCATGATCGTTCACGTCCTGAATGTACACGGCAGATAAAAGAAGAATTGAGTGATCCTGGCGACCCAAGTATAAATTAGTTCGTCGGCTGGTAACGATGACTGTTCATTCACGCGTCGGGAGTGTTACACAGTCAAGAAGTCAGCCTTAATTTACAACTGCGAACAATAAGAAGATCTTGTAATGCTAAATGGTCAACCAGAAACTCCGGATAACATGGCCGAAACCAAAACGTTTTTTCAGAGAAACGTAAGCCAAGCTTATGTCACATCGTTGTTACCAATTCCTCACCTCAACATTCTTCGTGAATGCTACGTTTGACTTTAACGACTGACAAGCCAGGACTTCACAGCTACGAAAATATCTTCACTATATACATTTAACAAAAGACATTTTAACTGTATCAATTTTAAGTTTTTTCTTTTAAAACAACGTTTTTTTTTCTGTTTTTTATTATCAGGAGTTCAAGAGAATATTTTTAATAATCCATCAAACACTTCTTGCGTTCCGTATTTTGAATTTACCTGTAAATAAATTCTTTCTGTTCATTTTACACCGTGTAACAGTTTTCCTTTTCTTGTGCGCTTAATGACCTAATAATTTTTTTATTTTTCTACTAAATGGAGTAAAATTCCAATATATTACTGTGACAATTTTTGTTCAAAGCATTTTTTATTATTATGTTTAATTGCAGTATAATATTTCTTCAGGTTTTATTAACATGGCTAATAATGAAAAACTTAGAAAAGAGTACAGAACTGTGATGTAATATCAGTCCTCCTATATGGCAGTGAATGCTGGACAATCTCCTCACAGATGAAAAAGATACTTGAAGCAACAGAAATGTGGTTCTACAGAAGGATGATGAGAATACGACGGATCGAACATGTGAGCAACGACAAAATTTTTAAAGAAAATGGAAACAAAGAAGAAACTTAGCATCAGCAGTAGAACCCATTGCTGAGGCGGGGGTTGCATCCAATGAAGATGTTGATGTCCGTTTGTCGGCATTGCAGAGGAATATTCATTTTCAGCTTCTTCGGATCTGCGAAGCAATAACTGCAAAGAGGTATTGCGGCAAATTCACCGATCTAACTGTCACAGTTAGATCGGTGAATTTGCCGCAATACTTCTTTGCAGTTATTGGTTATTCAAGAAAAACAGTCACTTTTGGCAAATCGTAATGGTATCATTTTCCACCACGACAACGCATATTGCAAAACAGACCTTTCAGAAGTTTAAAGAGTTGAAATGGGAAACCTTTCAACACCCGCCATATTTCCCCGACTTGACTCATTCAGATTTTCATTTGTTCCGGTCTCTACAGAACAATTTAAATGACAAAAATATAACTCAGTACAGTCAGTCGAAAGCTACCTCACAATCTTCTTCCAACAACAAAGATTCTACGAAAAAGCTATCAACAAGATTGTCGACCGATTGAAGACAGTTAAAACAATGAAGATTATAGATTTGACTAATAAATGTTTTTGGGTAACTATGGAAAAGAGTTGAAATGGGAAACTTTCCAACACCCGCCATATTCTCCCGATTTGGCTCTTTCGGATTTTCCTTTGTTTCAATCTCTCCTGAAAAATTTAAATTACAAAACATTTCGAAAACTACCACGAAACCTTCACAAAAAAAAAAAAAAAAAAAAAAAAAATCGACGTTTCTACGAGAATGGCATCAAAGAGCCTGTAGAACGATGGGGAGACAGTTGTTAAAAACAATCTGACTAATAAATGATTTTATGCATGTAAAAGTTTGTTTTTAATTTTCTAGTTACACACGAGACATCACAATGTTCTAATATATGTAACGCAGATATATCTAAAATATATGAATCTTTTACTTTGAACAATTTCTAAAAAAATGGTTAGCGATTTACCTTAACTTCAAGAATTGGGAGAATATTATAAACATATTTCGACAAAACAAGAAAATTGAAAACAAAAGAAAACAACATAAAATAAAAGAACGGCTTTTATACAAAAGTCACAAAATGTTGTTCTTTCATTTCAAACGAGGGACGCCATCTTAGCAAAACGTATTGATGATTTAATATTGAAGCACGCATATGTTTCTTTCGTTCAGATCTGAGGAAGTCTCTCAAAAGATGACGAACCGCGTAAACAAGTCAATAAAACAGTTTCCCAAAATTGATCAAACTTTATCTGGATTTTATATCCCATTTAAATACACACACACACACACACACACACACGCACACACACACACACATATATATATATATATATATATATATCGCACATACATTGCTGGTGTTAATAAAGCAGTGCTGGATGAAATACAGTAAAATAATTAAGCATATATTAATAAATATACATATTATCTATCAGCAATAGCTTAACTTGTAGTTTTATAACAACGCAGTCTTCAGGTGCTGAGTACAGACAGGCCATTACATAATCTAAATCTTAAAAAATATATGTGGTTATCGCAATGTTGGCGCAATTATATATTATACTGGGAATACAGTTTTTTTAATTTTTTTAAAATTATATTTGGCATTTAAAATAAACATGATTTATATATATATATACAAGAAATTATTTTAGAGTTGTGAATATTAATCATTTATTCTTATATTAAAGGGAGATTACTTGATCTTTTTTATGAAAAAAAAACACAAAAAACAAACAGTAATTTATATTAAAAATAAACCGTAATTTATATTAAAAATAAACCGTAATTTATGTTAAAAATTAATCTGGATCAACGTATTTAAGCAGATATTTATTTTACGTCTACATGTAACGGTCAATTCATTTCTCTTGTTTAATAAGCTAGGATTATTTAAGTATTTTTAGACAACCAATTTTTCAACAAGACAAAGTAACATCTATTTCCTTTCCCATTATAAGATTTGACTCCAGCTGTAATATCCCAGTTGATAAAAGATAAATTACCATCTTTAAATGCTAGAAATATTTGAAGAAAGCAGTGCTGTTTTTAAAAAGTCCTGGTCGTTTTTTTACGTAGTATGGGGACAAGTGATCAGTGATACGCAAATGAGTGCGTCATGTGCCTGGAAAGTGGTGGAGTGGAGGTTTGTGGCACTGTTCTTGACCAGTGCAGGTGAGTTGTGCACACACATCAGTCATGCCAGCTTGTCACGGTTGTCTGCAATATGACTTTAAGGTGGGCTTGTCCGCAGCCGCATCAAGTCGCCGAATACGTCAAGCCTTTGGGGATAATGCTAAGCGCCAGGCATTGGTTCCAGAAGTTCAGCTTGGAAGATTTGTCTCTGTTATAAACCCCTCGGTCTCAGGTCCGGGGTGATGAGGCCATGAAGTCGGCCGTAGAGGAAGACAACAGCCAAACCTGTGGTGAGTTTGCCGAACGCTTCTAGGTTTTTGATGAAACAATTAGTTTTTACCTGCACCGCATAGGGAAGGGGTACAAGTTGAGCAAGTTGGAATTCAAGCACTGTCGCAAGCCAACGTGCAGCAGCAACAAGTGAAAGCCTGTTTCTCGTTGTTGTCTCGCAACGTATCCATATTTGAATCAAGCGCTCAACAGTGACGAAAAGTGGGTATGGCACTCCCAAGCGTGTCAGACATTGTCACCTGCCTCACACCACAAGATCACCTTCACACCCAAAGATCATGCTCTATATCTGATGGACTAGTCGACAAATGGCGCACAATGAGCGGCTACCACCCATTACTATAGACTTGTGCTCGCAGACGTTGGATCATGTGCAACAGGCACTGAAGCAGAAGTAGCCACCATTGTTTAATTGCAAGGGCAAGGGTTTCTGTTTCACCATGACATTTTCAGGCCTCATGTGGCACAGGTGGCCAGGGAAACCATACGGTGACTTAGTTGGGAAACACTGCACCATCCACCTTACTCCCCACAGACATTGCACCAACAGATTACCACCTCTTCCATTCCATGGACAATCACCTTCGTAGAAAATCCTTTACAAATCAGGCAGACTTACGGCACACACTCATAGACTTCTTTACATCCAAGACATCCGTTTTTACCACCAGGGCATTGCACAGCTGGAGGCACATTGGGAACAGGTTCTGGATGTCGGTGGGGATTACTTTGAGGATTAACGATATGTCAGATTTGCTGCATACTTTTTTCTAATGAATCAAAAATTTTTTTTTATTAATATGTATATATACGATCAATTTGGGCATCTCGAGGTGGTGTAATGGTTAGCAAGCTTGTTTCACTAGAACAATTACGACTGAGTAGTGAGTTCGATTCTCACTGGGGGAACCCCCTAATTTCGGCCTTGGGCCACATCTAAGCTATGCTTGGAAAATCACTATATACGATCAGTAATGAATAGCCATTCATTAATTTAATACGTTTATTAGTATACAAATAAAAACTGTATATATATGCTACCAATACTACTATTTTACGTTTTCTTATAGTCATCATCAAGATGGGTGCACTTGTGTTGTAGTTACATGACTGCGTAAATAGTCTACCCGAATAATATGGCATCAAACGACTTGGGACACCACATTACCTCTGTTAGGAACGCACCATGTGGAACCATTTCCATAATAAATATCGTTTGAAGGTCCCAAGAATGATAATATAAAAAAACCATATCAGGACCGTGGGGTGGATGCAGTCAAAAACTTTGATATGTTACCCATTTTGGGGGTTGTGCAGCCGGGTGTTGCTCTTATGCAAACATTTTGGCCTGTTTCGACGGACAATTTTCTTCAATCTGTCCAGTATTTCGTAGCATCTAACTGTGTTAAGAGTCTGACCATAGAGTACGAAGCCCACAAGCAGCACAACTTTTGCATCCCTGAACACAAGTGTCGTAAATTTCTTCACTAAAGGGAAGCGGGAAGAGAGGACTAACCTTGAAGAAAATAGATATATGGTTATCAGCAAGAGGAGCAACCCAGAATTGAAGATGTCTAAATGAGAAAGGAAAATTTATATATCTGGAACGTATTTTAATAGACGATAGAAAATATAAGACGAAAAATCTGAAAGCGCATCGGAATAGCGAAAGATTCCTTCCAAAAGCTAAGCAAAGTATTAAGAAACAGGGAAATGTCATAAGAAATAATAAAAAATGAATGCTGAACTGCTATGTAATATCATTCCTCCTATACGTCAGTGAATATTGAACAATTTCCTAAAAGATGATGAACAGACGAAGCAACAGAAATATGGTTCTGCATAAGAATATTCAAAATACCATAGGTGGAGCATGTGAATAAAGAGAAAATTTTACGGAAAATGGACACTTATACTTAGAATCAGAGACAATTGAAATTTCTAGAACATATATTGAGAAAAGGACGATTAGAGAATTTAACACTCACATGACATATTGAGGGCAAAAGGGACAGAGGGAAACAGCGAGTAAACTACTTAACGTGCTTGTATAAATGGATAGCAGAATATAGACTGGGAGGAATAATAAGCAGGGCAAAGATTGCAAAGGATACGAAGTTATGAAAGTGCTATGATTACCCACGTCTTGAAGGGACACGGCATCTAGAAGAAGCAGAAAATTGCTGAACTTTGAAATTGATGTGTGTAGGCTAGGTCGGTGACGATGGATATTTCCAGGCCATGGAATCCAGGACTCATCAGAAATGATCATGTACTCCAGAAAGTCCTCATCAACTCTCTGATCTAATTCCAAAAACTGAATGCCTATGTGTTAGAACTTGTGTTTACTTATTTATTAGTTTTAGTCGATTGCTTTGAGAGCCAAATTGAAGTTTTTGTCCTTGGCCTTCAAACATATTGTTTACACTTCGCATCTCTTTGGTTGTTTACTGTTTTACTATGGCAATCATCTTTGCTGTGGCTTTGTACTTATAGCTTTCACGATGTTTTAATTCCGGTAAATCTATGCATATCAGTAATTTTGGACATAGTCGGTTAATATCTGTGTTCTGATTTTTTTTCACATCTATCTATCTATCTATCTATCTATCTATCTATCTATCTATCTATCTATCTCTATGTTTTGGTAAAAGAAGTTATTTCGTTGTTGTCAAATTCAGAAAAGGTCAACTGACTGCACTCAGTGGAACCTCAAGGCCAGATTTATTCAATTTGTGTAGAAAGTTTGGTTCAATGCAACATTCTTCCATCTCCAAATTAACAATGACAGGTCTCACCCACCTCAGTAAGCATTTGGCATTTGACATTGCTACCCTTAAATATTATACAGCATTTTTCGTTATGTCCGTGACGAGACAAAACAGTTTTGTTGTCTTCGTTTAATCGATAAGGAGACCGAAGGAAGAAAAAAAAAAGGACACACGATTGGTGATAACCTTCATTCCTTGACATTCTGAGAGCTGCAGTAATTGTACACACGTTCGTTGGCGGGGTAACATGTAAAGGCTAAGTATCAAGGCATCGATTAGTGAAAAGCATCAACAGAAACACCGTAACAAAAAAAATATCCATTGGCTGAACCTGGAGAAATTTCTTTCTGTGTTGTAGAGCAGAGCGTTGACTGTTTCCTTGTGACAGCCATTTTATTTTCTAGTGGATGAGCGAAAACCAATCAACAAGATGGAAAAGCAAGACGGGAAAGATCCAACAGAAGTGACATTTCTTCCACATGTAAATATAACCCTTTTTAAAAAATATTTCACTGTGCTGACCTCTAGCCTGTTAACCTTACCTATATATATATATATATATATATATATATATATATATATATATATATATATATATATATATATATCTTTAAATCCTTTGTCTCTCAGGTAAATTATATTTTTTCTAAAAGATTTTATTCGACCGAACGAAATAAAATCTAAGCATTCTGTTGGCGTAATTTAGACATCAAGTTGGTTCACTGACATTTTTATGGTATATGGCACATTTCATAGTATATATATTTGTCTCTTTTTTAACCAGGATAAAATTACCAGACAGAGCAATAAAACATTTTATGAAAAGTTCTTGATTCTGAAAACAAAAAAAAGAAACTAAACTATTGTTTTTATTGTATGTATATATATATATATATATATATATATATATATATATATATATATATATATATATATATATATATATATATATATATATAAACTTATTATTCTATACAAGGATATTATGAAAAGTTCTTTGTTCGACCAACTTTCCAAAATATAACCAAATATCACATTTTTTTTTAATTCCGTCATGGTCAATCAGGAGAAATATCCAGCATCCCCATCGTATATGCAGGGATTACTATATACTATAGATTTAAATACTTTTAAAGACTGTACTTATGAAAATGCGTATGTGTTTTGTGTGCAAGTGTGTGTTCTTGTAAAGACAGATATAGAGAAATAGGTTATTTTTGATTTGTAAATAAATTGTGTTTCAAAGTTAGGATGCATGTCTCCGTTGGTAGCTGCATAAATCATTCGTTGGGACTACAAGATTTTCTTTTAATTATAAATTGTGCTTCGTTATCTATTCCTATTCTTTTTATGTTTTAAGGACAATGACTCTTGATAAATTGATCCATTATATATTTGGTCAAACAGTTACCTTTTTTCTTTTTCTCATATCTATCTATCTATCTATCTATCTATCTATCTATCTATCTATCTATCTATGTGCATATATACTTTCAAAGTTTTATTTTAGTGAATACACATATTTGGGTAGACGCACTTTTTCATTTAACTGTGAATTACATGCATTTGAGAATTTCAAGAAATTAATGAGCTCTCCGGCAAGGTTTAAACCTGAGTCCATCTTTGCGAAAGAAAACACCCAGTTTCGTGTGTGTGTATATATATATATATATATATATATATATATATATATATATATATATATATATATATATATATATATATATATATATACATGAATGATATTTATGTGTATGCATCTATCTCTGTATATATATGCAATATATATGTTTCTTTCAAAGTTTTATTTTAGGGAATAGACATGTTTGTGTATACGCACTGTTTTTTTGCTTTTTTTTAACTGTGAATTACATGTACAGTCTTATGCATTTGCAAGTATCAATAAAGTAATGAGCTCTTCGGCGGGGTTCGAACCTGCGTTCTCCTTTGCGAAGGAAATCACCGTTTCGGGTGTATATATATATATATATATATATATATATATATATATATATATATATATATATATATATATATATATATATATATATATATATATATATATTGTACACGACATGTATCTATATTACTATCTATCTATGTAAATGTAAAATATTAAAATCATCTATGAAATGATGATCTCATAAGATAAACTTAATATTTTCCAGTAATATCGCTTTAGGACTATAAAGGATAAATTATTCTTATCTCTTTCTCTAATGTGAAGGCGCGTATTTGAATATCTGCTCTATTCATGTTCACCCATGTCCAAGTGAGAGACCATTTTGATAACGCATATGCATTCTGTGTACATAACCCCAATTACACCTTTGCATATAAACAATTGCAATTTCCACATGATAAGACACTGGTAGTTATGTAGCATTTGTTTCTTTATAACGAGTGACTTATATCCAATTTGGTTGAGCGAAAAGTGGGTACTGGGAGTGTAACCGTTGAGTTAATATATAATTGAGGTGATAGAAATCTGTGGGAAACCTCATCGAAACGAATCAAGTTTAGGGAACCTTCAACAGCAACAAGACGTGCTCCCGCTAACCGTAAATGCAGAGGGCAGTTAGTCCAGTTGACTCTTGGGTGATTTCATGTTCTTTTGAATTCTCTTTTAAAGCCAGGAGTAAATAATTGTCTATCAACTTAAATATCAACTGTGCAGCTTATGACATCTGGAATGTCGTTAATGAAAATAAGGAAAACAGCCGATTTAAGAATAGAACCGTGGGGACGCTCGCATTGAGTTTTAGAGGAATGGCTGTTCAAGCAACTTTCATTAAGGCTGAATCAAAAGAAATTAACAACCAAAAACACTATAATCCTTCAACTAGAATAGCATGCCAAACCCTGTCAAACACTTTCGAGATATGTAAAGCAACAGTCAGAACTTCACCATTCTTATCTAATGTTTGACAGATTCTTTCAGTATTTTTGGAGATTGATGTGACAAACAGCGCGGAATTATTTACACTATTTACAGTGTTCGTACTGTTGTCTTAATCTTTAATGTCATATACGTTTCGGCCTTCATCAGCTGATATTGGAATTTCGAACAGACCCTTTTATTTTCTCCGTCGGGATAGATTGTTCTAGTTCCACCTGCCTTACCTTTTCTGGATATCTTAGTCTCAGTTATTTCTCTTTAGTAACTTAACTCTTCGGCTTTTTGTTCCCCTCTGCTGTGGCCAGGTATTGAACTCACAACTCTTTGGGTCAAGCCACTGGATTACTTCAACCAACGCTTTTATCCACTGAGTCACGTGTCTTTGAAACTGAAACTAAATAAATAAAAACTTCCGGACCAATTTTGCGCTGAAGGGTTTGTCCCCTATCCTACCTCATCGCCTAGTTGCTTTAAGAATAGACATTTGAAATCTTGGTTTATACTCATATTTATTAGGCTTCATAAAAAATGAACTCTCCCGTCGTTTTTGATGTATGAGGGACCAGTAGGTTAGTTCATAGAACCAATGGCCAGACTATCCGCACATATGATTTGATTATAGTAGTGAAGGCTTGTACAGAACTGACCACACTTTCTGGAAGAGCTGAATACTGAGATCTGGAGAACATAATGTGCCACAAGGTCCCCAAACGACTCTCTTCAGGTTTTGATTCAAAATTGTCCTTCTCCTAGACCGGTTGTCACCCAAGGCTATAGGATACAGTCTATTTTGCTATTTATCCATAGCTGGGGGGAGAGATGGATTCATACCTTCCTCAAATGTACTTGCATGTAAGTGAATGTAAAGAACTCGACTGGAATTCTAACTTGGCTAACCGATTCTTCAGTCTGAGTTGCTATCCATTACTCCACTGTGCCTCCATAACACAAGAAAAATACTAATGCGACGAAGAAGGCAATATAGCGCCTGTCTACCGAGTTTTGGTTTAGGGTTGCTTCTGTCTTGTCTGCCTTAAAAGTAAACATTAGAAATTTCATCAACTTTCATATTTCATCAACTTTCGAACCTTAGCTTTGTTGGGCATGAATCCATATTTTCAGATGGAATACAGAGTAGAAAGATTGGGTAGCGCCAATAGAGAGGGAAAATTTTTCTTTAATAGGATTTTTAGAACATTCAGACTGGTACACGAAAATAAATAAATATACTGTTTAATAAATAAAGTGACGTCTACTAAAATACGATTATCCACTAAAAATAACGTTTTAAAGTAATCAAAAGTGTTCCCTGTGGAAGAAAGCCTGTTTATCATCTGTCTATATTTCTGAGATGAGGTATTACGTACAGTATTGTCCTCATCTTTGTTACCATATTTATCACAACGTTTAGGCCGATACACGCTCCGGCTTTCTTCAGGTGGTTGGAATATCGAACTGAACCCTTTATTTCGCTCGCTGGGGTAGACTGTTCTAGTTCCACGTGCCATGTTTAATGGATGTCAGCTATCAGTTATCTCTTGTTAATTCACTTCTCCAAGTTCTCCACCGCCTTAACCAGGTATTCAACTCACAAATCTTTGGGCCCTGTTACTGGATCTAACTAACGCCTTTATCTTCAAGGACACATGGCACATGTCTATTTTTTTAGGTGAAGGTGTGTGTTCAACATGTAAACAAAGGAGATAGAAGAAACATTTTAAAAAACTTGTTTTTTGCTACAGACATTTATTTATTTTTAATGTAGACTATATTGAAATAAAGTTAAAAGGCCACTTGAGCATATCCGTTTTTCTTTTTGGTTCAGAAATAATTTATCAGGATATTATCGCGTGATTCACATTTTGAAGCCAAGAGGAGAAAGGTTCTATTCTTTCCGAAAGTGGGGGTCATAAAATCGCACATGGGATCGGAAATCCTTTCCGTTTTTTTTATACTCTGGATCATGGGAAAATGATTTTTTTTTTTTTATTATTATTTTATTTATTGATTTCATTTTATTTCCCCCACAACATCCTTTGGAAATTGGAAGCCAAATCAATAAATCAAAATAGCAAATGTCTAGAAAAGTAAGAAGTCATACAAAATACAATCAAAGTCAAAACGTAAGAAAAGTCCCAGTTTAAAAAAAAATTATAAACACATTCTATTAAATTTCAACCCTGACTAAACGAATCTGAAGACGCCAGAGAAAATAGAATATGCACCAGTATATATAGCCTAATGCTACAAAGTTTATCTCCAAACATAAACAGCAACAAACCTAGTGATGATGACGTCAAGAAAGTCATGGCAAACTAAAAAATAATAAAGGTTGAATTAACTTCGAGGTGGAAAATTTGTAAGTGACATAATATGTCCCCAAATTTAAGAAAAATAAGTTTCTTAGTTTTATGAGGGAATTCTGGAAGTTTTAAAGGCATATCCCAAAGCAGTGGTGTATGCCATGCATTAAAGAGCCCTGTGGGAACAAAAAAAGTAGTTTTAAAGATCCTTATCCGTAGAGAGGTGTCACAACTTGATTCATTATGGTGAAAGTAGTCATGAATATTTTACTAACTAGACTCTCACCTATTCTATGAAAGTCAACTTCTAACGAACTAATATGGTTTTAATTCTGGTAAGGTGTGCAATAATAATAACACACACACACACACACACACACACACACACACACACACACACACACACACACACACACGCGCGCGCGCACACACACACATATATATATATTATTTTATATGCGCAGTACTTATTGGAAAGTACTCAATATCAGTGATAGAGCTAACATATTCAGTTGTATGGATATGAGTTTGTGACCCTGAGTTGCACGCTTTTGCGATCATCAAACAAACATCAGACAATAATACACAAGCAGTCAGCGTTGAAAATACAAAACATTATCATGTCCACAAACAGAACCCGCTTAACCATAGTGGTGATGAAAGACCCAGACCAATAGGAGTGCATGTGGATGTCTACATGTGTGGAAGTGTAAATTTGTCTGACGACGCAGACGGCCGATCTGAAAAGAGTCAATAACACCCCAACCTGTCCTTTGTTGAAAGGACATCGCTACATACAATCCCGACACCGAAATAGAATTTCAATTTCCTATGTATGTATGTATGCTCGAACGCATGGATGTGTATCGCCTAATCTTGAATTGTTTATATGAGTTTGCTTATGTGAACTAAAATGCGTACACCTGTAAGTTTGCACGTCTGTGTGTGTGAGAGTGTCATCTCAAACGGACACAGAGGGGTATTTCCCCCTCTCACTACCAAACAAAATCAAACACAAACAAGCATAAATAGTTTTAGAGTTTTAAAAATAGACCAGTTTGTCTGATGAACGCAAAAGCGAGAAACCCAGGGTCAAAAACTCATATTCATATAACTGAACAGATATAGTTGTTCTAATATATATATATATATATATATATATATATATATATATATATATATATATATAGTTGTTCTTAAAACTTATAAATAAACATTTTAAAAATAACCATATATATAATTGTTCTTAAAACTTATAAACATTTAAAAAAAATAACCACCCTCTAAGTAGAGTCTACAATATATTTCTATATATATATGTATAAAATTATTGATTCCTATAATAAAGTTATTCTTAATAAATTCTATGGCATCAACAATTTACCTAGTATGTAATAGTAGAAATGGTGAAGTCTGTCCAGTAGAAGGAAAATGCAAAACCTCTAATGTAATTTACCAGGCAACCATTTATCCTAAAGACAAGAACAAACACAATATTTATACTGGAATTTTGGTGGGTGAATGGAAACAACGTCTATATACCCACCGGCACTCATTTTCTAACCCAAAATTGAAATTCCAAACTGCGCTTTTCAAAAACTTTGGGGAATTGAGGGAGAAAGAACTGAACCCTCAGATTGATTGGAAAATCATAGGGTTTGCCTACAATCCTAGTAATTTTAAAGGTAGATGTAATCTATCCCACCAAGAGAAAATTAAAATTATTAAATTGGGAAACCCAGATATGCGTTTTAACCAAAGGAATGAATGAATTTCTAAATGACGTCACCGCAGTAGATTTAAACTTATCTAGGATCTTTTCGAACTTGCATGAATTGTCATCCTTTGGAAATTACCTGTGAATTCCTGCTTCTCTTCAATCCTGACTGAACTTGAGTGAACTGTTATCTTTTAAAAAGAACTGCTATCTTTGACAATTAAACTGTATATTCCGCTTCTCCTCTTTTCTTTATGTCCTTCCCAAATTTCACTTCTGTTACCGTTTACAAAAACATCTTTTCTCCGTCACTAAATTACTATTAATTTTTGGTGACTATCAATAATATCTTTAATATTACCCTTATTGGCATTATTTTCTTATTTTCTTACTTTAAGGTATATTTAGTGAATTATCATTAATTATGAGTTAATTTATTATTATGTAATAGTACATAACTATGATGTTTATATCAGCTCAATTTTATATAGTTTTTATTTATTTATTCTTAATCAATTAGTATGTATAATTTTAAGTATTTAGATATTTATTAATATTATGGGTCTTTTTAATATTTACTATGTGGTGAATATGTTAATATAAAATGTTGATATGTAGTATTCAAGTGTATATATTGTATTATTTGGCTTGATGAAGTGGCATTTGAATATTTATCTTTGTATATTAAGGATTTTATATATTTAAGGGGTTTATATATTTTTTGTTTTTATTTTTGGATTAAATATTTTTATTTGAGTTTTTTGCAATATTTTATATTAATTTAATTTTTTTGTTCTATTAATTAATTAATTAAAATATTTATATATTAGTTATTTTTATGTAGTGTTATTTATTGATCCTAAAGGCAGCTTTTAATTCCCTTATTCCAAAGGCGCTTTTCATTCATTTTTTTCTAAGTTTATGGGTTGATTTTTATTTTATCTTACTATTATTGTTTTTTTATATTATTTATTAAATTTCAAATATTATTTTTTTCCTTGTAGATGGGTATTAATGAATATATGTTTAATTTGAATTATGATGATTTGGATGTATTCATCCTAAGTTATTTATATTCCCTCCATTTTTGTTTATATTTCTCTTAATATTCTTTTCTGATATATTGGTCATTTTAATAATCTTTAATTCTGAATTATCTCCCTTTCATATTTCTAGGTTTATCTCTTATTATTTTATATACTTTGTCTTTTCTCAGTAATTTCTGAAGGTTTCTTTTACGTTTAAATTATTGTCTGATTATTACTGAGTATTAATAAATAGGTCATCTCTTCTATCCTTTCCTTCTTTTTCCCTTTCTTTTCCCTCTGACCACCACTCATATCAAGACTTACACTTCTACCTGATTTCTTTTGCTACCTTTCCTTCCTTTCTATTCTTCATCTTCTTTTTCCCCCTTTTTTCCTTTCTTCTTTCCCCTATCTGGGCTTTTTTTATTCCAATAATTTATCATCCATTGACTGTTTGAAAAATCCAATAAATTTAATCTTACAAGGTGAAAATGATCATTTATATAATGGTATATTAATTCCTATTGTATGATATATATTGTTCTGTTTATTAAAAAAAAAAACATTGAGCTGTATGTGTAAATCAGTTTTAATATTTAATATTTTATATTTAGTTAATATGATTCACTTGGATTGTATACCAACGGATTACTATATATATATATTTTATAAATTAACTGATTTAAAATAATTTATAATATTTATGTTCTGTGAAAATAAAAGTAAACAATAAGAGAACCGGATTATATATCTTATTGTTCTTTCTTTTTATTATAATATATATATATATATATATATATATATATATATATATAATCAAACAACTCTATGAAATCGCATCCTCATCGAATGAACATTTGCAATCCTGATCTTATAGTAGTGTATATATTTTTTAATCATTTCACCTCAAGCAAGGCGGAGATGCCACGGAGTTTTAATTGAAAGAGAAAGCTCAGAATAGGGATGATTGAAGAAAGGGCAAAAGATGAATGGGATTCAAGAAGACAGAAGATGGCGATTGATGTTGCATTTAAATTTTGAAGATTGTAGTTATCAGGGAAGCAAGTAAACGGAAGCGGGAAGTGCGAGAAAAGAAGCTGTTGGAGTAGAAGTGACGGATGCATTTAGATATTTCAACAGTAAACGGGTGGGACCTAGATGCCAATCTAGTAGCACGTTCATGCAGTCGGGGCATCAGGGAAAAAAAGCTCGTCAGAGCAGTCGCCATGAAAATATTTGTAGAAAAGACTGAGGAAAATCACATCACGTCAGTGAGAAAGGAACTGAATTCGAGATGCCAGGTCAGGATCGATTACATTGCAGATTCTTTGGATTTTGTCAAGAATTGCGAGAATCTCGATCAACAGAAACTTATTTTTTCCTCCACCAGAAAGCATTTTCTGATGGTTGGTTAAGACCCAAACATCAAATCATTTCACACCTCCCCAAGAGAGGATAATGAGGAAATGAGACTCGTAATCTATTTAATCTCTTCCTAAACATTGCTTTGCGCGTATACAACTAGGGACGTGAAAAAAATGAGCCTTAATTTATTCAAACATTTCGTACTACATCACAAACGAATCTGTTAAATAGAAAACAGTGTTCCTGTTTTCCCTATAGATAACCGTCCTGGGTAAGACGATAAACTACATCCAGCAGCAAGGCTTCTGATCAGGAGGTTTTGAGGAGCAGTGTAGAACCACCTCTTAATTGCTGGTGTTCCCAGGTCCACCTTGACCCGAGTTGGTAGCACCTGATAGGCTTCCACTTTTAGGCAAATAGTTAACCCCGCCAAACTGGGGTCAAAACACTATGAAAGTGTAAAAATAGGTTTTCATTTTTGGAAAAAAAATATTACCAGCAATCTTGGCATCAAATAGCCCATCGAGGTTGATATGCCTTAAAACAAACCAAAGCAAACCTACAGATACAAGTGTACTAATAAAGAGGTCGGTGCTAAGTTGATAACTTAGCTATTCATTCTTGAGATTGTAATGATTTTGAAGAAAAAAAAATCAACATTCTTTACAAAGTGTTACAAGAAGTATGACTTACGATAAACCTTTCCAAAATAAAAAAAAAAACAAAAACTGTGATTTAGAATTGGGATGAAAGTAGTGATGGCGCATTTCCAGAATTCATAAGAAAAAAAAAATAAGATAGTCGTATTCATAAATTCGAAACCCTTCAAATAACTCAGTATATAGATTGATTATAACAAATCTAGTATATGAGTAGTTGGACATAGTATAAACAGCGTTCGGGATATTTTTTCAAAAAACACAATATGCTGCTATTAGTATGGTTTATAAGCCAGCCATAGTTTACAGGCTATTCAGTTCCAGGAAGAATAATGCTTTAGCTTTCATGTAAACCAAGTACTAATATTAGCATTTGTGCAGCCATTGATACACTAACACTGAATGCGTATATAGAAAGACGAGATACACGCCGGTAACAAACTAAATATTCAATCAGGCAAAATACAATTTACATAGACATATTAAAAAGATTTATACATGTCCTAAAACAAATGGTCGTTCATACTGAACGAGAATGTTTAACAGAGCAACGAACAAAGAAATAACATACCAGCCTTATGGCCTTTGTCCGTCCGTAGCTAAGTGAATTAAAATTACTTTTTTCTCCACCTTAGGTTGTGCACAAAATATTAATCAAAGAACAGGAGTCATGATGCCAAATAGCTTCGTTAGATTTAGATTCTCATGTGGGTGTCAATGCATGACACTACCTTAAACAAAAGTTTAGGAAGGAATGTTGTGGATTCCGGGATGAAATCCGGTACCAATAAATAACAAACGCCAAGAAGGAATATAGGAAAATAATGTATTAATGTAATAATACAAACTGGTAATGCAGGTTTAGTAGTTCCAGGAATACGGGTTAGTAGCAAAATATATATATACAGTCTTTGGTATTGAAGTATCACTGTATGACTTCTTACTGGGTCTACGTGATCGCTCACTGTGACTCCTACAATGCTGTTATCTCACCCTTCCGGTTACCTACAACCGTTTACTCTGACACACTCGACTCGACTCGACTCGACTCGACTCGACTCGACTCGACTCGACTCGACTCGACTCGACTCGACTCGACTCGACTCGACTCGACTCGACTCGACTCGACTCGACTCGACTCTACGGGTATTCACTGGCAGTAGTATAAGTAGTATAAATATACACTGGGTGAGTCCATTTGTATAAAATGGGGTGGATCCCTCAACAAGGAAAGTCCTAATATTACTACAAAAAGCAACAACAGCGAACTTGAGAATCCAACATGTTTACGAGAAAAAACTTCAACCGACAGTAATGCTAAGCTTTTGGCCAATGAATACAGAATGTTTACTGTATGGAAACAGCTCTTCTCACCATTTTCGTTACAATCCATATTTAGTAGAGCAAGAGTGCTTTATGTAGTCAGTCAGGAAGACGGGGGTGAGGTTTATTAATATTTAGAGTTTAATCTATTTTTACATTTGTGCGGTTTTTAGTATTAAAATTCTTTTAAAATTCTTTTTTTAATATCTGCCATCAGAATTGCTGAGATTAAGGCCAAAGATCTATAAATGTTCTCTTAAAAAAACTTAGAGCGAGGGGGGGAAAGTGGCGACAGATTAACTGATGAGCATATAAACTTGTGCAACTCGTATTTGCAAACTAAACATAATATGCGTTCTTATTCTTCTTATCTTCATACGGTTTCAATGTAAGTCTTTCTCTTGAAAATTATTTGCTTCTTGACGAGAAACGTGACTAACTTTGAACTTCCTCAATATCTACAGTAGAAGTGAGAATTAGATAACGAATTAGATGCATAAGTGTGTGTATGCGCACATGTGTACACATATACATATATATATATATTATGAAACGTGAATGTTTTATATTCGTCGTTTCTCTGTACAAGGGAATGACGTGAGTTATTCACAGAAGACATTAAAATAGATCAGGACATTAATTTGTTTCGGTAATTCTTTGAGAAAACATACGAAGCAAGTTATCCTTTTCTTTATATAGGAAAGGCGTGTTTTTTATTTCTTTAAAATTATAAAACAATTTCGCTATAAAACTTTCAAAGATCGTTCAATTAAGACTGCAATGAAATCGTCTGGTTTGAATAAAGAACTAGGAACAAAAGCGGTAAGTAGAAACGTTTTCATTTTTTTTCCTTGAAAGATTTGTTACGATACAATTATTATTTTCGCTCTGATTTTGTTGTTGGTGTCGGTGTTTGACTTTTTTCTTCTCCAATAGACTTTTATTACGTACAAGAGCACTTACTTTACAGTACCAAAATTCTGAAATGTTATTTTTATTTCATTTTATATTATCTTTTAAGTTGATTTAACCTAACCCTAACTCTAAACCTAGCTTTAATCTTCATTCTGAAAATTGCAATATATATATATATATATATATTAAAAAATGGTCAATAGTTATGACGTAGACACGAGAAAAGGTTCCTATGCACAAAATGGGAAATGAGAATTGGAAATTAAAAGAAAAAGGAAAAAGAACCCCACGCCCGTACATTGGCAAAAATAAGTAAAAATAAATCAAATATGCAGTTTTTGGTTGTTGGTATAAAATGGGACGGAGGTGATATATTTAAATACAAAACGGCATCAGGTGGAATTATAAGCAAACCAGCCTGGAAACACAAAAAGGTGAAACTGAAGTAGCGGGTGGTGTATTAGGTTGGTGCAAAAATATTGTCGTTTTTGACGTTAAAAAATACGTCAAAAAACGACAATAATTTTGCACCAGCCTAATACTTAAATCTTTTTAAAATAAAAGTTCTTACTACTGCGCTACAACTTAAGGATTGAATACATATTTGAAAACGGCTAAGACGGTGTCAATCACGGGAAAAAGTTGTCTCTAATCGATTTAATTGGGTGAATAAATCATATTGTCGGAGTTAACTCCTCCTTAATTATCCAAATTGTACATTAGAGGACGTTCTCCCTACACTACAAATACTAGGCGATATATTGCCTCGTTCTCTTTTCATTTCTTCATTTTCAGCGAACACATCTACAATGTAAGCTCTCGCAGAAGATTGCGTCATCCCACTTGTGGGAGACGCCATGGGCATTACACACACATACACGTACATACGAACATTCACCAAAATACAAAAACTATGACCTTTGTAAATTCTGTTGTTTAATACATATAATTGTTGTATATATATATATATATATATATATATATATATATATATATATATATATATATCGGTCTTGTTTGTTTACTTTACACTTGTTTATGGTGGATTCAAATTCTGAGTCCGCCAGGTTCTTATAGTTTTAATTTAACAACGGGTAAACCCACGGAGCGCTACAACATATTTATATATATATATATATATATATATATATATATATATATATATATATATATATATATATATATAACTTTTTACTATGGTATTGTAAGGCAAATGCGGAAAAGAGGGATTGTGAGTGGTCAGGATTGAATACAAGCATTGCTATAAGAATAGGGCTATAAGCTGTATAATTATCATTTTGTAGCAGTGTTTTACTATAGGAACGCATTGCAAATGAGGAAGGGAAGGATTGTCAATGGTCAGGAATGAATGCAAGCATTACGAAAAGAATAGGGCTATTATATGTAGAATTATTATTTTGTAGCATTGTTTTTCTACATTAATTCATTGCAAATGAGGAAAAAAACGGATTGTCAGAGGTCAGGAATTAATGCAATCGTTAAAATAAGAATAGTGCTATCATCTATATAAATTATTATTTTGTAGCAGTGTTTTACTATAGGAATGCATTGCAAATGAGGAAAAAAGAGATTGTCAGTGGTCAGGAATTAATGCGAGCATTACTATAAGAATAGTGTTATCATATATATAAATTATTATTTTGTAGTAGTGTTTTATTAAAGGAACGCATTGCAAATGAGGAAAAAAAGGGATTGTCAGTGGTCCGGAATGAATGCAAGCATTACTATAAGAATAGTGTTATCATCTATATAAATTATTATTTTGTAGCAGTGTTTTACTATAGGAATGCATTGCAAATGAGAAAAAAAGGGATTGTCAGTGGTCAGGAATGAATGCAGGTATTACTATAAGAATAGGTGTTATCATCTATATAAATTATTATTTTGTAGCAATGTTTTTCTATATGAATTCATTGTAAATGAGGAAAAAGGGATTGTCAGTGGTCAGGAATGAATGCTGGTATTACTATAAGAATAGTGTTATCATCTATATAAATTATTATTTTGTAGCAGTGTTTTACTATAGGAATGCATTGCAAATGAGAAAAAAAGGGATTGTCAGTGGTCAGGAATGAATGCAGGTATTACTATAAGAATAGTGTTATCATCTATATAAATTATTATTTTGTAGCAGTGTTTTTCTATATGAATTCATTGTAAATGAGGAAAAAAGGGATTGTCAGTGGTCAGGAATGAATGCAGGTATTACTATAAGAATAGTGTTATCATCTATATAAATTATTATTTTGTAGCAATGTTTTTCAATATGAATTCATTGTAAATGAGGAAAAAAGGGATTGTCAGTGGTCAGGAATGAATGCAGGTATTACTATAAGAATAGTGTTATCATCTATATAAATTATTATTTTGTAGCAATGTTTTTCAATATGAATTCATTGTAAATGAGGAAAAAAGGGATTGTCAGTGGTCAGGAATGAATGCAGGTATTACTATAAGAATAGTGTTATCATCTATTTAAATTATTATTTTGTAGCAATGTTTTTCTATATGAATTCATTGTAAATGAGGAAAAAAGGGATTGTCAGTGGTCAGGAATGAATGCAGGTATTACTATAAGAATAGTGTTATCATCTATATAAATTATTATTTTGTAGCAGTGTTTTTCTTTAT
Organism: Acanthosepion lycidas; assembly: GCA_963932145.1. Classification (NCBI taxonomy): domain Eukaryota; kingdom Metazoa; phylum Mollusca; class Cephalopoda; order Sepiida; family Sepiidae; genus Acanthosepion; species Acanthosepion lycidas. Next base: position 17,020,245 of record OZ010577.1, read on the forward strand.
GAATTCATTGTAAATGAGGAAAAAGGGATTGTCAGTGGTCAGGAATGAATGCTGGTATTACTATAAGAATAGTGTTATCATCTATATAAATTATTATTTTGTAGCAGTGTTTTACTATAGGAATGCATTGCAAATGAGGAAAAAAGGGATTGTCAGTGGTCAGGAATGAATGCAGGTATTACTATAAGAATAGTGTTATCATCTATATAAATTATTATTTTGTAGCAGTGTTTTTCTTTATGAATTCATTGTAAATGAGGAAAAAGGGATTGTCAGTGGTCAGGAATGAATGCAGGTATTACTATAAGAATAGTGTTATCATCTATATAAATTATTATTTTGTAGCAGTGTTTTTCTATATGAATTCATTGTAAATGAGGAAAAAAGGGATTGTCAGTGGTCAGGAATGAATGCAGGTATTACTATAAGAATAGTGTTATCATCTATATAAATTATTATTTTGTAGCAGTGTTTTACTATAGGAATGCATTGCAAATGAGGAAAAAAGGGATTGTCAGTGGTCAGGAATGAATGCAGGTATTACTATAAGAATAGTGTTATCATCTATATAAATTATTATTTTGTAGCAGTGTTTTTCTTTATGAATTCATTGTAAATGAGGAAAAAGGGATTGTCAGTGGTCAGGAATGAATGCAGGTATTACTATAAGAATAGTGTTATCATCTATATAAATTATTATTTTGTAGCAGTGTTTTTCTATATGAATTCATTGTAAATGAGGAAAAAAGGGATTGTCAGTGGTCAGGAATGAATGCAGGTATTACTATAAGAATAGTGTTATCATCTATATAAATTATTATTTTGTAGCAATGTTTTTCAATATGAATTCATTGTAAATGAGGAAAAAAGGGATTGTCAGTGGTCAGGAATGAATGCAGGTATTACTATAAGAATAGTGTTATCATCTATATAAATTATTATTTTGTAGCAATGTTTTTCAATATGAATTCATTGTAAATGAGGAAAAAAGGGATTGTCAGTGGTCAGGAATGAATGCAGGTATTACTATAAGAATAGTGTTATCATCTATTTAAATTATTATTTTGTAGCAATGTTTTTCTATATGAATTCATTGTAAATGAGGAAAAAAGGGATTGTCAGTGGTCAGGAATGAATGCAGGTATTACTATAAGAATAGTGTTATCATCTATATAAATTATTATTTTGTAGCAGTGTTTTTCTTTATGAATTCATTGTAAATGAGGAAAAAGGGATTGTCAGTGGTCAGGAATGAATGCTGGTATTACTATAAGAATAGTGTTATCATCTATATAAATTATTATTTTGTAGCAGTGTTTTACTATAGGAATGCATTGCAAATGAGGAAAAAAGGGATTGTCAGTGGTCAGGAATGAATGCAGGTATTACTATAAGAATAGTGTTATCATCTATATAAATTATTATTTTGTAGCAGTGTTTTTCTTTATGAATTCATTGTAAATGAGGAAAAAGGGATTGTCAGTGGTCAGGAATGAATGCAGGTATTACTATAAGAATAGTGTTATCATCTATATAAATTATTATTTTGTAGCAGTGTTTTTCTATATGAATTCATTGTAAATGAGGAAAAAAGGGATTGTCAGTGGTCAGGAATGAATGCAGGTATTACTATAAGAATAGTGTTATCATCTATATAAATTATTATTTTGTAGCAGTGTTTTACTATAGGAATGCATTGCAAATGAGGAAAAAAGGGATTGTCAGTGGTCAGGAATGAATGCAGGTATTACTATAAGAATAGTGTTATCATCTATATAAATTATTATTTTGTAGCAGTGTTTTTCTTTATGAATTCATTGTAAATGAGGAAAAAGGGATTGTCAGTGGTCAGGAATGAATGCAGGTATTACTATAAGAATAGTGTTATCATCTATATAAATTATTATTTTGTAGCAGTGTTTTACTATAGGAATGCATTGCAAATGAGGAAAAAAGGGATTGTCAGTGGTCAGGAATGAATGCAGGTATTACTATAAGAATAGTGTTATCATCTATATAAATTATTATTTTGTAGCAGTGTTTTTCTTTATGAATTCATTGTAAATGAGGAAAAAGGGATTGTCAGTGGTCAGGAATGAATGCAGGTATTACTATAAGAATAGTGTTATCATCTATATAAATTATTATTTTGTAGCAGTGTTTTTCTATATGAATTCATTGTAAATGAGGAAAAAAGGGATTGTCAGTGGTCAGGAATGAATGCAGGTATTACTATAAGAATAGTGTTATCATCTATATAAATTATTATTTTGTAGCAGTGTTTTTCTTTATGAATTCATTGTAAATGAGGAAAAAGGGATTGTCAGTGGACAGGAATGAATGCTGGTATTACTATAAGAATAGTGTTATCATCTATATAAATTATTATTTTGTAGCAGTGTTTTTCTATATGAATGCATTGCAAATGAGGAAAAAAGGGATTGTCAGTGGTCAGGAATGAATGCAGGTATTACTATAAGAATAGTGTTATCATCTATATAAATTATTATTTTGTAGCAGTGTTTTAATATAGGAATGCATTGCAAATGAGGAAAAAAGGGATTGTCAGTGGTCAGGAATGAATGTAGGTATTACTATAAGAATAGTGTTATCATCTATGTAAATTATTATTTTGTAGCAGTGTTTTACTATAGGAATGCATTGCAAATGAGGAAAAAAGGGATTGTCAGTGGTCAGGAATGAATGCAGGTATTACTATAAGAATAGTGTTATCATCTATATAAATTATTATTTTGTAGCAATGTTTTTCTATATGAATTCATTGTAAATGAAGAAAAAAGGGATTGTCAGTGGTCTGGAATGAATGCAGGTATTACTATAAGAATAGTGTTATCATCTATATAAATTATTATTTTGTAGCAATGTTTTTCTATATGGATTCATTGTAAATGAGGAAAAAAGGGATTGTCAGTGGTCAGGAATGAATGCAGGTATTACTATAAGAATAGTGTTATCATCTATGTAAATTATTATTTTGTAGCAATGTTTTTCTATATGAATTCATTGTAAATGAGGAAAAAAGGGATTGTCAGTGGTCAGGAATGAATGCAGGTATTACTATAAGAATAGTGTCATCATCTATATAAATTATTATTTTGTAGCAATGTTTTTCTATATGAATTCATTGTAAATGAGGAAAAAAAGGATTGTCAGTGGTCAGGAATGAATGCAGGTATTACTATAAGAATAGTGTTATCATCTATATAAATTATTATTTTGTAGCAATGTTTTTCTATATGGATTCATTGTAAATGAGGAAAAAAGGGATTGTCAGTGGTCAGGAATGAATGCAGGTATTACTATAAGAATAGTGTTATCATCTATGTAAATTATTATTTTGTAGCAGTGTTTTAATATAGGAATGCATTGCAAATGAGGAAAAAAGGGATTGTCAGTGGTCAGGAATGAATGTAGGTATTACTATAAGAATAGTGTTATCATCTATGTAAATTATTATTTTGTAGCAGTGTTTTAATATAGGAATGCATTGCAAATGAGGAAAAAAGGGATTGTCAGTGGTCAGGAATGAATGCAGGTATTACTATAAGAATAGTGTTATCATCTATATAAATTATTATTTTGTAGCAATGTTTTTCTATATGAATTCATTGTAAATGAGGAAAAAAGGGATTGTCAGTGGTCAGGAATGAATGCAGGTATTACTATAAGAATAGTGTTATCATCTATGTAAATTATTATTTTGTAGCAGTGTTTTACTATAGGATTGCATTGCAAATGAGAAAAAAAGGGATTGTCAGTGGTCAGGAATGAATGCAGGTATTACTATAAGAATAGTGTTATCATCTATGTAAATTATTATTTTGTAGCAGTGTTTTACTATAGGATTGCATTGCAAATGAGAAAAAAAGGGATTGTCAGTGGTCAGGAATGAATGCAGGTATTACTATAAGAATAGTGTTATCATCTATGTAAATTATTATTTTGTAGCAATGTTTTTCAATATGAATTCATTGTAAATGAGGAAAAAAGGGATTGTCAGTGGTCAGGAATGAATGCAGGTATTACTATAAGAATAGTGTTATCATCTATTTAAATTATTATTTTGTAGCAATGTTTTTCTATATGAATTCATTGTAAATGAGGAAAAAAGGGATTGTCAGTGGTCAGGAATGAATGCAGGTATTACTATAAGAATAGTGTTATCATCTATATAAATTATTATTTTGTAGCAGTGTTTTACTATAGGAATGCATTGCAAATGAGGAAAAAAGGGATTGTCAGTGGTCAGGAATGAATGCAGGTATTACTATAAGAATAGTGTTATCATCTATATAAATTATTATTTTGTAGCAGTGTTTTTCTTTATGAATTCATTGTAAATGAGGAAAAAGGGATTGTCAGTGGTCAGGAATGAATGCAGGTATTACTATAAGAATAGTGTTATCATCTATATAAATTATTATTTTGTAGCAGTGTTTTAATATAGGAATGCATTGCAAATGAGGAAAAAAGGGATTGTCAGTGGTCAGGAATGAATGTAGGTATTACTATAAGAATAGTGTTATCATCTATGTAAATTATTATTTTGTAGCAGTGTTTTACTATAGGAATGCATTGCAAATGAGGAAAAAAGGGATTGTCAGTGGTCAGGAATGAATGCAGGTATTACTATAAGAATAGTGTTATCATCTATATAAATTATTATTTTGTAGCAATGTTTTTCTATATGAATTCATTGTAAATGAAGAAAAAAGGGATTGTCAGTGGTCTGGAATGAATGCAGGTATTACTATAAGAATAGTGTCATCATCTATATAAATTATTATTTTGTAGCAATGTTTTTCTATATGAATTCATTGTAAATGAGGAAAAAAAGGATTGTCAGTGGTCAGGAATGAATGCAGGTATTACTATAAGAATAGTGTTATCATCTATGTAAATTATTATTTTGTAGCAGTGTTTTAATATAGGAATGCATTGCAAATGAGGAAAAAAGGGATTGTCAGTGGTCAGGAATGAATGCAGGTATTACTATAAGAATAGTGTTATCATCTATATAAATTATTATTTTGTAGCAATGTTTTTCTATATGGATTCATTGTAAATGAGGAAAAAAGGGATTGTCAGTGGTCAGGAATGAATGCAGGTATTACTATAAGAATAGTGTTATCATCTATGTAAATTATTATTTTGTAGCAGTGTTTTAATATAGGAATGCATTGCAAATGAGGAAAAAAGGGATTGTCAGTGGTCAGGAATGAATGCAGGTATTACTATAAGAATAGTGTTATCATCTATATAAATTATTATTTTGTAGCAATGTTTTTCTATATGGATTCATTGTAAATGAGGAAAAAAGGGATTGTCAGTGGTCAGGAATGAATGCAGGTATTACTATAAGAATAGTGTTATCATCTATGTAAATTATTATTTTGTAGCAGTGTTTTAATATAGGAATGCATTGCAAATGAGGAAAAAAGGGATTGTCAGTGGTCAGGAATGAATGTAGGTATTACTATAAGAATAGTGTTATCATCTATGTAAATTATTATTTTGTAGCAGTGTTTTAATATAGGAATGCATTGCAAATGAGGAAAAAAGGGATTGTCAGTGGTCAGGAATGAATGCAGGTATTACTATAAGAATAGTGTTATCATCTATATAAATTATTATTTTGTAGCAATGTTTTTCTATATGAATTCATTGTAAATGAGGAAAAAAGGGATTGTCAGTGGTCAGGAATGAATGCAGGTATTACTATAAGAATAGTGTTATCATCTATGTAAATTATTATTTTGTAGCAGTGTTTTACTATAGGATTGCATTGCAAATGAGAAAAAAAGGGATTGTCAGTGGTCAGGAATGAATGCAGGTATTACTATAAGAATAGTGTTATCATCTATGTAAATTATTATTTTGTAGCAGTGTTTTACTATAGGATTGCATTGCAAATGAGAAAAAAAGGGATTGTCAGTGGTCAGGAATGAATGCAGGTATTACTATAAGAATAGTGTTATCATCTATGTAAATTATTATTTTGTAGCAATGTTTTTCTATATGAATTCATTGTAAATGAGGAGAAAATGGATTGTCAGTGGTCAGGAATGAATGAAGGTATTACTATAAGAATAGTGTTATCATCTATATAAATTATTATTTTGTAGCAGTGTTTTACTATAGGAATGCATTGCAAATGAGGAAAAAGGGATTGTCAGTGGTCAGGAATGAATGCAGGTATTACTATAAGAATAGTGTTATCATCTATATAATTATTATTTTGTAGCAATGTTTTTCTATATGAATTCATTGTAAATGAGGAAAAAAGGGATTGTCAGTGGTCAGGAATGAATGAAGGTATTACTATAAGAATAGTGTTATCATCTATATAAATTATTATTTTGTAGCAGTGTTTTTCTATATGAATTCATTGTAAATGAGGAAAAAGGGATTGTCAGTGGTCAGGAATGAATGCAGGTATTACTATGAGAATAGTGTTATCATCTATATAAATTATTATTTTGTAGCAGTGTTTTTCTTTATGAATTCATTGTAAATGAGGAAAAAGGGATTGTCAGTGGTCAGGAATGAATGCAGGTATTACTATGAGAACAGTGTTATCATCTATATAAATTATTATTTTGTAGCAATGTTTTTCTATATGAATTCATTGTAAATGAGGAAAAAAGGGATTGTCAGTGGTCAGGAATGAATGCAGGTATTACTATAAGAATAGTGTTATCATCTATATAAATTATTATTTTGTAGCAATGTTTTTCTATATGAATTCATTGTAAATGAGGAAAAAGGGATTGTCAGTGGTCAGGAATGAATGCAGGTATTACTATAAGAATAGTGTTATCATCTATATAAATTATTATTTTGTAGCAATGTTTTTCTATATGAATTCATTGCAAATGAGGAAAAAAGGGATTGTCAGTGGTCAGGAATGAATGCAGGTATTACTATAAGAATAGTGTTATCATCTATATAAATTATTATTTTGTAGCAATGTTTTTCTATATGAATTCATTGTAAATGAGGAAAAAAGGGATTGTCAGTGGTCAGGAATGAATGCAGGTATTACTATAAGAATAGTGTTATCATCTATATAAATTATTATTTTGTAGGAATTTTTTTCTATATGAATTCATTGTAAATGAGGAAAAAGGGATTGTCAGTGGTCAGGAATGAATGCAGGTATTACTATAAGAATAGTGTTATCATCTATATAAATTATTATTTTGTAGCAATGTTTTTCTATATGAATTCATTGTAAATGAGGAAAAAAGGGATTGTCAGTGGTCAGGAATGAATGCAGGTATTACTATAAGAATAGTGTTATCATCTATATAAATTATTATTTTGTAGCAATGTTTTTCTATATGAATTCATTGTAAATGAGGAAAAAAGGGATTGTCAGTGGTCAGGAATGAATGCAGGTATTACTATAAGAATAGTGTTATCATCTATATAAATTATTATTTTGTAGCAGTGTTTTTCTATATGAATTCATTGCAAATGAGGAAAAAAGGGATTGTCAGTGGTCAGGAATGAATGCAGGTATTACTATAAGAATAGTGTTATCATCTATATAAATTATTATTTTGTAGCAATGTTTTTCTATATGAATTCATTGTAAATGAGGAAAAAAGGGATTGTCAGTGGTCAGGAATGAATGCAGGTATTACTATAAGAATAGTGTTATCATCTATATAAATTATTATTTTGTAGCAATGTTTTTCTATATGAATTCATTGTAAATGAGGAAAAAAGGGATTGTCAGTGGTCAGGAATGAATGCAGGTATTACTATAAGAATAGTGTTATCATCTATATAAATTATTATTTTGTAGCAGTGTTTTACTATAGGAATGCATTGCAAATGAGGAAAAAAGGGATTGTCAGTGGTCAGGAATGAATGCAGGTATTACTATAAGAATAGTGTTATCATCTATATAAATTATTATTTTGTAGCAGTGTTTTTCTTTATGAATTCATTGTAAATGAGGAAAAAGGGATTGTCAGTGGTCAGGAATGAATGCAGGTATTACTATAAGAATAGTGTTATCATCTATATAAATTATTATTTTGTAGCAATGTTTTTCTTTATGAATTCATTTTAAATGAGGAAAAAGGGATTGTCAGTGGTCAGGAATGAATGCTGGTATTACTATAAGAATAGTGTTATCATCTATATAAATTATTATTTTGTAGCAATGTTTTTCTATATGGATTCATTGTAAATGAGGAAAAAAGGGATTGTCAGTGGTCAGGAATGAATGCAGGTATTACTATAAGAATAGTGTTATCATCTATATAAATTATTATTTTGTAGCAATGTTTTTCTTTATGAATTCATTTTAAATGAGGAAAAAGGGATTGTCAGTGGTCAGGAATGAATGCTGGTATTACTATAAGAATAGTGTTATCATCTATATAAATTATTATTTTGTAGCAATGTTTTTCTATATGGATTCATTGTAAATGAGGAAAAAAGGGATTGTCAGTGGTCAGGAATGAATGCAGGTATTACTATAAGAATAGTGTTATCATCTATGTAAATTATTATTTTGTAGCAGTGTTTTAATATAGGAATGCATTGCAAATGAGGAAAAAAGGGATTGTCAGTGGTCAGGAATGAATGTAGGTATTACTATAAGAATAGTGTTATCATCTATGTAAATTATTATTTTGTAGCAGTGTTTTACTATAGGAATGCATTGCAAATGAGGAAAAAAGGGATTGTCAGTGGTCAGGAATGAATGCAGGTATTACTATAAGAATAGTGTTATCATCTATGTAAATTATTATTTTGTAGCAGTGTTTTACTATAGGATTGCATTGCAAATGAGAAAAAAAGGGATTGTCAGTGGTCAGGAATGAATGCAGGTATTACTATAAGAATAGTGTTATCATCTATGTAAATTATTATTTTGTAGCAATGTTTTTCTATATGAATTCATTGTAAATGAGGAGAAAATGGATTGTGAGTGGTCAGGAATGAATGAAGGTATTACTATAAGAATAGTGTTATCATCTATATAAATTATTATTTTGTAGCAGTGTTTTACTATAGGAATGCATTGCAAATGAGGAAAAAGGGATTGTCAGTGGTCAGGAATGAATGCAGGTATTACTATAAGAATAGTGTTATCATCTATATAATTATTATTTTGTAGCAATGTTTTTCTATATGAATTCATTGTAAATGAGGAAAAAAGGGATTGTCAGTTGTCAGGAATGAATGAAGGTATTAATATAAGAATAGTGTTATCATCTATATAAATTATTATTTTGTAGCAGTGTTTTACTATAGGAATGCATTGCAAATGAGGAAAAAAGGGATTGTCAGTGGTCAGGAATGAATGCAGGTATTACTATAAGAATAGTGTTATCATCTATATAAATTATTATTTTGTAGCAATGTTTTTCTATATGAATTCATTGTAAATGAGGAAAAAGGGATTGTCAGTGGTCAGGAATGAATGCAGGTATTACTATGAGAATAGTGTTATCATCTATATAAATTATTATTTTGTAGCAATTTTTTCTATATGAATTCATTGTAAATGAGGAAAAAGGGATTGTCAGTGGTCAGGAATGAATGCAGGTATTACTATAAGAATAGTGTTATCATCTATATAAATTATTATTTTGTAGCAATGTTTTTCTATATGAATTCATTGTAAATGAGGAAAAAAGGGATTGTCAGTGGTCAGGAATGAATGCAGGTATTACTATAAGAATAGTGTTATCATCTATATAAATTATTATTTTGTAGCAGTGTTTTACTATAGGAATGCATTGCAAATGAGGAAAAAAGGGATTGTCAGTGGTCAGGAATGAATGCAGGTATTACTATAAGAATAGTGTTATCATCTATATAAATTATTATTTTGTAGCAATGTTTTTCTATATGAATTCATTGTAAATGAGGAAAAAGGGATTGTCAGTGGTCAGGAATGAATGCAGGTATTACTATGAGAATAGTGTTATCATCTATATAAATTATTATTTTGTAGCAATGTTTTTCTATATGAATTCATTGTAAATGAGGAAAAAGGGATTGTCAGTGGTCAGGAATGAATGCTGGTATTACTATAAGAATAGTGTTATCATCTATATAAATTATTATTTTGTAGCAATGTTTTTCTATATGAATTCATTGTAAATGAGGAAAAAGGGATTGTCAGTGGTCAGGAATGAATGCAGGTATTACTATAAGAATAGTGTTATCATCTATATAAATTATTATTTTGTAGCAGTGTTTTTCTATATGAATTCATTGCAAATGAGGAAAAAAGGGATTGTCAGTGGTCAGGAATGAATGCAGGTATTACTATAAGAATAGTGTTATCATCTATATAAATTATTATTTTGTAGCAATGTTTTTCTATATGAATTCATTGTAAATGAGGAAAAAAGGGATTGTCAGTGGTCAGGAATGAATGCAGGTATTACTATAAGAATAGTGTTATCATCTATATAAATTATTATTTTGTAGCAATGTTTTTCTATATGAATTCATTGTAAATGAGGAAAAAAGGGATTGTCAGTGGTCAGGAATGAATGCAGGTATTACTATAAGAATAGTGTTATCATCTATATAAATTATTATTTTGTAGCAATGTTTTTCTATATGAATTCATTGTAAATGAGGAAAAAAGGGATTGTCAGTGGTCAGGAATGAATGCAGGTATTACTATAAGAATAGTGTTATCATCTATATAAATTATTATTTTGTAGCAATGTTTTTCTATATGAATTCATTGTAAATGAGGAAAAAAGGGATTGTCAGTGGTCAGGAATGAATGCAGGTATTACTATAAGAATAGTGTTATCATCTATATAAATTATTATTTTGTAGCAGTGTTTTTCTATATGAATTCATTGCAAATGAGGAAAAAAGGGATTGTCAGTGGTCAGGAATGAATGCAGGTATTACTATAAGAATAGTGTTATCATCTATATAAATTATTATTTTGTAGCAATGTTTTTCTATATGAATTCATTGTAAATGAGGAAAAAAGGGATTGTCAGTGGTCAGGAATGAATGCAGGTATTACTATAAGAATAGTGTTATCATCTATATAAATTATTATTTTGTAGCAATGTTTTTCTATATGAATTCATTGTAAATGAGGAAAAAGGGATTGTCAGTGGTCAGGAATGAATGCAGGTATTACTATAAGAATAGTGTTATCATCTATATAAATTATTATTTTGTAGCAATGTTTTTCTATATGAATTCATTGTAAATGAGGAAAAAAGGGATTGTCAGTGGTCAGGAATGAATGCAGGTATTACTATAAGAATAGTGTTATCATCTATATAAATTATTATTTTGTAGCAGTGTTTTTCTATATGAATTCATTGCAAATGAGGAAAAAAGGGATTGTCAGTGGTCAGGAATGAATGCAGGTATTACTATAAGAATAGTGTTATCATCTATATAAATTATTATTTTGTAGCAGTGTTTTTCTATATGAATTCATTGTAAATGAGGAAAAAGGGATTGTCAGTGGTCAGGAATGAATGCAGGTATTACTATAAGAATAGTGTTATCATCTATATAAATTATTATTTTGTAGCAATGCTTTTCTATATGAATTCATTGTAAATGAGGAAAAAAGGGATTGTCAGTGGTCAGGAATGAATGCAGGTATTACTATAAGAATAGTGTTATCATCTATATAAATTATTATTTTGTAGCAGTGTTTTAATATAGGAATGCATTGCAAATGAGGAAAAAAGGGATTGTCAGTGGTCAGGAATGAATGCAGGTATTACTATAAGAATAGTGTTATCATCTATATAAATTATTATTTTGTAGCAATGTTTTTCTATATGAATTCATTGTAAATGAGGAAAAAAGGGATTGTCAGTGGTCAGGAATGAATGCAGGTATTACTATAAGAATAGTGTTATCATCTATATAAATTATTATTTTGTAGCAGTGTTTTAATATAGGAATGCATTGCAAATGAGGAAAAAAGGGATTGTCAGTGGTCAGGAATGAATGCAGGTATTACTATAAGAATAGTGTTATCATCTATATAAATTATTATTTTGTAGCAGTGTTTTAATATAGGAATGCATTGCAAATGAGGAAAAAAGGGATTGTCAGTGGTCAGGAATGAATGCAGGTATTACTATAAGAATAGTGTTATCATCTATATAAATTATTATTTTGTAGCAGTGTTTTTCTATATGAATTCATTGCAAATGAGGAAAAAAGGGATTGTCAGTGGTCAGGAATGAATGCAGGTATTACTATAAGAATAGTGTTATCATCTATATAAATTATTATTTTGTAGCAATGTTTTTCTATATGAATTCATTGTAAATGAGGAAAAAGGGATTGTCAGTGGTCAGGAATGAATGCAGGTATTACTATAAGAATAGTGTTATCATCTATATAAATTATTATTTTGTAGCAGTGTTTTAATATAGGAATGCATTGCAAATGAGGAAAAAAGGGATTGTCAGTGGTCAGGAATGAATGTAGGTATTACTATAAGAATAGTGTTATCATCTATGTAAATTATTATTTTGTAGCAGTGTTTTACTATAGGAATGCATTGCAAATGAGGAAAAAAGGGATTGTCAGTGGTCAGGAATGAATGCAGGTATTACTATAAGAATAGTGTTATCATCTATATAAATTATTATTTTGTAGCAATGTTTTTCTATATGAATTCATTGTAAATGAGGAAAAAAGGGATTGTCAGTGGTCAGGAATGAATGCAGGTATTACTATAAGAATAGTGTTATCATCTATATAAATTATTATTTTGTAGCAGTGTTTTCTATATGAATTCATTGCAAATGAGGAAAAAAGGGATTGTCAGTGGTCAGGAATGAATGCAGGTATTACTATAAGAATAGTGTTATCATCTATATAAATTATTATTTTGTAGCAATGTTTTTCTGTATGAATTCATTGTAAATGAGGAAAAAAGGGATTGTCAGTGGTCAGGAATGAATGCAGGTATTACTATAAGAATAGTGTTATCATCTATATAAATTATTATTTTGTAGCAGTGTTTTTCTATATGAATTCTTTGTAAATGAGGAAAAAAGGGATTGTCAGTGGTCAGGAATGAATGCAGGTATTACTATAAGAATAGTGTTATCATCTATATAAATTATTATTTTGTAGCAATGTTTTTCTGTATGAATTCATTGTAAATGAGGAAAAAAGGGATTGTCAGTGGTCAGGAATGAATGTAGGTATTACTATAAGAATAGTGTTATCATCTATATAAATTATTATTTTGTAGCAATGTTTTTCTATATGAATTCATTGTAAATGAGGAAAAAGGGATTGTCAGTGGTCAGGAATGAATGCAGGTATTACTATAAGAATAGTGTTATCATCTATATAAATTATTATTTTGTAGCAGTGTTTTTCTATATGAATTCTTTGTAAATGAGGAAAAAAGGGATTGTCAGTGGTCAGGAATGAATGCAGGTATTACTATAAGAATAGTGTTATCATCTATATAAATTATTATTTTGTAGCAATGTTTTTCTGTATGAATTCATTGTAAATGAGGAAAAAAGGGATTGTCAGTGGTCAGGAATGAATGCAGGTATTACTATAAGAATAGTGTTATCATCTATATAAATTATTATTTTGTAGCAATGTTTTTCTATATGAATTCATTGTAAATGAGGAAAAAAGGGATTGTCAGTGGTCAGGAATGAATGCAGGTATTACTATAAGAATAGTGTTATCATCTATATAAATTATTATTTTGTAGCAATGTTTTTCTATATGAATTCATTGTAAATGAGGAAAAAAGGGATTGTCAGTGGTCAGGAATGAATGCAGGTATTACTATAAGAATAGTGTTATCATCTATGTAAATTATTATTTTGTAGCAGTGTTTTAATATAGGAATGCATTGCAAATGAGGAAAAAAGGGATTGTCAGTGGTCAGGAATGAATGTAGGTATTACTATAAGAATAGTGTTATCATCTATGTAAATTATTATTTTGTAGCAGTGTTTTACTATAGGATTGCATTGCAAATGAGAAAAAAAGGGATTGTCAGTGGTCAGGAATGAATGCAGGTATTACTATAAGAATAGTGTTATCATCTATGTAAATTATTATTTTGTAGCAATGTTTTTCTATATGAATTCATTGTAAATGAGGAGAAAATGGATTGTCAGTGGTCAGGAATGAATGAAGGTATTACTATAAGAATAGTGTTATCATCTATATAAATTATTATTTTGTAGCAATGTTTTTCTATATGAATTCATTGTAAATGAGGAAAAAAGGGATTGTCAGTGGTCAGGAATGAATGAAGGTATTACTATAAGAATAGTGTTATCATCTATATAAATTATTATTTTGTAGCAATGTTTTTCTATATGAATTCATTGTAAATGAGGAAAAAAGGGATTGTCAGTGGTCAGGAATGAATGAAGGTATTAATATAAGAATAGTGTTATCATCTATATAAATTATTATTTTGTAGCAGTGTTTTACTATAGGATTGCATTGCAAATGAGGAAAAAAGGGATTGTCAGTGGTCAGGAATGAATGCAAGCATTACGAAAAGAATAGGGCTATTATATGTTGAATTATTATTTTGTAGCATTGTTTTTCTACATGAATTCATTGCAAATGAGGAAAAAAGCGATTGTCAGTGGTCAGGAATGAATGCAAGCATTATTATAGGAATGGAGCTATTATCTGTATAATTATTATTTTGTAGCAGTGTTTTACTATAGGAATGCATTGCAAATGAGAAAAAAAAGGGATTGTCAATTGTCAGGAATAAATCCAATCTACTTCACTCAATTTATGTACAGCACCGTCATCTGAATTTGTTTCGGGACGTTGCATTATCGAATTTTTTAAATCTTTCAAACTTTTCTGTTGTGCAGTTTTCTTTTCCAGTGATGTCTGTATTGGCTAAGCGGATGTCGCTTTGCCCAGTCATTTCAGCCTGTGCTACACTCATCAATGTTTCCCACCAACGTCTGTATTTGTTGACTGGATGTCGTACCGAGCAATTCTTTCAGCCTCTGCCATAGTTTGGATTTACTTTCCAGCTGTTTCTGGACGTTTTGACATTTTCAACACCGACTGTATTCCAGTTCCTAGCGACATCTGGATTTGCTGGCAGGACGTCGCATTGTCTGGGTTTGTCTGTACCCACCCATAGCCCAGATTTGTTTCCCATCTGGATTTGTTGGCACAACGTCGCATTATTTTGGTTTCTATTCCCACCCATAGCCCAGATTTGTTTCCCATCTGGATTTGTTGGCAGAACGTCGCATTATGTTGGTTTCTATTCCCACCCATAGCCCAGATTTGTTTCCCATCTGGATTTGTTGGCACAACGTCGCATTATGTTGGTTTCTATTCCCACCCATAGCCCAGATTTGTTTCCCATCTGGATTTGTTGGCACAACGTCGCATTATGTTGGTTTCTATTCCCACTCATAGCCCAGATTTGATTTGTTGACAGGATGTCGTATTATCTGGATCTTTTTTCATTACGATAGCCCAAATTTATTTTGCCAGCAACATCTGAATTTTTTGGTAGGACATCTAATTGTCTAGATCTTTCTGTCCCTTCCTCTGACAGTCCAGATTTGTTTACCAAGTGACGTCTGAATTTGCTGTCAGCATTTTCCTTTTTTTTTTTTTAATCCAGTTTCTCAGTTTTCATTGCTAGGTACCTTTATCTTATATGATGATTGTCCAGATTTGCACATCAGCGACTTCTGGATTTTCCCAAACCAAAAAGTATCTCTAAAACGTACAAGAAGTCGATGAAGGACCTGAATTCGATCCTAAAAGAGAACTTTACAGATTGTTTTGAATAATGGAATCGTCTGTGTGGTCCCAGGTTATGTACTTTAGAAGAAGTAACTAAGTTCCCATTGTTACGGAAATGTTTTTTTTTGTTCATATTTAGTGAATGAATACTTTCCTGACAGACGTTGTATTTAAATGAAGATAAAAGTTCTCTTTCATTCATTCATTGTGTCATCTTGACAAATTGTCTTTTTATTATACCAACTCCTTCATCATTATGTAGAGTTCTTCTCAGTCACATAGTGTCTTTTAATGAGATTTGTTGATCTCAGTAGCGTCTTGTTTATCACTCTTCCTGTTCGCATTTCTTTTTGTTCCACTTAGTATTTGGATACTTTATTCTTCAGCCTTTAACTAAACTTCGTACTCCGACTAGCATAGAAATGTTTAATAATTATATATTTTTAGTTTTTGTTACTCTTTTAGGTCTACACTAATGTGTTTATTTTATTTTGTTTTATTTTTAGAGCACTTCCTCCCGGACTTCGAAGGAGTCGAAAATGAACGAGAACTACTGTCTGCGAATTGTTGCCCTTCTGTCAACGATAATTGCATTGGTACTTGGCATTTGTTTTATTATTACTGGAATACAAAATCATAATAAAAGAGCGATGAAATGTGAAACTTCCACAGATCCCACTCGCGACTTTAAGAATCCCGACTTTCTTGATGATCTTACTTCGACCGAAATGGAAAACGTCCGTGATTACCTTTATCGACAGAAGTCATTAAATATTAAAAAGACTACAGTTTGGGACTTAAATGGTACCTATATTTATACGATGACACTATTCCAGTACCCGAAAAAAACGGTTCTGGATTATTTAGACGGTAGAATACGAGCTCCAAAGAGAAAATCAAAGGTAATTCTATATCGCGGAGACCTCGTACCTCCTCGGGTTGAAGAATACATTGTGAGCCCTGTAGACAATCCGGACTCACATGAACTTTACAAAAATCCTATATACCGTCAGTACCCAATTCCATTTACTTCCCGGCCATTAGACGAAATTGAATACTATCTTCTGCATGAATTCGCCAACAAAACGCTTGAGTTTCTCTACCCTGTTCTGATGGGTAGCTATGGCAGCTCTTACCACAACTGCACGGGTGAGAACTGCGTCACTGTTTCTGAAGTGACGCCTCCGAATTTTTCACCAGACTCAAGGACGATATGGATGATGACATCACGTAAAGTTGAAGGTTACTATATTACCCCACTCGGATTAGATTTTCTTGTGGATCATAAATCGATAAACCCGAAAGATTGGAGCGTGCAGATGCTTCTTTACAATGGACAAATATTTAGCAGTCCTAAGGAGTTGTTACAAAAATACCTCGCAGATAAGTTAATCCGAATTATCGTCCCAAAACCGGATTTAAAAAACTTGTATTCATCCTTCAAACAAAACCCCCACTCCACAGCCATTCCACAAGCCGGCCCACGATTAATTGAACCTGCAGGTCGTCGATTCACAGTCAAAAACCAACAAGTCGAATATATGAATTGGTCGTTTAAATTTGGAACTGATATCGCTAAGGGAGTTCGTCTAACTGACGTTCGCTTCAAAAACGAACGGTTGGCTTTTGAGATTGTCCAGTCTGAGACCTGCGTCTTTTATTCTGCTTATCACCCAGTCGTTTACACTAGTGTCTATTTTGATTCTTCGTGGCTACTCGGATTAAATTCAAAACAGCTCACTCGTGGGGTTGACTGCCCAGATACAGCCGTATATTTGGACAGTTATTTTTTTATTAGCGACAAACCGATCCGTGTTAAAAACGCTATTTGCATCTTCGAAAATAACCCAGGCATTCCTCTGAGGCGACATTACACAGTTTCCCGATCAGATGATACAATATATGGTGGAATCGTTGATTATCACTTAGTTTTCAGGAGTATCGCCGTCATTTGGAACTATGATTACATATTTGATTTTAAATTTCACCAAAACGGACAGCTAGACGTAGTGGTCAGCTCAACCGGCTATGTAATGTCAGCTTTTTCTCATCCAACGAAGCGAAAGTACTCTAATCCAATCGCCGATAACGTGATGGCTATGTTGCACCAACATCTTTTTCATTATAAGGTTGATTTAGATATTGGCGGCTTAAAGAACAGGTTTTCTTCGTTGGACATTCGAACGGAAACGTTGTCGAGGCCAGAATTTCACCCAAATAACAAAACCCAAGCATACGTTGTGGAGACCTTAAGAAGAAGAGAGAGAGATGCCGCGATAAAGTACAATTTCAATGAACCAAAATATTATGCTTTTTATAAAAAAGGCGACAAAAACAAATACGGTAGTGACCGTGCATACAGAATTAGCAACCAGGGAATGTCTAAATTCTTATTCCCGCAGACGAGCATTTACAAGGGCGCCAGTTGGGCTCAATATCAAATCGCTGTGACAAAACAAAAAGACGCAGAAGAATCAAGTTCTTCGATCTTTCACCAATTCAATATGCTAGATCCGATTGTGTCCTTCGACGATTTCATTAAAGACGATGAGCCCATTGTTGACGAAGACTTAGTGGCGTGGGTCACCATGGGAATACATCATATGCCCTCAACAGAAGACGTACCATCAACAACGACTAGTGGAACAGAGTTATTTTTCTCTTTAAAGCCGTACAACTATTTTGATGAATGTCCGAGTCGCTTATCCAGTGACAACATCCATATTGGCGTAGGCGATGACAATCAAGCAATTATCGACACTTCGAAAACAGTCCTCAACTTCACCTGCACGCCACAGTATGACGGTTTCTCGAGTTATGTTCCTGATGCTTAATTTTCTTTCTATTAGGTATGTGCAAAAGTTCCCAGCGCCTTTTTTTATTCTAGAGACGCTGAATGGAGAGCTGAAAACAATTTTTCTCATGAATCCTTTGCACACACCTACGGCGTACCGGTTTCTGGTGCCTTAAGTGGAATTAGCAGGTCGAGATCAAATTCCAGCATTCACTTTTGCACTAAAGTTTTTGTGAAAGGCATGAATCCATTTCTTCTTCTCATCCCAACAGTTATGGGTAAAATAGCAGAATTGACCAGACTCTTTATCATTGGATGGTAGTAGATTTAGAAATACAAATAAAGCTATGGCAGTTCATAGATAATGAAAAAAACGGCCTAGGTGAAGTGGCCTGGTCATCTATATGAAGAAGGGACATAGCATTTATTGTGTGTGTGTGTATATATATATATATATATATATATATATATATATATATATATATATATATATATATATATATATATATATCCACAAACATAGAAATTGCCAAATTTTGAAAAAGGAATATTTTTTATTAATACATAATTATATATATATATATATATATATATATATATATATATCCACAAACATAGAAATTGCCAAATTTTGAAAAAGGAATATTTTCTATTAATACATAATTACATATATATATATATATATACATATATATATATTGTAATAAAAAGAAAGAACAGTAAGATATATAATCCGGTGTTCTTATTGATATTTTTATTTTTACAAAACAGTGCTCAATGTAAATTCACAGAGCATAAATATAATATATTAACTGATTTAAAATATGATTTCTTCGCTACAAAGGAATTACCATATTTCAAAAACCGAAACTAAAAACTTCAAATTTAGTTATATAATTAAATTAAAAGCATTAGTTCTGGTTCACTTTCAAGCCAATTTTGGAATAAATTATTATATATATATATATATAAGGAAGAGATTATAGTTGTTCCAACGAGAGAAAAGTGTATATTTTAAAAAGAAGAGAGGAATCGCAAACGTTTTTGGTTATAATGTGGATTTTAAAAAAAAAAACAAATTTTTACTATACTTTGGACTTTTCAACCCATGACCATTCCAAGATAGTTACAAAAGAAGTGATCTACTGATAAATCATTAGGTCAAGAAACATGATTTAACCCCTCACTACATCTAAGATGAACCCGCCAACACCTCTCCGTGTCACACTCTCTTTTTATCACACAACGTACTTCTCCCTCTTTCTGTTTTACTCTCTATATTTCTCTCCCTCTCTCTGTTTTCCTTCGGGACTCTCAGTAGTCTGGGTTTAATAGCATGACACACACTATACATAGGTAAGTACAAGTGTATTAATATGTGGATTCACCTAAATTATAATATGTATCTTCTGCAAATTTTAGGTATGCCGTTTGTCTTTTCAAGAATTGTACGGAATATTGATCTCAAATATTTTTTGTTACCACGTTTCGGTCGATCCATTCTATGTCTTTCTTCAGGAGCCCGTTTGGAAAAGGCGGAAAAGTGAACTAAAGAAACAGTAGACAGCAGAAAAACGGGTTGATTCAATCAGTATTATTTTCATAAAACGGAATCCATTGTTTTTCCGTGCACTCATAAAGCTAAAGAAAACCGTAGAATGGATCGGCTGAAACGATGTGGTATAAAGGAAAAGCCGAAACTAATAGAACAACTCTTTTATCTTAAATTTGCGTTATATAATAATAATTTTATTATTAGATGAGGATGTTATTTCTTAAATATTATTTATTCGAAATTGTATGTCCAGTTCGTCATATCACAAATAGAATTTCTTAAATACGTCCAAACTCTCTAAGTGGAAAATTGATGGTTCACGATCACGAGTCCCGTGAGCCCTTAGGGGCACCACACGTACGGAAGCCACAGCAGCAGTTGTGATACCTGGGCATGATAGCCTGACGGAGCCCAATCCTGTCCTGGCTAGTTCTCCTTCTTCTAGACGGGTTGCCAACCAAAGTTATAGGGCTCAATCTGTTATTTATCTATAGCTGCATGGAAGAGATGCATGCATAGCTTTCCCAGGGTTATTATCACGTAAGTGAACCTAGTGAACTCGACTGGAATTCGAACTCGGCTCTCCGATTCCTCAGTTTGAGCCGCTATCCATTACTCTAGCGTGAAATATTTATATATGTTTAATCACCACTTTTTCCGCATCACCAAAATATTTACTTTGTGCGTACAGAAAGTTAAGCAGGAGTGTAGTAGCAGCTGGCATATACCCTATTCAAATATAGACATACGTTCTATTAACTATAGTACGTGGGGTTACCAATAGTACTACACAGCAGTGGTTTTGCCTAAGGCATATACAGAGTCTTATAGAGACCATCTCTCTTCAGATAGGATTTGAAATCATAGCTGTCATTTTCCTAGACTTGTACTACCAATGCTAGAGTGTCTTGTCTGCCATATTATTTCCTGCATGAACAGATGAGACGGAATCATTCCCTATTTCAAGGGCATTAGTGCGAAATAAATGGAAACCTCGGCAGTAATTTGAATTCGAACCCCCGATTTTATCTTCAATCTCGATACGTCATCAATATCTCTTCAAATGCACATGACATTAAAACACAATAGTGATTATATAATCCTGTATAGAATATAGAATGGAAGGACACCTCGACGTGGTGTAATGGTTAGCAAGCTTGTCTCGCTAGAACAATTACGCCTGAGTAGTGAGTTCGATCCTCACCGGGTGCCTCATACCTTCGGCCTTGTGCCGCATCTAAGCCAGGCTTAGAAAATTCGTAGAATATAGAATGGTTACAGGGATGTCGTTAATTTGCTTCTGTATCAAGCATGGTTGAAATGGACTGATCCTATCGTTACGACCATTTTTCTGATAGCATTTTTCGAAATACAATTTTTTTCTCCCCACTTTTTTTTGTTGTATTTTTTTGTTGTTGTATTTTTTTTTTACAGATTGTACCCCTGACGAAGGTTTAAGAATGAATCGGCATTGTGGGTGTTACGTTGTTCTAAAAACGTAAAGAGCACATAGCAAGTGTGTTGCGTTGCCGAAGCGAGCAGGATCGAACTGAATTCTTTCTATGGTATCGATCTGAATCGAGACTTTAGAAGGAAGCTTCTAGACGTATGGCTATAGACGGGGAGAAGCCCCTCCCCCTCCAAAATCCTTTTTTAAAACAAGAAATGATACTACAGCGAAGGTACGTGGATAGATAAGCTCATGTTTGGGTGGATATGGCTCTGTCACTCTCCATATCTTCACCTTCTGGGCTGGTCCACCCAAATAAATTTCGCCTTCTTTCCCATATCAGTCTTAATTTTGTCTTTCCATTGATCAGAAGCCACGACGAAAAGACTGTCTCCAGCATTATCGTCCTATTCCCCCTCTTTTCTTGTTACAGGTGTTCAGTTAGCCATAAAAAATTGGGAAAATGTGACTGTTTTCCTCTTACAATCAAAATTTACAGTCTTGCTTTACTACGTACGTAATCATTACAGTAAATGAACTAGTCCTGCTATTTTCTACCAAATACAAGTGCCGTCTGGAATAGTCATACCGGTGGGAAATTTTCAACTTATAAAATAAGCGTGCCGGTTCAAATAAACGTTCCAACGGGATTTTTTTTATTATAGATTTAATGTGGAACAAAATAATCGTACCGCAGAGAAATTTTCTCCCCGGAATCGATACTTCAAATATACAAATCAACCATTCGCCCTTGCATGGAATATTGCTGCCATATATGGTCTGGGGCACCTTCTGTTTAGCTCGGAGTTCTTGACAAGATCCAGAGGCGGATATGTAATATAATTGGCCCTGATCTGGCATCTCGTCTACAGTCACTCTCTCACAGACGCGCCGTCGCCTCTCTCTGTCTTTTCTACAAATACTTTCATGGTAATTGCTCTGATGAGCTGCTTTCACTGGTTCCCAGACTTCATGAATTCAAGCGCTCTACGAGGCTGGCATCCCGCTCTCACCCTTACACTGTAGAAACTTTTAAATGTAGCCGTCTCTTCTACTCCAATAGCTTCATATCTCGCACCTCTCGCCTGTGGAACACCCTTCCCAATTACTGTTTCCCTGAGAGCTATAATTTCCAACTATTCAAATGTAATGTCAATCGACACCTCCAGTTACCTTGATCTACCCGCTATCCCTCTCCTCATCCTTTCTTCTATCACTCCTATCTGCTCTGGCTCCAAATCTTCTGCAACCCCCTGCATCCTAGCGACTTCACGCCTTGCTCGGGGCGTAATGCTTAAAAAAAAAAAAAAAAAAAAAAAAAAAAAATTGAAAATAAGTGCGCCGTACGAAATAAGCAGCGTGACGATGGGAAATTTGAAGGGAACATTTTAATCGTGTCGGCACTTGTATTTGACATATATGAGTATTTTTTAAGATCATAGGCTTTACCAACGATTCTTTTTTTTTCTATGTGCCGTGTCTTTTAAGGATATGGACTATTATGGCTCTCCACACTTTCCCATAAAATATCCGGACTCTTTCCTCATCAGGGTTCATAAATTTTTGTAGCCGAATTACTATCCAAACGCAGACGTTATCAATTTCCTGAAGGTGTCGGTGTCCTGAGAAATAAAATCCTTTAAGATTCTTTAACGAAGATTGAATGAAGTAACGTATTCCTTGCTAAAATGTTCATAAAAGAAAAATATATGTGGATTTCCTCGATTTCCTTGCCTCTGAAATATGGGAAAAAGAAATTACAATGTCAACTATTGGACATGATTGTTTTTATTCTATGTATTTAGGTAGAGAAATGCGTCAAAGTGGAAAAGCTCCGATGAAAAGGAAAAAGAAAAAAGAAAAAAAAAAGACGATAAAAACATAAGACTAAGCTCATACATGACATCACCGTTGATGAAAAACAATGGTAGCCCAATGTAGTCTACGAACTAATAAAGCTGTTGTGTCAGAAACCTACCCCCCCCTCTTGAAGATGAACTTATCTGCGTCTGTAAACAGACTTTAAGTAGTGGCATGTCAGTTGACATGAAAGAGACAGAAAGACAGAGAAGTTCTTTCTCTCGGCGACTGTCGAACTCTCTGCATTAGCAGAGAGGGACCCGGACGAAGCTTTGCCGAAGGGCAAGGTTTCGTCCGGGGTGGTAGACAGGCCTTGAACCTGTCTAGGCGGGTTCAGAAAGGCCATATTTTTGGCCGAGCCTACGGGCTCGGAGATACCCACTTTAAACCGGCCTTGTGCCACATTTTATCCTCGTGGGTAGATAGATAAATACAGACAGAGAGACAGAGAAGTTCTTAGCCGAGCTAGTTATTGACTACTCAGGCGATTTCTGTACCTTTTTTACCAACCTATTAAAACCCTTTTTATTGTTACGTGTTATTTGGCGTTTGTCTCTACTAACCCCAAATCAACATCATAACAAAAGCGAATAATAAAGATCTACTCGGGTTGAGCTAAGTTGAAATCCAACAAACTTTAATGGCTTTGATACAAACAAAATGATGCAGTTTTATTTTTTCATTCCGTCTAGCTCGATCATCAATTATTTTAAAAGATCATAATAAAAATAAAATAAAACCTGTTCTTGCATATTTTAATTTTTGAAACTTAAAATACATTTCTTATATTGGCCTTTTAATTCGATTTTTGCTATTTAATTTCATTTTTATTTATCCTATAAAAACCAGAAGACAATATATAACAAGAAAACTACTAACTAAATCATATATCTATAATATTTTAAATATGGTGTTTGAAAAACCACATGTGACAATATGCCACAATATTAATGTAGGATGATGTAATTTGGCAATTGCATTACTCATTGTTTTATGAGTAATCTATACAAAGACAAAGGTTGCTAAGAACAACAAAGGATAGAAAGCTATGGAGGGCCATGATTACCTGAAGAACAATTGGGTAATTACCTAGAAGAAGAAGAATCTAGAATTCTTATTGATACATTTAACTCGATTATAGAAAAATATATGATTTAAATCATTAAAAGAAAAAATATTTTTACTATTAATTATATTGTAAGAAAGGCTTTTGCTTTTTATATTAAAAGAAATAACGGAAATATCTTAACAACAAAGAAAGAAATAAAAATCAATATATTAGCAGCCTGATCTCTTCTAATGAGATAATCGCTTATTGGCATAGAATAATACACCATGTTACCAGAACAGTAGAATATCTCATTAGTAAGTAGGGAATATCAGGCTGCATAACCAATAAATGTATAACATATTGTATTTTATTATTATATTTTTTAAAACTCATTGAGTGTTCAGTTCAAACTAGTAACGGCCGATGGCTTACACAAGAGATCAATTTCCGTCAATAATCCAGAAATTTCCTTAATACACTTTTGTCAGTAATACCATCTTCTGGATGATTTCAATCCATTTTGTGATTTAAAGTTATTTCAGGTTTTGCGCAAGGCTTTTTGCGGTTGCTCCTAGTGCTTCAATGATGACCGGTACTACACTCACCTTAATTTTCAAATCTCTGATGATAATTATCCACTTTGGTAGATTTTTAAAAAAATCATCCAGTCATTCGTTGGACCAGCGAAATTCATTATGCGCTACATGCATTTTACCTCTTTTTTTCCACTAGATTTGATCTACGGTCCTGGATTGGGTGATCTACGTTCCTGGATTGGGTGATCCACGGTCCTGGTTTGGGTGATCTATAGACATGGATTGGGTGATCTGCTTGGATCTCAAAATCCCAGTTATATGACTTTCATTCTCTGGGATAGATTCAGGTTTGTGCGTCTATTGCTTGCACGATTCTCAGGCATTTCTCTTTTTACCCACTCATGCATACTCTTATATGCTTTATAATAATATTTTATATTTTTTAAAGCTTAATTTTTTTTTATATTCCTTCTCGTTTTTAATATTCAATATTAACTAAAATATTTTTTTTATCATCGGTCAATAATGACCGATGATAAAAAAAATAGCAGCATTGATTTTCCAGGAACTGAGGAACTAGACAAAAATTAGAAGCGAGCATTTAAATTTCAGGGCGCATTTGTCTGATTTGTTCCCTGTGTGATCACATGTAGCGTTGTGCAAGACGCAAGTTTAATATCATTTTTCCAACAGTTGGTGATGCTGCAGAAATTGTTTTTATACTGAAACTTCCTCAAGGTAGAGAGCTACAATCAACAAAATGGTAATGTTGAACAAAGTGTGTGATATGAATAGAAGATACAGATTATGGGGGGGGGATATAGATGGATCATTATGATTGATCCTTGACACAAAAAGGTCAAGAGAGAAGAGGTCAAGATAGAAGTGTACAGAGAAGTAAACAGGGAGGAATTTGTTTCGCAATGTGGCAGTACATAGGGAAAAACTTAAAAGAGGTTTTTTTTTAGATTTGGAACACAGAAGAAAGGAGGAGAATTCGACTCTGTGGATGTGGTATGGCATGTTATGGTCCTAACTGTAAAAATCTGAACCGATGAAAGTAAAGAATATGGAAAATGCATAAACAGGGAACTAGAGGTATAAAACTGAAGTAATGGAATAACCTGTCATCCCCATGAATTACTACAGTATAGGTAGTAACTACCTATAAGTATCTGTAAGTCAACGGACTACAGAGTCCTGTTCCAGATAGCCAGTCGAACTCTCTGCCTTTAGGCAGAGAGGAACCTGGACAAGGCTCCGCCAAAGGGCAGAGTCTCGTTCGGGGAGGTAGACTGCCCCTGAACCCGTTTATAACAGGTTCGAAAGGGAATATTTTCGGCCGAGCCTAAGGGCTCGGAGAACCCACGTTAAACCGGCCTTGTGCCACATGCAACCCTCGTGGGGGTAGCTAAATATACTAGCTGGAACATGTTCCAGCTGTGCTGGTTAAACTCTCTGTCTTTGGGCGGGGTCGTGGAGGGGGGGAAACCCAGACGAGGCTGTGTCGAAGGACAGAGTCTCCTCTCGGGAAACAGCTACCCGACCCCGTTTTATACGGGGTCTACGGGGAATTTTTGGCTGAGCCTAAGGGCACGGATAACCTATATTAAATTCGGCCCTGTGCCACATCTGATCGCGTGGGGAGGTTAGTAAATACACTAGCTGGGATCTGTTGCGTACAACTCAGACTTACGCGAGAACTACCGACCTTCCAATAGTAGCACTCACTACTGGATTGACTTGCGATAAGCTTGTGCATAACTATTAACTTTATTCTTATTGTACTGGTTTTTACAATAAAGCTTTACTTATTTTATCCACTGTGTTTTTCAAGTATATTAGCACGGAATATAACAAAAACTAAATCCTTATTACTAAATTTTTGTTAGTCTAGTAAAACGGATAATGTGGAACAGCTCTGGAAGAATGATGCCGGAAAATCAGTGGTGTATATATATATATATATATATATATATATATATATTATTCGCGTTATATTTTCATATCTAAGTTGATATTAATAATAATATTATAAAAATAATGTAACATTACAAATATTAGCATGATTCTTATTAATAACAAGAGGAAAGAAAGACAGTATGAGAGTTATCGACAAGGAAAAACAGAGTCAGCAAAGTGACCTTGAATTTCGGTGTAGGCTGCATCTGTTTTCTTAATAAAAGACATTTCTTCGTGAAGATTATTACTCTACTCTATCCCATCGCCAGATATCTTCATAAAATTTTTTTTTTTTTCGTCATACCATATTTAATATTGTAGATAGTAAGGGGATATAGACACGAGTGAAAACTACTCTTCTCTAAAATGTTGTTATGTCTTAGAGAGTTGTTCATTAAGAACGACAGAGAAGGTACTACGATTAAGCCTTTTATTTAATTTTTCTTGTATTCGAACGTTTTCTTTTTTTGGACACAGAGTATGTAGAAACTGTCCAATATGTTCAATATTTTCGAGCGCTTTCGGCTATAATTTTAGCGATTATCAAGGATGATTTTATTTTTTCAATTTAATTGGGTGTGTGTTTTTAGTGTTATACTATAACACTAAAAACACACATCTCTATAACAGTTATAGAGATGTTCTATTTTTCGAACACAACACATTGTGGCCTTGTTCGTAGTTAATATTATTAAGTGTTGGCTTTTTCTTTTTTATTATTAAGGCCTCCATTATTTTTAATCTTTTTTTTTTTTTACATGTGGATGAGGTTCTTATGTTTGTATTTTTGTTTGCCCTTTGTCTCTTTAGGAACATTATCCCTGATTAAACCGAATTCATAAATAATTACATCGGTCACATTACTACATACCTATCTAGACGCCTTACATTTACACCTATCTGACCACAGCTCCATTAGAACCCATTTAATCAAACACACACAAACTTTATCAGACGCCACCCGAAATATACTAGTAGAAAATACAAACTGAAACATAATAACCTCATCCACATGTAAAAAAAAAAAAAATTAAAAATAATTGAAGCATTAATAATAAAAATGAAACAGCCAACACTTAATAATATTAACTACTAAAACGACCACAATGTGCTGTGTTCGGAAAATAAAACATCCCTAACTCTAGAAACATATACACAAGCCATAAACTAAAAATTAAAAAGGAAAAATAAAATCATCGTTGATAATGGCTAAAAATAGTATAATAACCGAAAACGCTCGGAATTATAGAACATTTGGACAGTTTCTATACTCTCTATCCAAAAAAGAAAACACTTGTTCGAAGACAAGAAAAAAATTAAATAAAGAGCTTAATCGTAGTACCTTGTCTGTCGTTTTTAATGAAACATGCATGTGTGTGTGTATTTTTTAAGTTTTTGGCAATTAGAAAAGGTTCATGAAAGTATCCTTGTTCTGAAATATATCCGATTATAGTTAAATTCCCAGATCAATTCTTTGAACAAGACAAATTGGTATAAGATAACAAATAGAAAAAATCTTGTTTTTTTTTTGTCGATGCGTTTCTTTTTCCGACATTTTCAAAGTAAAAATGAAATCGAAATGTTTTTGTTGTTATAGTTACATTACAAAATCCAAATTTGAAAAGATAGACGCTTCTGTGTAAGCCTCTTTCTGGTTAATGTGAATTTCCTTTATACTAAGAGATTTTTTTTCCATGTCGACAATACAATTAAATTGTCAGATCAATTCTGTGGACAAGACAAATTGATATTTTTTTTCCAATTGTCATCTTATACCATATGCGATTTTGCATTTTGCTCTTCAAGGCTTCATCAGATCTGAAAGCATAAAATGAAATGTGTGAATGTGCATTTATGTTTAAATAATGAAATCTTATTATTTTTTTTCCAAAGCTGGCATTTCTCCTGATTTTCACTTTCGAATCTGATGAAGCCCTAAATGGCAATAATCGGATATATTTCGGAACAAGTATACTTTCAAGAGCGTTTTCCAATAATTATTTTAAACTTTGTCGGGATCATATATCCTAATTCTAAAACATCATATATATATATATATATATATATATATATATATATATATATATATATATATATATATATAATCTTTAGACACTTAACGACGCACAACGGTACCAATAACTCTCTGTCGCTAAGACGGACTACACAATGTTCCTATAGGAATGCCATCATTCGCTTTGAAATGGACACCCCGGCCCTTGCCTTGGCTCGGCCTCTTTCCCAGGGTGACAGATATGTTGATACAAACTGTTCACCCTTACGCACCCCTATTGGACTGGTCACTTCAGCTGTTTCCATAGTAATTAATTCTACGAATGAACATGCTTATAAAGATGCGTAAACTTCAAGGTTAGTTATTACCAAAAATTTTGCTTGAGGATGAAACAGAGCTGTTGGCCCTTGTTTTTGAAACATGAGAACTCTTATGTAGCGAAGGAATCATATTTAAAAAAATATTTATAATTATATATATATATCCTTTATTAGGACTAATATTGTTAATATTAATTAAGTTGAATATTATTTGTTTTTTTTTTCTTTGTTTTGATCAGCATCTGTAATCTATAAGTAATTTGATTTTTGCTTTGTTTTATAATTTTCACTTCTGCCAATAAAATTCCATGAATAACAAATAAGGATTTTGTTATCTTTATATATCTTGTTATCTTTTCAATGTTTTGTTTGTCTATTTGTTGGTTGGTTTTGTCCCTTTAAAATAAAAAGATATATAAAATTAAATGAAACCTATTCTGATTTATACCTGGAGGTAAGAGATACTGAGAGTCACAAGGCAGTGTTGATACCTATATCCACACACACACCCATATATATAGTAGGTACAGTGGAGTAATGGATAGTGGCTTGGATTGAGAAATCGTAGAACCAAGTTTGAATGTCAGTCATATCCATTACATTCATTTACGTGATTCATACTTTTACCATTTCTGCAGAACCAACCACATTTTTCGAAGAGCTGAATACAATAATGCCACAAGATCTCCAGATTTTGGATTCAAAGTTGTCCTTCTCCTAGACCATCAAGGGCTATAGAATTCAGTCCGTTCTGCTATTGACCCATAGCTGGGGATAGAAGAAGAGGATATATATATATATATATATATATATGTGTGTGTGTGTGTGTGTTCTTCTCTTCAATAACAGGCAAGTATTTGTCATTTATGGTTGAGCCTGTGAATATATATTTGGAAGGTGGCCCCAGTTTAATAATGGAGATTGTATCAAATCAAATCAGTGTTGGGATATTTAAAAAAAAAATCTTTTTACAATACAGCTGATGAATCCAAATGTAAATTCACAGAATTTACAAA
>OZ010577.1:17055588-17405588 GCA_963932145.1 Acanthosepion lycidas
TATGTTGAGAAAAAGTAAGAAATTCTTATTCGCCATGTTTCATCATTAGATCAAGTTCTTTCTCCAATTGACGAATGACTCGGTGGTTCATGAAGATCAGCTGACCATCAGGGATCAGGTGATGGACAATCTGGATGATGCGGTCAACTTTCTGGAGAATTTCTGATGGCTGGCTAAACACAAGCAGATATTCCTGGTTTGAAAAACAAGAAAGAAAAGCAAATGTTAAAGTCAAAATATCTACTAATAATATCTTTAGGTAAAGTAAATTAAAATTCAAAATGTGGAATTAATGAGTTTTTTTAATCATTTCACACCAAAGAAGGTGATAAAGCCGCTAAGATGCAAATGAATTGTTTTTTATGGTTTATCAACCATTTGGGGATTATGAGCCAAACATATTTTGGATATTCCAAGTACTTCTTATCAACCTGTATCGGAGTGTCTGGGAATTGATGAACTGGTTAAGGCTCTTTGGCACCCTGAATCTACTTCAGACAACGATACAGCTGGTGGATTACTTTCATTTTCATTATATATATATATATATATATATATCATAATTAATTAATAATTAATATTAGAAAGTGCTCAAAACGTGTTTACAAAATATGATGAACATGTAGTAATTTTAAGTTCAAAAAACATCTACCAATTCCACTCAGAATCAGTAGATGTTTTTTCTGCCAATTCCACTCAGAATCAACAGATCTTCTATTTTTTTAAAAACTATACATATATATATATATATATATATATATATATATATATATATATATATCCAAGCACACAAGAAAGGACAGTATTAAAGAGTGCATGTCTAATGAGAAGTCCTGGGTAAGGCATTAAACTACATTCATGTTCTGGGTAAGATGATAAACTACATCCGGCAGCAAGGCCTCTGATCAGGAGGAGCGTGGAATCACCTCTTAATTGCTGGTGTTCCCAGGTCTACCCTGACCCAGGGTGGTAGCACCTGTTAGGGTCCCAGCTATGGGCAAATAGTTAACTATTACCAGCAATACTTTTTTGAAAAAAATTATTACCAGCAATACAATTTTAAAGGAAATATATTACCAGAAACAGATTTTTGACAAAACAAAATATTACCAGCAATAAAAAATGTTGTCAGCATTAAATAACCCATTGAGGTTGATATGCTGTAAAACAAAATCAACCAAACCAATCTAAACCAAAGAATACATATTCTATTCATACAAATCTATCCTAAAAATGTTGTCGGCATTAAATAACCCATTGAATTTGAAAACAAAAATAAACCAAAGCAATCTAATGAGAAGGACTGTATTTACGCTCATTTGGAAATTAGATAAGGTAATTTTGTTAATCATTACAGTTGGACAGTTGTCTTAAATTTACAACATTTTAGTTTTTACTATTTTCTTCAGTAAACAAATTAATAATTATCTTATTTGAGTGAAGCTTGACTAAGACAATGGATGATAATGATTTACATTGCATGTAAATTTTTAAGTCAAAGTTGACTGGAGGCAAGAAGCTGGAAGAGAGTTCCACAAGTGAGAAGTGTGATAGAAAAAATTGTTAGCATAAAACTTACAGGGACATCTAGCCATTTCAACTGTAAAATGATGAGACTTTACAACCAATCTTGTACTGTGCTTCAAGGTCTAGGTATCATAGAGGAAAGGTTATCAGAAAAATTAACATAAAAATATTTATAGAAAAAGCAGTGGAAATGTAACTGAAGACAAGATGCTAGGTCAGTACCAGTAACATTGCAGATTCTTCTTGGAATTTTATCAACAATCTCTAAATATGTAGCAGTAGCACAAGTCAATATATTCTGTTTAGATACAGTACTTACTGATGTACCGATAAAAAGATAAGCTTAAAAATGAAACAACATTTTCAATAACTTTACTAAAATATTCAATGGGTGGCTTAGTGACATAAACAGGTCTTGTACAAAAATTTCTGGGATAAAGATGAAATAAAATACAAAAACTTTAAAATTCTTTAATGTGAAGAATGTTAGACATACAAATATGTTCAATGCAGCATAAAGAATTCAAGTGTAGATGTTAATACCTATTGAAACGATCATCAATTTTGGCAATTAAAGTTTTGGGTCAAGCTTTTTGAAAAACCCCCAAAACAATTGACCTGATGAATACATTAACAAAGGTCAACAAGTAAAGGTCAATTCTTATCTATTCTCAACTCAAGGCTGTTTATAAACTTTAGATTTGGCAACTATGAATTGTATTACTTCATATAAAAAAACTTAATGGCATTATATGAATGTCTTAGATGTCTATATTTTAATAGAAGAGGTTGGAAAAATTTAGAGAAGAAAAGTAAAATTGTATATGTGAATTACTAGGAAATCAAGATGTTGGTGTTTAAAACTCTCCATAACATCCAATCTTTTGTAGCTCTTAGCAATGTTTGTCCACTTAACATCTCTCCCAGTCCATTCTTTTTTCTTTTTTAAGCGTTTCACCCCAAGCAAGGTGGGAAGCCACTAGCACGCAAGAAGCCTACAGAGAGTTGGAGCTAGAGCAAAGAGGAGTGATAGAAGAAAGGATGAAGAGAAGGATAGGGGATAGATCAAGGCATCTGGAGATGTCGATTGACATTACATTTGAATAGTTGGAAATTATAGCTATCAGGGAAACAGGAAAAGGGGAGGGAGTTCCATAGGTGAGAAGTGCAAGACATGAAGCTATTGGAGTAGAAGAGACGGCTACATTTAACTGTTTTGACAGTGAAAGAGTGAGAGTGAGATGCCAGCCTAGTTGAACGCTTACAGCATTGAGAAGAGATAGCTGAAAACACATGTATGAATGGTCTGGAGATTCAAGAGACAACTCTTTAGCCAGCGGGAGATGGTCCTTGACGTAAACTCCAAGGCCATTCTTGTGGGTTTGAGAGTTTTTTCTAAGGAGAGTAAGGTAGCTGGTGATTGAGAGGTCAGAGGAGGGGATAGACGAGTCAAGGTTGGTCTCACACAGAGCAATGAGGAAAGATTCCACACTGCAGAAATTGGTTCTAATGCCAAAGATGTTGGAAAATGAAATGTTAAAGGGTTTAGGTGATTTTTTAAGGGCTGGTTTAGGTTTTCTTTTTAGATCGTCGTTAGTTATGATGTGTAATTATGGTAGTAAAAATGAGAAGGCCTGAAGTAGAAGCAGATGGCCAACCATTTACACAAACATGAAAGATTAACTAGACTGGGGCTCTCATTTCCTCCTTGCCATACTCCTGATGAGGTTTGAAATGTTTCTGTATTGTGGTCCTTGCCAGACATGTAAGATTCTGTAGATCAATACAGTTTCTCTGTTAGATTGATGCATTCAGTGAATTCAGATCTTGAAAGGTGCTTTCTAATAGATGAGAAGAGGAAGTCTCTATTGATGTAGTCATATGCTGTTGTAAATGAGGCATCCTCTTTTATGTGTCATGTTCCTTTTAGAACACAGGTGATAATGGCCCTCCACCTCCTCCTGTGTCTTGTAGCTCTTAATACATTTTGTCTTTCTGTTATTTCTTCCAGAGCTTGTTCTGCCATCCTCTTGCTCAAGCCCATTAAGTATGTCATGCATTGCTTTTCCCTGACCCCCTTTTCCTCTATCCACCCTATGTGCATCAGATTTTCCAACCCTCTTTCCTCATTATGTGTCCCAGAAATCTCAACTGCCTCTTCTTGATGTTAAGTATAAGTTTTCTCATTGTTTCCATTGTCCCCAAAACCTTGTCATTGCTCATATGTTTGGCCCATGATATCCTTAGTAATCATCTGTAGAATCACATTTCCGTTGCTTCGAGCCTCTTCTTCATCTTTGAGGAGATTGTCCAACATTTGTTGCCATACAGGAGGACAGATATGTAACAGTTTAGTACTCTTTTCTTGGTTTCCAATGAAACTTTTGTGTCTCATAATATGATGCTTAGCTTTAGTAATGTGTCTTTGGCCAGCCTAATATGTGTTCGGATCTCAGTGTCACACTTTCCATCCTCTGTTAGAACACTTCCCAGATATTTCAATTTTTGTACCTGCTTGATTTTAGTATCCCCAGCTTGTAAATTGCATTTTCGGCTCATCTTTTTGCTGATGACCATGTATTCTGGCTTGTAGTTTATGCTTAGTCCCTTCTTCTCGTCCTCCTTAGCAACCTTCTGTAGTTTCCTTTCTATGTCTGCTATCAGCATTGTGTCATCTGCATATCTTATGTTGTTAAGATTGTGGCACCAATGATGAATCCTGGTAGGATTTCTAGTTCTTTCAGAATCACCTTGTTATATAGGTTGAATATATCCAGTAAGAAGACATATCCTTGTCTTACACTCCTTTCTATTTTTGTATATTTGCTGAGCTCATTTTTATCTATATGCAGGTGGTTTTCTGCCAGTATAGATTTTAGATTATTCTAATGTCTTTCCTGAATATTTCAAGGTTACTGAGTAGATCTTTGTGACATACTTTATTGAACAACTTAGTGTAATCTATAAAAGACAGAAACATGTACTTCTGCATTTTTATTGCTTTTTCTGGTAACATTCTGAGCATGAATATCACATTCCTTGTTCTGGTGTCTTTAACGAACATGCACTGTTTTTGTTCTATCTCTGGCCTAATTCTGCTGCACACTCTGTTCATCAAAATACAGATGATGAGTTTTGTTATGTGGCTCATTAGGTTGATTGTTCTGTGGAGTTCACATTCATTTGTGCCTGGTTTCTTGGGTAGTGTTATGAAAAGAGATTTACTTAGGTCTTCTGGTATATCTCCACTGTTGTAGATTTCATTTATTATTTCTGTAATCTTGTCTATGTCAAAAATATGCCAGCATCTCTATTACAATTCAGTCTGGCCCTGCTGCTTTGTTTCTGTTCAATTTGGACAGTGCAGATTCCACTTTGGTTTTAATATTTCTGGTTATTCTCTTTTGTTGTGGAAGAGTTCTCCGATATATATGTTCCAGCACTGAAGAATTTTTTCTTTCTCTAATATGAGTATTCCATCCTTGGATTTTATGCAGCCTCTTGATGAATATATCTCCTATCCTTTATTCTTTTATGCATATCTCCTTTGTGATACACATTCTCTCTATTTCTACATTTTTCATTGAGCCATTCTTCTTTTGTCTACCTGCATTTGTTTCTTATTTCATTGTGTAGTTTTCTGTATTCTGCTCCATGTCTTGGCATTGTTTTCTGTCTCCTCTGCATCATGTCGAGAATCTCGTCAGTGATCCATTCGTTTTTTCTTCTTTGTCCATTCTTCTTTGGGATGATGTCGTTTACTGATGTCATTAAAGTTTCTTTTATTGCATCCCATTTCGAGTTTCCATTTCCATTTTGTCCCTAGTATCTTCTTTTCACACTGGCCATATATTTTTCCTTCAGGTTCCAGCCCTCCAGGAGTCTCTTGTATTGTAATTTGGGTACAGCATTAAGCTTCTTCAGTTTCCGTAGTTTCATTCTTAGTTTACATGTAACAGAGAGGTGGTCGCTTCCACAGTTGGCACTTGGAAAGGTTTTGCAGTGAACAACTGCACTCCTGAATCTTTTGTTGATAGTTTTCAAGTTGTTTGAGGATATATATGCTGTCATCTCATCTCTTATCATAATGAAATTCAAACTATATATATATATATATATATATATATATATATTATGTATGCACAAAGAAGTGAAATTTCACTGCACTTTATATGATATTAATATATGTATATATAAGGGGGCATCATTGTCAATACTGAGTGGTGACAATGTCATATGCTTAAATGCACTCTTCAGGCCACGTGTGTTTGGTGGTAGCTCGATTATTTATGTATGCTAGTCATTGGGGGATCATGGATAGCAAGGTCATTTGTGGTTTATAGTGTTATTCTAATAGATACTGGATAGACAGGAATGGTTATATTTTCCAATATTTTTGGAGCACATAATGAGGCAAGAGGGCTTGGAAAATCTGTTACTCACAGGACAGATTGAAGAGGCACAGAGGAAAACAATGCATGACATACTTAGTGATCTTGAGTGAATGAATGGCAGAATAGGGTTTAGGAGAAATAACAGAAAGACAAAATTTATTAAGAAAGAACAAGAAGTTGTGGAGAGCCATGAAGATTGGGTGGAACTAATTATGGGCCAGAATGCTATTATTTCATAGGTATTGTATCAGGTTGAGTGTCAAGTTTTAAATTATTATTTATTTATTATTATTTAGGGTATTTTGTCCTCATTAATTATTTGGTACTGATTATTATTATTAAATTTATGCTATTGAATAGACAGGAAATAATAATAATAATCAGTAATGGATAATTAATAAATATATACAAAATAGACTGTTATAATTGTCACCTTTACTGAGTATTCCAAATTTGTGCCCTTGTGTCAGATTAAAGGCGATATTATTCTTATATGGTAATTACATTAAGTTAATCCCATCTGCTGGTGTTGTAAAAATTGAAATATTGTCAATATATAAAAAAATCATAGGCATAGATTAGTAATCAGATGCAAGACATTAAGGGAGGTAACTCTTTGTTAACATTGCAATGATATTTACAAAGAAA
Source organism: Acanthosepion lycidas (assembly GCA_963932145.1). Lineage (NCBI taxonomy): Eukaryota > Metazoa > Mollusca > Cephalopoda > Sepiida > Sepiidae > Acanthosepion > Acanthosepion lycidas. Next base: position 17,062,158 of record OZ010577.1, read on the forward strand.
ATCGATAAATTTTTGTTTAATTTATATAAAGCAGAGAGAGTTTGAATCTCTAGAAAATGTTTAAATTAATTTCTGTGCATACAAATTTAAATGAACAATTCTACAGTAAAACACTGATTCCACTTTTTCTTTCTGGATCCGATTTTGTCTTTTTTTCTTTGTAACTTTGAAGAAAGTGGAGAAGAAAGTTTTTTGTCAAAGTTAATGATTTTTTATTACGATGTGAAATTAGTAAATATTAAACACTTCATTTATAACAAAACTTTATATAAGAGAAAAGGAAATAGAACATAGAGGTAGTGACGCCTACAACTGCATATTGTTAAAAAAACTTTAATATATTAGGTTGGTGCAAAAATAATGTCGTTTTTTTTTTACGTTCAACTTTATGTGAGAAAACGACATTATTTTTGCACCAACCTAATAAAAACTTGAGACATGTTCTTAAATAGTCGCATCAGATGAAGATTTTCATATGGATTTCATGAATGGCACCAAACTTTTTCAGAAATATCTAAACTGTCAGCTGCATACAACCACTTTCTAAGATCAGTGGTTAAAAATGGCTCCCAGTGAGTGAAGCCTGAGGTTCTTAACAAAGATCATCCTTCTTTGAACATTGTGGACTGGCATTAAAGAATCACAAACAAAGAACTTTACCAAATAACAGAAACAACCTCACTTGAGAACTGCCAGCAGCAGCAACAACTAAAAGGAATAGCAAATATAACTCAAAGAGAAAATAATGACATAATCAAAGTATTGACTTTCCACACTACTTCAAATAAAAGGTTAGGAAAGAAACCCCCATTAGTATGGGAAAGAGCATTAACAGCTTCTAGACCAGAAAAACCTATTTTCCTGAAATATTATTTTAAGAGAAAGATTTTATAAATTTCAACTAAAAGTAGTAATGGCTGTTTGGTCAATGAATGCCAAATGTTTACTTGTAATGGCTACTATTACTATAGATAAAGCAAGTTTTCCTAAGTATTGAAATATACCAGTTTCAGATAACATCATTAAAAACTGTAGTTTGAATAAAGGAAGCAGTATCACTTACTGTTAATAGCTTCAAAGAAACTGAGAAAAATGCAGAGAGAGTTTTTATAGACAAAAACCAGAGCATTATGGGTAATTGGTTTTGGAATGTTAGGCAGAAATAAGCTCTGTGATTAAAAGAAGAAGCAGTTGTAAGAGAAATCAAAGGAGAATAAGAAGAGAAAGACATCTAAAGTGGGGTGAAGAATTGGTAAAAAGAATAAAACTTTACAGCCCAGATATTATTTCCCTCAGGCTCATTTCTGTGGTAGGAATTGGTAAGTACATTTTTTTATTATGGTAAGGTTCACCCTCAAAAACTTTACTGATGATCCTGAGGAGACTAATGGATCAATACTGAGAGGTGGAAGATAGCTCGCCCATATGCTTGCTGTTGTCCACATACTTGGGAAAGAGTTCTTCAAGCAGCAGTTAACTTTGCTAGGATCAGGGATGATTCTGGGTTGATATTCTTAAGGAGGACCACTGGAATTTTGTCTGGGCTAGTGGCTTTTTAGGGCCAAAGCTTTTGATAAATCTAGAGACTTCTCTTACTGAAATGAGTATATTAGTGGAATTGTGCTCAGTGTGACATGAGAAATTGGTTAAGAGGATGGCCTTTGTCATCTAATGTTGAATTTGAGGCAAAGATTGAGGTGAAGATCTTCAACTTGTCTATCGAGGAGTAAATGTTCTCTGGCCATTTATAATCATGGGCACTGCCGCCTTGCCTTTGTTCATAATTTGGTTGGTGATTTTCTGGAATTTGTGAGATTCAAGTAAATGTAGTTCTTCATTCTTGTTGACTTTGTTTAAACCACAATAAACTACAAAGAACAAACAGCAATATACAAAATATTTTCTAAAAATGTAAAAAATCCTTCTTATGGTGAAGTTAGCTAAAAGCTGTTTGAAAAAAAATAGTCACTGAAGGTTTCTAAAATTTAACATTTAGCATAATAAATATATAATTCTGATATTTGGACAGGATAATGTGTTATGTTTCTACGCTGTAGGTGTCTCTATGCATGCTGTCAATGTGTATGTACATACATGTGTATATATTTATAGAAAGTGAATGCGGCATTTCTTTTATGCAGTAAAACATGCACATTAGCAGATATGGAAGAGAGAAGTGAATTATGGTCTTAATTGATAAGATGACTTGTTCAGGTTTTGTGTCAGTGACATGGCTAGGCCATGAATGGTGAGAAAAAATGAAAGGCTGGGACAGATGTGTTGTCACTTTGAAGTCTGGGTATCAAGTGGCCAGGTAACATATTTCATGTTCCTTGTCAGACTAAGGCATTTCTTAAACCTTGTTTTGTTTTTGTTTTATGGCATATCAGCCACAATGGGTTATTTAATGCCAAAAATTTTTTTTCGGGAAATATTTTCTTTCTTCAAAATTGCTGATAATATTTTTTCTTCAAAAAGAACAAAAATACTTGAGGAAATTGAATACTACTCAAATCCTACTCTAATGTGACCACTTGGTATATTTATTAATAGGAGCAGTCCATTGTCACAGTAGTAGGGAAGAGCAGGAAGTACTACAACACCTCTCCTTTTAGTTCATATTGCTGAATATATTATCTTTTTGTTAATGAGGATGTTGAGCTTATATATATATATATATATATATATATATAAAAGTGAACATTGAAGTCAACACTTAGAGGCGACAGGCTGTTTCATGCTAGCTGTAATCGTCAGTCCAGGAGTGTTGTTTTTTTTTTCTTGGCTATTTATATATATGGGTCAGTATATATAAATAGTTGAGAAAAAACAAACAATTGCATCTAGAGGCAACAGTCTGTTTCATGCTAGATGCAATTGTTCTATGCATGAATTTTTAATAAACCTCTTCTTCTTTGTTTCTTCTACCTAGTCTTTGATACTCACTCTAACTGCAGCCTTCCTAATTCTTGGCTCTTTTGAACAAACACAACATTACAACAGAGAATGTATTTAGCAATGTCTATATGGCTTCCGTATGAAACTGCCTTCTGCTTTGTCGACAGGACCTGTATGTGATGAATTTTTGTATCATTGAGTGACTCACTCAAGTACAGGATGAGTGCACGGTGTCTGTATATTATGTTTACCATGTGAAGTGAACTACAATCAAAATATAAAAGAGATATTAATAATTGTATATGGTTCCCTGAGAGATGAAACTATTTCAAATGTTCCACAAGGATAAAATGTTTGAGAAACACTGTACAAGAAAATAGCACAAAAGAAAAAATAGTAAAAAAAATACAATGAATCATTGGGAAAAATTCCCTTTTGCTGTAAATACTGATTATTGAATAGTTAGATGAACTAACTTGGTATGGTGTTAGTCAATCTGATTGACTATTACTAATGAGTAGTGAAAGTACTCCAGATTTATGGCCTTGTGCCAAACGAAGACGAGCTTAATAAATGACATCAATATCTACCTAAAATTAAACAATAAAAGAATTAAGCATAATATACAAGATGAGTGTTTCTGAAAAAACCAAAAATGTCTTTAGTTCCTATATAGGAATATATTCTTACCACACCCACACCCTTGCATGGGTCAGAATCCTGGACACCATATGAAATGATCTTGTCATATGAACTTGAGTACCTCCCAACAATCTGTGAATAAACTCTTGAAGATAAAATTACTATCTAAATGTCTTCGGTTATTCTTCACACACCCTTGCATAATGTAAATGTTATAATGTTATCTTTGTTCAAAATAGCCAATAATTAGGAATAAAAGTTGTTTTTCATATAAACTAATAATAACAGTTCATGAAAAATATTTCATTGACAACAAAACAAAGGAATTTAAAATATTTTTTCTAAGAGAAAAGTAAAACATTAATATTTTGAAAGAACTCTTAACCTGCCTTGATAGTTTGCGGTGTACAAGTGAAATTTTGTGCATAGACTTTATTGCAATTTGTACAATTCATATATCATAAAAATATTGTTGTCATTCTATTAAAATTAAATTATTAAAAATTTCACTCTGCATGGGAGTCTTTTTCTTTATCGCCTTTATAAATAAAAGAGAGGGAAAAGAGATTTAAAAATCCTCCTTCGAAATCTATCATTTTTTCTTTTTAAATTATAATTATAGATTTTTATTTTCTCTTTAATTTTCTTGTTTATTAATTTCAGTTATGTGCAAATATTCTTGGGAAAGGTATGAATCCATCCCCCCACCAGCTATGGGTTAACCGTTATAGTACTTCCATCTCTAGAAAAAAAAAGTTAATGCAATAATCATTTGCAAAAAATAATTATTCTTACAATCCAAGATATGTTTCACCTTTAACCCACGAAGGATTGATAATCCATAAAAATCAATCTTTTTAAAAATATAGTTATTTTATTTTTCTCTCATCTCCATAAGCGATCTCTCGTAGAAGAAAGTGCTCCCAACTCAAAATTGGAAAAAAAAGGATATAATTTAAAAATAAAAGAACTTCCGTACCTGTAAATAACGAATTACGTGTTTAAGATTAGCTTCTGCTAAAAGCCTGTTTTCGTTTTTATGACAAACTAAACAGAATGCCAACGTCCCTGCTCCGTACCAGACGACGACTTTCTCGGTCGGGAAAGGGGCGTGTTCAGCCATCCTGACCAAACCACACTCAAGATCCGGCAACCCCAGCCCAGTGTCCACACTAGAGGCACGACTTAAGTCCTCATCAAGTGAAAGGCCTGATACAGTTCTTCGAAATTGGTATTCGGCATGAACCTTTTCGGCTACATATTCGATGTGAGCCTTTCTCACACTGTGCCAGTCAGTGCCTGGCTCGCGGGCTTCGTGTATTAACTGGGGTTCTTGTCGAAATGTTGACCAATGCAGGACATTACTGGATCCTGGTAATAAGGTGTGGATGATGAATGCGTGCACCATGGTAAAATAAAAGTGGGGTATATACAAATAAACCCCCTTTCTTTAAGCGGTGCCAAATGACATTAGACGAAAAAAAAAAAAAAGTAAACACAATAACGGTGTTGAGTCAAGATTAGTCCCTGTTTAAAACTCGTTCCAGGTAATTTCTTAAAACAATTCTAGTCGCTTTTTGTTCTTTGTAGAAAGGGGATTACTTATAATTTAAGTCATTTCATTTTATGTGAAAAAACAAAAACAAAAACAAAATAACAAAAACAAAAACAAAATAACAAAAAATAAAACATCCTGACAGTAAGATTTAAATTATTACAATTTTTTCATAATTTCCTTTTTTAATCAAAATAGCGAAAAAATATGAGTCTCTTTTTTATTTTATTTTAAAAATGAAATAAAATATATAAAATATTTTAAAAATAAAATAATATTTTATTTTAAAAATAAAATAAAATAAGAGACTCATATTTTTTCGCTATTTTGATTAAAAAAGGAAAAAAAATAGTAAAATATAAAATTAAAAATTTCAATTTATTTTACTATTTTTTTTCACATCGATTCTGAATAATAAACATTTCCCTAAGTAAGTCATTATTTTAACGGAGATTTGTATATTTTTGTAAAAATTATCTTTTCGAACAATTTATTTAATTATTTTTTTCTATTTTCATTTTATTAGAATTCATCTTCACTGGGTAAATTCTTCAAAATGTACACAAAAAATTTGAAATATTTAAAAGCTCGTATAGTAAGGGAAACAACTCATTAAAATAATCTCCCTTGTATTAGACACTTTGCCGTGAAACAAGGTAGCTTTTTAATTTAGCAATTGAACATTTCTCAGTTCATCACTGACTGGAAACCGCGTAGCTATTGATGTTTATAAATCCTGGCTTAGGTCGGTAAAACAGGGCCTAACGACACATTTTTCGATGCCTTGGTTTATGGAGGAGCTACATGAAACATAAAAAGCATAGTTGGTCTCTAAAAAATTAAATAAATCTCCACATTAGATTTTGTTGCTAAAAAAGCAAAGTAGAGCCATAAACTAATTCTGAAGAATAACAGTTTTTATTTAAGTCATTCTTAAATGTTGCACGATTGTTTTTTTACGGTTTATCAACCCTTTTTGTTTGTTATTTAAAGCCGAAATATATTTAAGAATGTAGAAGGTCGTTTTGTTTATAGTACCGGTGTTCTCAAACGGTGTCCCATTGAAGTACTGACACCGCTTAAAATGTTGCACAAAGGACTTAAAAGCACTAACGATAAATAATCGATCCAATGTATCTGATTATGCTTTGAGGGTCTTCTTTAGAGATCAGTGAAAACACTGTATTATCCTGATGAATTCAAGATAATATGCTTTCCTTCTGATCTTAGTAGCAACAAGGAAAATTGTCAGTTGTCAAACTCAAGTCAAATAGATCTGGTTCGAACTGTAGTGTAATCCTCTTTCAATCGTGATAATCGAAGGGACCCCGAATCTAGCGATCCAAAGAAAATGCTAAGACAAATTCAAATAGTCACCACTTCATTTAACATAAATTATAATTGTTTATTTGCCTAGATTAAATTGTTTATGTTTCTAAAAATAACTTTAATTAAATTAAAATAAATAAAGCTGAATGGCACATTTTCTTCATTCCTATTTCTCGAGTGTGCAGGTCCATAGACACAGTAATGAAAAACTAAAAAATGGGGCTTCTATTTCAAATACGAATATCCACTAATAGCCATAGCCAGTGCAAGGGTTTTGTGCCCCCTATCTATGATACACTCCCACTCTACTACATATCAATGATCATAAAGTAGTATTCATACATAAAATACAAATAAAATGTAACCCAATTATCTATTAGGTTGGTGCAAAAATAATGACGTAATAATGTCGTTTTTTGACGTAAAGTCAAAAAACGACATTATTACGTCATTATTTTTGCACCAACCTAATACAATATGCAATATAGGTGAACAATTCAACGATAAAGAGTGAAAAGAAATACAATGTATCTAAATGCAAATTAGAGACATGTCATAAAAGACGATTCATCTTAAAGAAATCAACAATGTTTTGCGGCAATTTTTGACATCAACTTGAGATTGTTCTTGTTAGATAGTTGAAAATTTCTAATACATCATTATGGATAAAAAAAAAAAATTAGTGAATTTTATGTGGTGTTTTTTCGAAACTTAGCATGAGCAAAAAAATCATGGATTTGGGCGAAAAGACCACAGAATGATGAAAAAAAAGTTCATCCTTTAATAATAAGTTGTGCTTAGTTTAATTTGTAACGTATAATGTAGGTAGAAGAAAAGCAAGTGTTGATAAGATGATGAGGGTCACAAAGCATTGTCCCAATCAGACTTCGGCCCTGGGCGTCTATTTCAAATATGAGTTTCCACTATAATAATGCTTGAAGTATATATATATATATATATATATATATATATATATATATATCATTATATATATGTGTGTGTGTGTGTGTCTGTCTGTGCGCGCGTGCTCACGGTATTGTAAGTGACACGGGCTCGGATTGAATAACCGGAATTCCTGTTAAGTTCGTTCGTTAAATTCAGTTATGCGTAAAAACCCTCGGGAAAGATACGAATCAATCTCTTCTCCTCCCGCTATGGGTTAAATAGCAGGAGAAAGTAAATACTTTAGCCTTGGTTGGCAACCGTTCTAAAAGAAGGACATCTTCGAATTCAAAACCAAAGGTGGACTGTTTGGGGATCTCATCACATACTATGTGCACCAGTTCTCTGTATTCAGTGATTCGAAAATTGTGGATAGTTCTGCACAAGCCTTCACCAACATTATCAAAATCCTATGTGCGGTGTTCGGTTCTAGAAGCTGAATCGTTGGACCCTCAAGGTCGAAATTCTAGACACCGTATGAAATGATATTGACATATGAACTTGAGTACCTCCCAACAATCTGTGAATAAAGTCTTGAAGACAGAATTATTATTACTATCTAATGTCTTCCGTTATATTCTTCACACGCCCTTGTAGAAATTAATTGAAAGAACCGCTTTAGTTTCTTTTCTTTCATCATACGAAATGGAGTGACAGGGTGGAATCAATTTCTATTTTCCCCTCAGATTAGGCCATTTGCAGTGGTGTGCAGTAATATGAATCTATTTTCGGGGTGTATGATGAAATTTGTTTGGCCTTGAAAAATATTGCGTTATCCGTTATTGCATCAGATTTTCATAACGCCAAGACACTAATGTCTTGACTGTCGATTAGTTGTGCTACGGCCATTGTCTGTGATGGACGTTACTCCAAGGAAGCGTACGAAAATTGTAACGCTGTACGAACAAGCTAGCGAGCCTTAGCAGTGAGCAAATCAAAGTACTATAGACTGGTTCGGAAACTCTCTTTATTTAAATCCAATCGAGAATCTATTGTCATTCTGCAAAGAAAGACTTCATGGAATAGACATACGAAGTACTAACATGTGCATTGGGTCAGGTTTCATTAGAAAAATACGAAAAAAAGTAAGTAATAACGGAATTATTAGTTTTGTTTCTATTAATTTGCACAAATGTGTAGATGATCATGGCCCTTCACCTCTTCCTGTATAATTAATTTGCAAAAAGGTGTATATTCGTTTACTTAGTGGTTTTGGAGTTAATTTCTTTGATTTTTTAACGTTTTTCTTTTGTCAATTCTTGAGCTAAAAAACTTGAATCCAAAGCGAAGTGAAAAATTCACTAACATATATTAATTTCTTGGCTTTGATGCTTATTAATTTATTTTACTAATGTTTCAACAAGAGCCACTCAAGGTAGATGTTTATTCCGTGGTAATGTATTAGCATAAGAAAGGTCAATAAGTGAAGCTCTGGGGTTATACAGGAAAGAAAAATTTGACTTTAAAGAAATCAAGATTTAATTATTGAATGACATTTCAGAGTTCAATTGGAGACGTTAGAAATATAGTATGAACCGGAAACCCGATCTTAAATAGAAAAAAAAGAAAGGATAACCCTCTATGCCTCTCCAAAAAACTGATGGAGGGGTGTGAACTGGGCGATAGGCGAACCTATCTACTACTATGTTTTAAATTTCTTGTGGAAAACTTGATGGTATGTCGAAATGTAATTTGAAGATAGTAGAAATAATAATAGGATATTTTGGAATCTTCCACGTTAGCCTTCCACCCCTTTTGGAAAAGATGTATTCTTCCCTAAAAAAAGCCTTAACCAATCACCACTTCGTTCAGTAAATTCAATCTTTTATTGATTAAGAAACACTAAACTGTAGCAAAGTCGAAACATATCCTTTTTCCCGCCGAAGCTCCCTGGAACCGACTTTTAGACACCAAAGTCTATATAAACAGCCCCATGACTCAATTCAAGTCAGTCAGTCATCAAGTTTCGTGAGATGCTACCAAACTCCACGCGTGTCAATTCACTGACTCAACATCATTTCAAAATTCTCAACAAACTCACCACAGCACTCAATCAACCATTGTCCGCGTGGTAATCAAATTACAATTGACTTAAAAAGTGGAACGTTTTCACTACACAAACTGTAATTGTACAATTCATCAATTTAGCCAAACAGTTAAAGGCAAACAACTCTTCACAACTTAAATTCTAACTAACAAGTAGCACACACATACACACTAATATTTGAATGAACACATTAGGGATTTTTCCTTGCAGAAACCAAATTATTTTAATTTCACTATCAAATCAAAACCATTAACTTTTATGGACCAAATTTCTGCATGAACATTATTCATAACCTTGTCTCAATTGCTACAAGCAACAAACATTCTGTTATTCTTGCATGTATATCTATTGTATATATAAAAATCTCTTTATTGTTGGATCTTTAACCAATGTGTTTTTAGTAATTCCTTGCAATGCAAATTGTCCTTATATTTTTTATTTGATCTACGTGTTGTGGGATAATGCATAATAAGCACGCATAATCTTTGTCTTTACATAAATTACCTTCTGATACATTTTCACTCAGCTACAACCTGCAACAATATTGTCATTCAAGATTTACTATCGAAACGCGTGTCTATTAATTTTTTTTTGTGTAACTTTAATCTTTGTTGCTAGCAGTTTAAAAAAAACATCTTGTGCCTCAAGTTTTACTCATAATCTTCCTGTAATCCTAAACGTTGATCTGGTAAACGTTTGATAAGACATAGATTATACGCAAAGCTGGTTTAAAATTAGTCCAGGCATCTAACAATCGAAAAGTAAATATAGACAAAGACACACTGACATTCTTTGACGTGTATTGATTCTGAAATAGAAACATGTTTTCTGTCGAACGAATAGAAGATATTTGAAAAAAAAAGTCTTCTCAAATGACGACATTTTGATAACTGAACATATTCAGGATAGCTTTTTTCTCACAGTATTTTGTTCGATCAGATTGTAGTATCGATAAAGCTTGGTAGCTGATTGATTTCATGTCCTAGTTTTAGTGTTTACGAATGCATAAACATTCCAAAGTCAGAAGCAATATAGAAAATAGTTTCTTTTGCGCATCATTTCTCTTGTACCATTGAGTGTTGGAGAGGAAAATTAAATTTCAGTTCGTCATTATTTTAATTTACACCTCGTCTACTTTTTGCCTCCTCGGACATAAAATATCGCTGAAAGCAGAGAGAGTGTATTCGTTCATTTTTTACGGCTTATCAACCCTTTCAGGGTTATTTAAAGCCGGAATAAATTTTGGATTATAAGAATTTCTTTTTTGTCCGAGTGAATACTGCATTAACAATTTTTTGCGACAAAAATGATTTTACAGATAAAGTTCTTACTGTTTTACCCATAGCTGAGAGGAGAAGTGATGAATTCATACCTTTCCCCATGGTATTTGCGCGTAAGTGAATGTAACGATTTCTCATTCCGAGCCACAATTCTTTACACCACCCTCACATCCTCTATGATAAACAGTTAAGATGCGACCACAAACTTCTTTTGAAGAGAGAGGACAAGGATTTCGCAAAGTATAATTGTATGGCACCATCAACACCCAAGAGTCGGAGATCTTGACTCGTTTTCCGAATCCAGAAGAAAACGTGCCTGGATGAAGCTGTTGTCTTTGGGACATGCTAAGAAGACGTCTTTCACTCAGCTCACAGACATCAATGTCGTATTTGCGTAATTCATGCGAGGTCAGAGCTGTTTTATGTTCGAATGCCGAGTTATCTTCGAACATACGGATTAACTTCAAAATATTTGATTTTAGATTTTTGTGTATTACCTATGTTACCTAAACTTTACAATCCGCTTAGCCCTAGGATTACCATTACTTAGCAAGTAAAAGATTAGGCAAAAAAGAGCTAAAATTTTAAAGACACTTTATGCAGTAATAGGTTAGTTTCATTATTATTATTATTTTATTTCTTTTGATTTCTGGTGTGTACACATTTCTTTCCAGATCCCAATCAGAGACCTAGGGTTAGAAATGGCATCATGACATTTTCCACTGAGCAATTTTGAAAAAAAAATCACACACATTTTACACAGATAAGGCCCTTAGTAAGGTGTATGCTGTACTCTTGAGAACAATTTTTTGTATTTCTTTAAGTTATGGACTATCAGGACCACTTCAATGGGTCTATTGGAATCTTTTCCAACCAATTCGAGGGCTCCAATTACAACAGGGATTGTTCATGTTCTCATGTGTCACAGTTTTGAGATTTCGATTTCAAAGTCCTTGTATTTTGATAACTTTTTGAAGATCTTCAAAGATACATTGCAGTCTGCAGGGACTGCTATATCAATAAGGAGGCAATTTTTTGTTTGTGGTGTCTAATAACGATTTCAAGGCGATTGGCTTTGTTCTATCTGTGTGTATTGTGCAGTCCCATAAATTTGTTACAGGTCCTATCTCCGTAATCGGTTCTGGGTAGTGTTCATACCAATTATTATTATTATTATTATTATTATTATTATTATTATTATTATTATTATATGTAATGTTTCCTTCTTTGTATCCTTAGTCCCTATATGAGAATTGTCATTTAATTTATAGCACTTTTCTTAGTATATGGGATATTCCTAGTAGAGCGATCTTCTGGGCAACTTGTATGTTGATGTTACCCGGTACAGTGTTAGTAAAATTGTCCATTCCTTTTCTCACGAGGCCCAGTGCTCCGATTACTATTGGTACAGTCTTAGTCTTCATTTCCCACATCTCGATCTTCAGGTCCTTGTATTTGGACAATTTCTCGATAATTTTTATGGGGGTGTTTCTCTCAGATGGTACGGATATGTTAAGAAGCATAAACTTCCCTAATTTCTTGTCTTTCATGACAATATCCGGTTTGTTGGCTTTTATTTCCCTGTCACTTTGAATTGTCCCAGAGGATAGTTACATCACACTATCTACCAGGTCTGCGGGAAAACCTAAGGTAGGTAGTAGTGTGTTGTTGTGGATACATTTCATGATTTGTTTTTCTAACATAACATCACTAGCGTTATATGGTGAAAGTTTTTAGTGTGTGGGCTGTACTTATCAAGACAATTTTTCTATTTCTCTTAAGCTTGGATTTTCAGGGATTTTTTTAAATGTGTTGTTGTGTTCCTTTTTTTATCATTTCAAGCGCACCTACTATGATTGGTATTATTCTTGTTTTCAATTTCCACATTTTTTTTCGATTTCGATTTTGATTTCTGGTCTTTATACTTAGATACTTTTTCAAATTTCTTGGTTGACATGTTACATTCCGCTGGGCTGACCATATAAATTAGTAGGCAAGTTTTTTCTTTTCGGTTTTTGACAATTATGTCCGGCCTATTTGTTTCAATTTTCTTGTCTGTAAAGATTGTGTAATCCCATAGGATCGTGATGTCTTATATTTCCGTAACCAATGCTGGATGATGTTAATAACATTATTTATTAACATCTTTTCCAAAGTGTTGAACATTGTCCAGTGTAAGTACTGCCCCACTCTATCGTAACAATCTTTATATTTATTTGGCGTAAGTATAGAACATTCTGAAATTAGATGGTCTATGATTTCCTAATATTCGTCACAGAACCTGCATTTTGGATACTCTCTATTATGTATGATATTCGCGTGAAAGTTTCTCGTGAAAAGACTCTGCAAAAATAAAGCCTTCCGTTTCAGCCTTTAATCCAAAGGCTCGTAGCCATCGATGAGTGTTAACTTTATTAAAATCGGCTTTATTAGCATGTTCTGGATATTGTCCAGGCAGAGGTTTGTCTTATTGTTTGTTTGTTTGTTTGGGTTTTATGGCATATCAACCACAGTGGGTTATTTAATGCCAAATCCAGTTTATATGAATTTTAAATGCCCATTTTGTATGGAATAAAAAACGTATAGCTGACAACATTATTGTTTCAAAAACTTACAGCTGGCAACATTATTTTTTACAAAAATCGTATAGCTGGCACCATTATGGTTTCAAAAATGCATAGCTGGCAACATTATGGTTTCAAAAACACTTATCTGGCAACATTATGGTTTCAAAAATGCATAGCTGGCAACATTATGGTTTCAAAAACGCATAGCTGGCAACATTGTTTCAAAAACGCATAGCTGGCAACATTATTGTTTCAAAAACGCATAGCTGACAACATTGTTTCAAAAACGTATAGCTGGCAACATTATTTTTAACAAAAAACGTATAGCTGACATTATTTTTTTAAAAAAACGTATAGCTGGCAACATTATTGTTTCAAAAAAGTATAGCTGGCAACATTATTGTTTCAAAAACGTATAGCTGGCAACATTATTGTTTCAAAACATATATCTGTCATCATTATTTTTCCGAAAACATTATCTGAGGCCTTGCTGTTGGATGTAGTTTATCGCCATACCCAGGACGCGGATGTAGTTTATTGTCATACCCAGGACATTCAAAAACGTATAGCTGGCAACATTATGGTTTCAAAAAAAATACAGCTGGCAACACTATTGTTTCAAAAAACGTATAGCTGGCAACATCACTGTTTCAAAAAAAGTATAGCTGGCAACATCACTGTTTCAAAAAAAGTATAGCTGGCAACATTATTGTTTCAAAAACGCATAGCTGGCAACATTATTGTTTCAAAAACGCATAGCTGGCAACATTATGGTTCCAAAAACGAATAGCTGGCAACATTATTGTTTTAAAAACAGATAGCTGGCAACATTATTTTCCCCAAAACACCATCTGAGGCCTTGCTGTTGGATGTAGTTTATCGCCATACCCAGGACATTCAAAAACGTATAGCTGGCAACACTGTTGTTTCAAAAACGCACAGCTGGCAACATTATTGTTTCAAAAAAGTAATAGCTGGCACACCCTTTGTTTCAAAAAAGTAATAGCTGGCAACACTATTGTTTCAAAAACGTATAGATGGCAACATTATTGTTTCAAAAAAGTATAGCTGGCAACATCAATGTTTCAAAAAAAGTATACCTGGCAACATCACTGTTTCAAAAACGTATAGCTGGCAACATCACTGTTTCAAAAAAGTATAGCTGGCAACATCTCTGTTTCAAAAAAGTATAGCTAGCAACACTACTGTTTCAAAAAAAGTATGACTGGCAACATTATTGTTTCAAAAAAAATACAGCTGGCAACATTATTGTTTAAAAAACGCATAGCTGGCAACATTATTGTTTCAAAAACGCATAACTGCCAACATTATGGTTCCAAAAACGAATAGCTGGCAGCATTATTGTTTCAAAAACGGATAGCTGGCAACATTATTTTCCCAAAAACACCATCTGAGGCCTTGCTGTTGGATGTAGTTTATCGCCATACCCAGGACGCAGATGTAGTTTATCGTCATACCCAGGACATTCAAAAACGTATAGCTGGCAACACTATGGTTTCAAAAGCGCACAGCTGGTAAGATTATTGTTTCCAAAATGTATAGCTGGCAACATTATTGTTTCAAAAAAGTATAGCTGGCAACATTATTGTTTCAAAAACGTATAGCTGGCAACATTATTGTTTCAAAAAAGTATAGCTGGCAACACTATTGTTTCAAAAAAGTATAGCTGGCAACATTATTGTTTCAAAAACGTATAGCTGGCAACATTATTGTTTCAAAAAAGTATAGCTGGCAACATTATTGTTTCAAAAACGCATAGCTGGCAACATTATCTTTCCGAAAACATTATGTGAGGCCTTGCTGTTGGATGTAGTTTCTCGCCGTACCCAGGACGCGGATGTAGTTTACCGTCATACCCAGGACGTATGTAAAACTTGGAAAAACTAGGAGTTCACTATTTGCCCATAGCTGGGACACTAACAGGTGCTACCACCCCGAGTCAAGGTGGACCTGGGAACACCAGCAATTAAGAGGTGGTTCCACGCTTCTCAAAACCTTCTGATCAGAGGCCTTGCTGTTGGATGCAGTTTAACTTCATGCCCAGGACGCCTTATTGGTTTTTTTTACCCTTCTACAGAGGTGCATTCGGCGTATTCTAAAGCCCCAGCCGACAGGGCAAGGTTTGTCTTACTAGCGTTGTTTCATCTGTTCAAGAACTTTATCTTTGGCTTTCTTTCGTTCAAATGAGTTACATTTCTTAGTTTCTCTAGTTCGGACATTCACAGCTAGAACCCGGCATGCCACTGACACAAGGTCGAATCATTCTCGTTCTCTTCTTATACCATTTGTAAGGAGGAATTTCCGCTTGAACAGCTTCTTCCCCAGAAGTGTTACTTTATAGAACGGACCAGGAGAGAATGCTTCTCCGATCACTACAAACTCATTTAGTCTCAAAACTTTATCTCTCCTACTTATCCTCATAATAGACACCTCTTCCTTTTACGCCCGTACAACCTCATTCAGTAAACCCTACAGTGAGTGGCTCTTGGAACTTGTATTGAGTGAACAAGAGTATAAAAATGTTGCGTGTTCACATATCAGTGGGTATTCATTTGTTTTTTAATGTGTGCGCATGTACATGTGTATGTTACTGTATGTGGCTATATGTGATTATATAAGCGTGTATTTGTCCGTATGTAGGCGGGTGAACTTATGAAAAGGGTATATTGATAGTAAACAAAGATATCTTGAAAAATAAGCAAATGAAAATCTTCATTTCCTGTCGCGCTCAGATTTTACAAGTCCCAGCGTTTAAAATTTTGCAGTACAACCTGAGAGTTTCAAGACAATCGCTACCAGATTTTGATCTGTTATTCTTTTTGTTTTTTGTTTCAGCCTTTTCCCCGTAGATAGAGATACATTATTTATTTTCATATTGAAAAGCAGACGATAGATTAATTGAAGAGGCGCTTAACGCCGACCGTGCAGCTTTTCAAATTCACAATTCAACCAATAATAAGCCAAGTGTTTGTCACGTGATCAATTCTGGGCGAACGATTTGTTAAATAACGTCTAACAAACACTCAAGTATTATAATTACGTATGCAGACGTACTTCTTTCTCAAGTAATGTAAATTGATGAATCAATTAAAAGTCGGACAGGGCGGTAACTGTAAGTATTGGATAGATAATTAAACAAAATTTGATCGATTCGACGATAAACAAATATATATTTGTCTCTACATCTATGCCATGATCTGTAGGTGTATAAATAGATGGGCCCTAGACAAGGGTGAAATTGAGGGTAAAAAAAGAAAAAAACAAAAAAAAAAACAAAAAAAATGAACAAACATAACGAGATAGTAAAAAGGAAAAACAAAAGATTGCTGAAAAGATTGCATTCAAGAGATGCAGGTATCGTACTTTGCCGAAGTCTCTTCTCTTGACATGCCAGTAACGTGACTTTTGTTTCAAGATAATTGGCGATGAAACAGAGAGCAGGGGAGTAGATTCATGCCTTTTCTAAAGGAATTAGAGCTAAGTGTACGTAAACTGTCATAAACAAAGATTTTTCCTTGTTAATAACCGTTATATTATCCGCACGACAAATACATATATAGAAAATGACACACACGCACAAACACACACTTATATATATATATATATGTGTGTGTGTGTGTGTGTGTGTGTGTGTGTGTGAGAGTGTGTGTGTATGTGTGTGTATTAATAAAAACAATTTTATTTTGATAAAGTCCCTCAGGAGACCAAACATTAAAGAGAAGTTTTCCTTTTGTTTTTCATACTGTCTTTTTACAGATATATTTTATTTTATTTATAATGCACACACATTATATATATGTATATATATATATGTATATATATGTATATATATATATATATATATATATGTATGCGTGTATGTGTTGATGTAGATACGAGATGTTAATGCTGAAATAGCTAGATGTAACCGTAAGTTTTATTCTAATAGTTTATTTTCTCGCACTTCTCGCTTGTGGAGCTCTCTTCCGGTTTCTTGCTTCCCCTGTTATCTGCGACATTTAAAAGTTTATATGTAATGTCAATCACCATTTTCTGTCTTCCTGAAACCTATTCTTTTATTGTCCTTTCTCGTCGTTAACAACTTATCATTCTCTTTCACTGTCAATAACCCCATTCTGTCTTAGTGACATTCTCACCTTGCTTGGGGTGAAATGATAAAAAAGAGTGTTTTTTCAAATAAATATGAACACAGTAGGAAGAAGAAACTATATTATTCTAAGAACTGTTGAATTTAAAAAAAAATCCTCAAGCAAGGTGATAATGCCACTAAGATGCAAAGGATTATAGGGAGTGAAAGAGAATGGGAAGACTTTAGTTAGAAGAAGTGAGGAGAAAGGAGAATAAAGAAACAGGGTTCCGGAAAACATGAAAATCGTGATTGATGTTGCTTCTAAATTTATGGCAGGTAAGTAAGAAATCAAAAAGAAGTTCCACATCGGAGAAGTGTGAGAAAAGAAACTATTAGAATAGAACTAGCGGTTGCCCCTAGCTAGTTCAACAGTAAAACGATGAGACCTAATTGCCACCCTAGTAGCAGTTGAGGCACTAAGTAGAACAGCTCATCAGAACAATTGCAATGAAAATGACGGAAGACACGCCATGTTGATGAGAAAGTGATTGAAGTCAAGAGGCCAGATCAGGTGACATTACAAACTGTTCTTTGGATTTTGTCAAGAATCTCAAGATATACAACAGGGGCGCCAGACCAGACATGGTAGCAGTTTTCAATGCATGGGCGAATGGTAGACTTATAAATGTGCAAGATCGATTCTGACGAGAAGCCAATTATTGCAACTAAGGGTCTCAGGGACAACGCGGATGGTGCTGAAGGGAAAGTAACAAGGAAAACTAATACTAAAGCGGTAGACAGAGAAGCCCTACGAGCATGGCTGATCTCGTAAGACTTTTGTAAAGGTTAATCATTTGAAATTTCGTTTAACATTTGCAAATGTGCATATTCCAAAGGCTTTTCTCAATTTTAATATACTATGATGCCACAAAACTATAACCTTCGGGGCATAATGAAAAGAACTTTGTTTGGAGACGTCAAAGTGCGTCTTCCAATCCAAAGAACACCGTCTCTACAAAAGAATATTGAGGAAGAATTATCAGGCTTTAGGAGTATTTCTCTGAAATAGGAACAAGATGTTTAATAAGAAAATGAAGAGTGAACATGACTTAGAGCAACAAAAGGTAATTTGGGGTCAACTATGATTACCCATATCCTGACTGGACATAGCACATAAAAGAAGCCACATGTTCGATCTATCGGATTAATAATTACTATTGAATTAAGCACGTTGATATGTAAAAATACTAATAATGAATTATGATAGGACTTCTCTGTCGAGATTGCTTCATTATATAAATTGATTAAGTTCGATGAGAAGAAATCTCCTCGTCTTATAACCCTTTCTGTTTTTCAAAATTTACTATGATCAATTTTCCGAGAACTGCAGACTGAATACACAGTAAAAAGAATACTGTAACTTTTTCACATACCTAACATAGTTTATTGATATAAACCTGGTTATTCTAATAATGTATTTCCTTATTCAAATCTTCTGTTCAGTATAAACAATCTTTTTGTTAACATTAAAGTTAGATTGTCCCTGAAGCAAGGATGAATACACATTTTGTATTAGTTTATTAGTGCACAATACATTAAAAATGAAAAGAAATATTTTTGTCATTTTGAACCTAGTGTGCAAACTATAGATTTGTTTATTCCAGAATTTCCTCAGAAGATAAGAAAATTCAAAATGCATTTCTAGGAAAGTCCCTCAGGGTCATCAATGATGTTCTTTTGAGAAGTTAATTGTGGAAGTAAATTTAAACCAAATTTCAAGCTCTTTTTATCAAACATGAAACAAAATGGACTCTATATGAATTGCCGTATTTTTCGGCTTACAAGACGCTGCGGCTTGGAAGACGTTCCCTGATATTGGAAAGAAATTTGTAAGAAAAAAATCATTCTCATCCAACACATTCACCATGCGTCCCTAATATACTGTCGTCATGTATTGTTTACATTAATCAATCGTCTGATTTTGTTTGTATGGCAATGACCTACTAGTCAAGAGCAGAAAGGCTCCCACTGCTGCTAGTAAACAGAGTCTTTTTAATCTTGTGGCTCGGCTCAAGGAAGGTTTATAGTCTTGGAAATACTTGTAACAGCTAAGTGCTGAGGTTACATCATATAAAAGGCTGAATTAGATAGCTAACATTATAGTGTAATGACTCAAAATACAAATCCACATCCCTCTCAGTCAAGTCAATTAAGTGACAGTTCAAGCCTACTTGAGCCTGGGCGTTGCCTTACATTCGTCTTGGAAGACACACACATATTTTTCAGAGTATTTTTAGGGAAATAAGTGCGTATTGTAAACCGGAAAATACGGGAATAATTATCGAATTAAGCACTTTTATAAGTAAAACTACTTGTGTAAAATAACCTTTTTATCATTAGGCTGTGGATATACTGACGTCTCTATGCAATTAAGACTGAGGAGAATACTCGTTAAACTAGTGAGATAGACATGTATATGTTTAGTTTGTTGTGGGGTCTCATTCGAACATATACTCTGATTATCTTAACACAATCACCCAGCTGCAGGCTCCCTATATATTAAGTCAAGTTATAAATAATTTTAATAATGAAAATAAAAAATCTGTTTTTGTTTATCACGTTTATTTTTCAAAAAATATAATGCAATTGCATTTCATTCAATGATAGAACCACCATTAATTGAAATGATTTCTTGTCAATTATCAGGCAGCTCTTCAAGACATTTTGAGTAAAATTCCACAGGTTTTGACGTGAAAAAGTTCTCAAGGAAATATTGGATTTGGTTTTCATTAGAAAAAAAAACGTTTTTCCCATCAACGCGTTTTGCAGCGATCAAAGAAAGGTAATAATCTATTAGTTAAGAGTCAGGGGAATATTCCGGCTGGTGTAGAATAAACCGAGGTTCAAATTTTTTTTCATGTGTTTTTTTTTTTTTTTTTAATTTTTCTATGACCTTCCGTTGTCATTGATATTTTTTCCTACTGAAGAGCACTGTGCGCTTTTCGACCATTTTTTTTATCGACACGTAGCAGATGCTGGACATATAAATGTGCATTTAGTGTTTTAAGAAGTATGACTGAATTATACCACTACGACACGCACAACATTCCATTTCTTTCATGTGGAGATTTAACTTTGTCAAGACACTGCTTTTTACGTTAAACACTGTCGTATGTAACATTTTCATTACTTGATATGATATGTTTAAGAAACTGTTAGATAGGATGATGCCTTGGTCTTTACAATTTGTTCCCCAAAACGGAAATTACTTATGGCTCAACCTAATTCCAAATCGAAGCTTATCTGTATGAATCACCTGAAATACCCTTTCCTGTCTCCGATCAGCATTCCTGAGATTATCCCCTTAATTGCGACTTCTCGAGTTTACATTCTCGGCTGACATGAAGTGGAAAAATTATATTTAATTCTATTTCATTGCTAGGTCTGCTGCTAAGAAAGCTGGTTCCCTGTGCCGTGACAATTGTACTTGCCAGAATCTATCTGACATATTCAGGCGTCTAGTATTCGCCCATTGCTTTGAATATTGTTGCCACACATGGCCTGTTGTTCCTGCTATGTATTTAGAGATTTTTGATAAAACCCAAAGAAGAATCACCAATATTATTAGTTTTGACATGGCATCTCGGCTACACTCATTTTCCCAACCGCCGTAATGTAGCTTCCCTGCGTCTTTTCTATAAACACTTTAATGGTAAATGTTCTCTTAGACTCTTCTCTATGGTACCTAGACCTCATGAATTTAAGTACATTACTAGATTGGCAACTAGGTCTCATCAATGTACAGTTGAATTGACTAGATGCAACTGAAAGTTCTATGCTAGCAGTTTCTTTTCTCGCATTTTTCGCTTGTGGAACTCTCTTCCGATTCCATTCTTTCTAGCCAACTTTGATCCAAAAATTGAAATGCAATATCAATCGTCATCTGCTGTCTTCCTGATTGCTTTAGTCTATGCTTCATTAGTTTTTGAATGTTTAACGGTAAAGGCTTTTAAATCTGTGGGTCAAGGGGTCGGATATTGAATGTGCAGCAAATATGACGTCGAGTTTGCGGCAAATATGACTGCCAGAAAACAACTGTAGTGCGCACCTCTCATAGAAAGAAAAAGGAAAAGAGATAGGAGAGAGGATGAAGAGCCAGAGAAGGAAACTAGGGAGAATGAGAGAGGGAAACAGTAGGAGGATAATTGAGAGAACAAGTGAGTGAACGGAGAAGGGAGGAAGAAAGAGAAAGAGAGAAGAAGAATGAGGGAAAGAGAGAAGGAGTACGAGAGAAGGCATATGAAAGGAAGGAGATAGAGAGAAGGAGAAAGGTCGTGATGGTTGGTGAGGGAGAAAGTAAGTATAAGAGAGGAATGAACCGAAAGAGAGGAAAGAGAGAGAGAGAGAGAGAGAAAGAGAGAGAGAGAGAGGGAGAGAGGTGGGGGAGAGAAAAATTTGAAAAGGAAATATTCTACTCTTACTTTTTCTCTTTTCATTTTTATTCTTTCTTTCCTTTTACGTTTCTTTTCTTTTTATTTCTTTTCCTTTCCTTTTTTTCTTTTCATTTTCTCTTTCTTTTTACTGTTTCATTTTTCTTTTTTATTTCTTCTGACTTTTTGTCTTATTTCAAAGACATTTTACATTTTCTGTTTTTCTTTTTCTTTCCATTTTTCTTTCTTTTTCATTTTCCTTTTCTTTTTCCTTAAATATTTTACCGTTTCTTTTTCTTTTCCGCTTTTCTTTTTTATTTACTTTTATGTTTCTTTACCTTTTCTTCTTTTTCTTTTCCTTTCTTTTTTTATAATTATTCTTTTTTGCTTTGTTCTTCATTTTAATTTTATTTTTGCTTTTTAAAAGCAAATATTCTAACGATTCTATTTTCTTCCTTTTTATTTTTTTCAAAGACAACTATTTCACGTTTTCTGTTTCTTTTTTTTCTTTCCATTTTGTGTTTTTCTTTCCAGTTTTCTTTCTTTGGCATTTTTCGTTTCTTTTTTCTTGTTTCAAAAACAAATATTTTACCGCCTTTTCTTTTTCTTTTCATTCTCTTTTTCTTTTTCATGTTTTCTAAAATAACTATTAAACCTCTTCTTTCTCTACTTTGCTTGGCTTCATTAAATCATCTTTCTTATTCACCACCATCCTCATCAAATCTTGGACAACACTCAAGATCAGTGGTTAACATTTTTCATTTTGCAGCAACTCCATCGTATGTGCCGGACGATAAGGCCTCCGCTGAGAATTTTCAAACGTCTGATGACGTCAGCAGACGATCGAAATTCCTTGCAGTGAATTACTGGATTTTATTTACACAATGTTCGGAGATGGGTGATTTATTTTACAAAAGGTAAAAAAAACAACTTTCTAAGCTGTACAGAAAAGAATCAACATAGGATTGAATCAAATGATTCATTAATGTCTTACTCTGAGGATATTGTAGATTTTCTTCTTTTATGTTTCTTCAGGACGTGGGCGATCATGGTTCTTCGCCATTTCATATCCTTTGTAATTCGAAGTAAAGAAGATGGTAATATTAGCTGTTTCCTTATAAGGGAACATTCGACATTCATTGAAAGAGCAGTCAGTGCACTTTCGTTGGAAATTTATAAAATCTTTGTATTAAAGCAATTTTTCAGAAACAAGAAGTAGTGAATTGTTACGTGATCTCTGTCCTCCTGTATGGCAGTGAATGTTGAACAATCTCATAAAAGATGAAGAAGAGATTTGAAGAATTGTGGTTCTATAGAAGCAATACCATGGATTGAATACGTGAGCAACGACGGAGTTTTAGAGAAAATGGCAACAAACAGAAAACTTATATTTAACATCAGGAAGAGACAGTTGAAATTTCTAGGATTCATAATGAGGAAAGAGGGCTTGGAAAATCTGTTACTCACAGGACAGATTGAAGGCAAGATGAACAGAGGAAAACAACGCATAACATGCTTAGTGAGCTTGAATGAATAGATGGAGGAGCAAAGTTTAGGAGAAATAAAAAAGATAAAATTTATTAAGAACGACGAAAGACGGGAAATTGTGGAGAGCCATGTTCGCCTACGTCCCAAAGAGAAGTAGAAGTTTGCTAACTTATTTGTAACGTTTCTCTTGTGTTCTTCCCCTTCACTTACAGTTTTATTTCTGTTGTGGCTTGTTAAGGGACCAGAAAGAAAGACAAGGAAGACGAAGGTAGGTTGAAAAAGTATATTGAAGATATATACAAAACAATAGTGTTAGTAATAAGTAGATTAGCACTGCGTCTACTACTCCACTCCACACTCTTCGCTCACGTATCCGACTCTCGCAGTTTGTATTTATGAGAGAAGGAAGAGTTCATTAGACTGTAAGAGGGTTTACCACAACAATTTCTGATATCTGTCTTAATGTACGTGTAGGAGAATTTGTCGTGTCTTAGCAGGGTATATATATATATATATATATATATATATATATATATATATATATATATATATTGAGCAATTCATTCCAAGTAAGGAGGGAGTGTAAACAAGGGAAAAGTCTGCATATGTGGGGTGAGGAAAGGATAAAAAGAAGAACGGGATCAGGGCAACAGAAGATGTTGATTGACATTACATTTACATTTTTGAAGATTATAGTTATCAGGGAAGCAAGTAAGAGGAAAGTAGTTCCACTGTTGGGAAGTGCGAGAGATTAAGCTTTTTGAGAAGAGGCGGGTTTAACTGTTTCGACAGTAAAAGAGTAGGACAGAGATGCCAACCTAGTAGCATGCTTAAATTCATGCAGTCGGGGCACCAGTGAAAATAGCTCGTCAGAGCAGATGCCATAAAAATATTTATAGAAAAGACAGAGGGAAGTCGCATTACAACGGTGAAAAAGTGACTGGTGTCGAGACCCCAAGTCAGGACTGATCACACTGCATATCCATGTTTGGATTTTGTCGAGAATCTCGAGATGAACAGCGGCGTCACCAGACCATATCTGGCAAAAGTATTCCATACATGGACGAATGGTAGTGTCAAAGTTAGCTCCTCCTTAATTCCCAAGTTGTCACTAGGGGTCACTCTCCCTATACTATAAATACTGGGCGACTTCTTGCTTCGTTCTCTTTCCTTCAGTCCTCGTGCCGCATTCCACCTCGCGTGGAGGTGAGGTAAATCCTCTTTTTCACTTCTTCTGAGCGAGTACAATGTAAGCTCTCTTAGAAGATCCGCGTCTTCCCATTTGTGGGAGATGCCATGATCATTAAACACACATACATGTACGTACGAACATTCACCAAGATACGAACATTCACCAAAGAACAGACACCAATGTTTACACACACACACACACACACACACACACACACACACACACACACACACACACACACACAAATGTTATTGTCCATTGTAAAATTGTTTCGTTTAATACATATATTTGTTTATATATATATATATATATATATATATATATATATATATATATATATATATATATATCGGTTTTGTTTGTCTTCTTATTTTCAGTTGGACTTAATTCAAGTCCCGGTCATTTCTTTGTAGCTGGACCGTTTAATATTCTACCAGGAGTTACACACGTGTTCGCAATTCAACACGCAAACAACTCACACGATCCTCTACAGTAGATTTGTAGATGGGAAAGATGGACCCAGACGTGAAAAACGTTCTAGCGAGGCACAGAGAACCAGCTTTCCTTGCGGTAGATGCAGCAATTGATTCAATGTAGCTGATCCGCCTTAAGTCAGTGGAGAACGTGAGAACAAGAAGTCACAGTGAGGCGTTTGGCCTAGTGATTTGATTATAGTAAATTGGATTCTTGTACATATAAAAGCTTAAAGAAAAGATATGCAAAAAACAATATTGCATTTTTATTAAGTTACTTTAGTCATTAAATTGTTTTTAAAATAGTGGGAGTGTTTTGTATGTTAAATAATAATAAAACTTTTAATTTAAAACAAATAATGAAAATTTATTGTACTAACCTATGCACCCTAGTAAAATCAACTGTACTTTGTTCCCCCTTACCTGATTGCATTTATACCCACAATTTCCTTTCGATCGGTCAAGGTATAGCTATTTTAGCGTGTGTGACGGACGGGCGGACTAATGGAAGTCACAGAATTTTATATATAGATTCTCGGGATAATTAAATAGCTTCATGAATATGTATACATTTATCAAGGGATTCTTTGTGTCTGTTTCTACCGCCAGTCATTTAGAATTTCGTTAACAGATGAACAAAGAAAGGGATCGAAAATGATCAGATGTTCGCCTAAAGATCCAAATCCAAATAAATCCCAAATGCCTCACAAAGAATTTTATAGATAAGAATAATATTTGTCAAAATTGGGTGACAGTAAAATATTTCTATTTTTGGTGAATGAGAGTAAATATTGATTTCTGGACCGCACAATGTCCAGTTCAATGATCTACCCAAGTAGATATCTCAAGTCAAGCGATGTGACTCCATTTATTTTTCTTTCTTTGTTTCTTTTAAATAAATGAGTCAGACGAGAGAGCAGAGACCTGCTGCTCAGAAATAGTCGTACAATTTGATCAGCCGATGTCGGTCAAATGTGATGATTGGTAATTTGCCATATTGAAACACGGTATGCAAACGTCTGCCTACGTTCTGGGATTGCGTCTCAGTTGATTTTTCGCCTCAACCAAACGTTTCCACTAATTCTCTATATTTAGAAAATGTCACTATGGTGGATGAGAGTTTTGGCGATATATATATATATATATATATATATGTATATAGTGTAGTGATTTCCTACCTGATGAATCGTTAAAAAATATTTTTTAACGTTGAAATAAGATATACAGTTTTGTAGTGGGTTGTGTGCATGTTCTAATGTAGCACTGCATAATAAATATTTATTGCTTTATTTTTGTATTTAGCGCTGTTTTAAATTAATATTTAGAACGCTGAAATCTTACTCTTCGTTCGTTTACATTTGTATATATATATATATATATATATATATATATATATATATATATATATATATATATATATATATATAAAACTGCATTATCTTGTTAGTCGTTTTTAATAAAACTTATAAAAAAGCGGGATTATTGCCGAAATACAGAATTGAATTACATGGCCCAGCAGCCAACAAGGAAAGTACGAAAAATTAAATAAAAAACTTAACCGCAATGCCTTGTCAGTCGTTTTTAATTAATTTAATGAAACTTGTATGAAAGAGGGATTGCTGCTCAAATACACGCCCCCTTAAGGTAAGCCTGGAAGAACATCGTAAAGACGTAACATGAGGGGAAATAGAAAATATGGCTTAGCTGACCAAATATGGAGCGAAAAAGGAGATCACCGCCCCCTCTGAGATCAGGTTGAAATAATAGACAGATAACATCACTGTAAAATACGAAAACTTAAGGAATCAGCACATATGTTAGGCTTCAAAAATCTCCTGAGCTGACCAAGCATTGAAATGAATACAATACGGGAACCAGTGATAAGGAGTGTTAGAGAAAAGCAACATTAACAACAAAAATTGCAATATGAGCTCTGATTAAAAATGGCTACTGAGGCATTAATTTTATAAGCCCCAAAAATTCACACACTAATATCCTCAAGGACACATATTAAAAGGGAAATAACAGAAGATAACTGAGATATCCGGAAGAGGCATGGCACGTGGAACTAGAACAATCTAACCCCCGTGGACGAAATAAAGGGTTCAGTTCGAAATTCCAATCATCCAAAGAAGGCCGGAGCGTATAACGGCTGAAACCTCGTGAACATGACAATAAAGATGATGACAACTGTCCGAACAAAATATATAATGCAAAATATATATAATCCTTTCAAATTTTATTTTAGCGGATATATTTGAGAAATCTAATGAAAGAATAATATGTGCTCTCCGGCAGGATACGAACCTTTGCTCAGCTGGGAAGGGAGAAGCGTCGTTAGATCTGACATGCTTATACCGACTCAGTTACGAAGAACTTTTGCTGATCAAGCGTATTTTTCTTTAGTAAGATTTCTCGGATAATCAGGCCGGTAGATGAAAATAAATAAATATACTGTTTAATAAATAAATGAAGCGTCTACTCAAATATGAGTATCCACTAAAAATAACGTTTAAAATTATAAAATCTGTCGGATTTATAAGTAAAAAAATCCATTACTTCTTTGTATATATATATATATATATATATATATATATATATATATATATATATATAGTACAGGTAATAGATCCGTTGGTATATAATGCAGGTGGATCCTAGTAATATCAAATATTAAAACTGATCCACGGAGAGATCTTAATGTATTTATTATAACAGAGAATATATATTTTACAGCAAAAAATCCAAAATTACCTAATGTGAACATAGTCTATTTCAAACCTCTACAACCTTATGCCAATCTTCTTCAGCCTTCTGACTGTCTCGGAATCGGTAGTTTTGAATTTAGATAGCAGCTAACCTTATCCTAAAAAATAACAACACACCAGCAAAATCCAAATTACAACGAACGAACATTATTTATGACTTCAAATGCCCCTTAAGTAACCCGAACTCATAATTACATTGGTCACACTACTACATGACTATCCAGACGCCTTCCGTAAAAGCCTATCTGACCACAGCTCTACTAGAACCGATTTAAACATGCACATAAACTTACCAGACTCCATCCGAAATATACCAGTAGAAAATACAAACATAATAACCTCATCCACAAGCAAAAAAAAAAAAAAATTAAAAATAATGAAAGCCTTAAAAGAAAAACCTAACAGTCAATAATATTAACTAAGAACACGACCACAATGTACTGTGTTGGGAAAATAAAACATCCTTATAACTCTAGAAACATATACACATCCCATACACCCAATTAAAAATAAAGAATAAAATCATCCTTGATAATGGCTAAAAGTATAGCCGAAAGCGCTCGGAATTACAAAACTCTTTGTCCAGAAAAGAAAACACTTGTTCGAACACAAGAAAAATTAAATAAAAAAGCTTAATCGCAGTACCTTGTCTGTCGCCTTTATTGAAATGAAGGATTGCTGCCTAAATACACAATATCTATCTATCAATCTATCTATCTATATCTATCTATCTATCTATCTATCTATCTATCTATCTATATATATATATATATATATATATATATATGTGTGAAAAGTGTGTGTATATAAATATAAATAAATATATATATATGTGTATAATTATTTATATATTATATGCGCGGTACTTATTAGAAAGCGCTCAATATCAGAGATAGAGCTAACATATATGGTTGGATAGATGTGAGCTTGTGACCCTGGGTTTCACGCTTTAGCGATCGTCAGACAAACTGATTAATTTTGATTAATCAGTTTGTCTGAAACCTAGGGTCACAAGCTCACATCTATCCAACCATATATATATATATATATATATATATATGGGAAGAGAAGGAGAGGGAGAGATATAGAAAAGGACAGAAAGACAGAGATACCTTGAGAGTGTGTGAGAGAGAGAGAGAGAGAAAGAGAGAGAGAGAAAGAGAGAGAGAGAGGGAGAGAGAGAAATAGAGAGAGAGAGAGAGATAGAGAGAGAGGGGGGAGAGAAAGAAAAAAGCACAGTTGGAAGGATTTTCAGATTTAGCATCGAATAGAAATTTATACTGAAAGGAATTTCTCAAATGTGAAGACGGGATGAAATGATTAAATGAAAAAAAGATACATTAATACAAAAGCGTCGACTAAAAATGCATGAGGTAAAAAATATAATTAAGACTTGAAAATTTCAGAACGAACTGGTACACAAGCACACACATACACTATCTCTCTCGCGCGCACACACACATACACATACACATACAAGCATAGGCACACACACACACACACACGCGTGCACGCATACATGAATTAATTCCTAAATTAACAAATCCTTCTTTCTTATCCCCTTAAAGGTTGCCGAAGGCAGCCTTTAAGCTTGATATCAGGTAACTTTCTATTTAAAGAATTTGCATTATACGTCAACATCTTTTTTTAATCATTTCACCTCAAGCAAAGCAATACAAAGATTAAGATGCAAGGGGTTACTGAGTGTGAGAGAAAAAGAGAAAAAGAAAACCTTCTTAAGAAGAGTGAACAATAAAAGAACAAAAATTAAGAAGAAAGAAGATAATGATTGACATTGCATTTCAATTTTTGAAGATAAAAGTTAACTGGGAAGCAAGAAGCCCAAAGAGTGTTCCACATGCATAAAGTGTGATAGAAGAAATTGTTAGCATAGAACTTACGGTTCCATCTAGCCAACTGTAAAATGATAAAAACTTTCCGCAAATCTAGTACTACGCTTACTTCCATAAAGTCAAGCTGTCATGAAAGTATTTATAGGAAAGGGACTAGGCCTTTACAGCGGTGGAAAAGTGACTGAAGCCGAGATGCCAGGCCAAGACCAATAACATTATTCTTTGGATTTTATCAAGAATCTTTAAATATATAGCAGGAGCACCAGACTATATGTGGCAGCTATATTCAAATTGCGAATAAAATAAGGGGGACTCTGTAATTAATCATATTTCAATTACATTTGACATTTAAGCTTAGCTTTAGTTGTATTTCTACTTATCCATAATCAACAGGTGTCTAGTGTTAAATGAATTTACAAACTTACAATTTAGAAAAAAACATTCTAATAAATTATAGAAAGTTTCATGATGAAAGAGGAAAAGAAAAACAAAAAGATTAATAACTTTATAGCTATGAAATAATGATAAGTAAAACATTTTCTTATAAAAAAATACTTATTTACATTATGTAGAGTCGCATTAATATCTCGCCTTTCTTCTTCTTATGTTATTGACACGCAATATATTCCAAACCAAGCGAATAAGGTTCATCATCACAGAGCAAAAAGATAAAAAAAATAAAAGTTTTGGCCCGGATTTGCCCAACCCACACTTTCTAATCTCAATCGAGTTCAAAAGCGTTTGCACCTCCTTGTGGGTGATGAATTATTTTCCACCCTCCGACCTCTTTCTCATAGACGTAACGTCGTGAGCCTATCGCTGCTCTATTTTCATGGCAAATGTTCGGGCAGATTAAATTCCTTTGTTCCACCAGTACAGACCTTCGCATACCACATTCACTGAATCGACTTATCCTCCTTCCCATGATATACATATATTATCCTTTTAAATTCCTTGAGAAACATAGGGCTGCAAGATATCGTTGCGGTTTCTATAACAAGTCAATTTTATTTTAAGTGAGTAGGTTGTTAGCCTACTGCACACCCGCCAAAGGATCAGGTTTTGAATTCAGAATTGTCCTTCTCCAAGACCCCTTGCTATCCAAAACTATAGAACCTATTTACCCATAGCCGGTGGGAGAGAAAAGAAGAAGATTCATACCTTTCCCAAGGGTATTAGCACCTAAGTGAATTTAATGTCCCACAAGGTCCCCAAATGACCCTCCGAAGGTTTTTGAATTCAGAGTTGTCCTCCTTCTAGGCCAGTTGCAATCCAAAGCTATAGAACCCAGTCTGTCCTGCTATTTACACATAGCTGGAGGGAGAAGAGGAGGGATCATACCTTTCCCAAGGGTATTAGCACGTAAGTCAGTGTAAAGGATTCGAGTGGAATTCGAACTCGGCTCTCCGATTCATCAATCCGAGCCCCTATCCATTACTGTACCCTTCATATATTCCATTGGTAAATTCCATTCAGAAAGCTTTTTCCGCAGCAATGTGCAACTCATTTACGAGTAGATGCCTCTCTGATCACTCTTCAAGTCGAGGGTCAACCGTTGTCTATCCTACATATCCTCATAATATGCAACCCTTGCTCCCTTACGCTCTGACAGCATTCCCCTTCAGTAACCCTCTACCTTGAGTGGCACTTAGGCCTTGTATTTGGTAAAAAATAGTAAAAAGAAAAGTACTATATAGCAGTGTCTAAGACAAAATAACCTTGTAGAGATCATCTCTGTTCATACTGGCTTTTCCTAGTTGCCCTACCAAGACTAAAGTTTCCAGTCTGTCATACGATTTCACGCATGCCAAAGAGCAGAAGGACAATCATGTGTATTTCAAGGGCGTTAGTACAAAATCAGCGCAAACTTGAATCAACCAATCTATTTTTTGCATCGATAAACATTACACCAAACTCTTCAAATGCACTTGAAATTACAGTCATGGTTATATAGGTGTATATAGAATGGAATCGCTCGTGTATACGGGGAGGAGAGCAGCAATGGCTTCGCTTAGCATTTTTTTAAATGAACTGATCCTGTTTCTAGCGTAGTGAAAAGTTTTTCACCTGTCGGTTTCTAAAGAAATAAGGTTTTTCCTCTTTTTTTTAACGAATTATACGCCTAAAGATGGTTGGAAAATGGATCGGCATTGTGAGTGAACTACTGGTAGTATATCCAGGGTGGTGATGGCATGACATCGTACTGGGCGGAAGGCTTCTTAGACAAAAGTCAACCAAGAGGATTAGGCTCCGGCAGGTTTCTTTTGTTCAAGACACGTTACTCGTGAATAAATTCCTATCGACACATATGAAGAGAGCTGGTCAGCTGTGACCCTACGACCACAATGATGATGATCCGATGCTGCTAAAGTTTTTAGGATATATATCTATATAATCAATATATCGTGTGAGTTTCAGTTTAATATCTATTCTCCTTGAAAATACATTGTGGCTGTTACTTCCGTTTAATGTTGATTTTGTTGCGAAAAGCGCTTAGGAAGAAAGAGAAAATTTAAGCATGAAATAGCATTGAGTTAGCGAAGCTTTTATTTTTATTTTTAACAGAATTTAGTTTCTTAATTCGTTACATAGAATCATGCGGAAATCTAATTTCTAACTTAGAGAATTATTTTTGGAATCATCTTTTATAAAGCTAAAAGATGGAGGAACTATCTTGTCGCTGCGATACCAAAGGCAAAACATTAAATGACTCGGGAGCCATTTTTAAATAGCTGGACTCTTGGTTGCTGATCAACGGGCACGGGTCGGGCAGTATAGATGCATGTTTACGGATTTTTGTGGTATTTTTGTCGATAAGTTTTCAGAGATGTTGCTAAAATTGAGGGAGAACACACGTGTTCACGCACTCTCACACACCGCACACACACACACACACACAGACTCTCTCTCTCTCTACTTTGAGCTTCGGGAAAAAAGAAATAAATACTTTCTATTAAAAGAAAGGTGTTTGCGTGTCTATTTTCACAGAAAAAATGCAGAAACGAACGGGGATATTTTTAAGTGATCTTACTTGTGGGCTTTTAGAAAATTTTCTTATTAGAATGAAAGGATTTTTTTATCTGAACTTTGGGATGCTTAATTTGGTCATGTGTTTCAGTTTGGATTAATTTCTTCGCTTTTACTTACACTATTTATATTCAGACTATTGTCCTCACCTTTGTTGTTATCAAAACATTTCAGTCATTGTGCACTTCGGCCTTCATCAAGTGGAGATCGATCTGATGGAGGTGAGAAGGCATAACGCCCGAAATGTTGTGATAAACATAACAAAGTTGAGGACAATAGTCCACATGTAAATAATAACTCCTCATCCTAGAAATTCAGTCAGATATTCTTCGTTTTTGTTTGGTTTCACATTGTTTTGGTTGTGTAGTTTCCGACAACTGACACTTGGGTAAGACTGGAGGACTGAGGGGTTATCATTGTATATATATATATATATATATATATATATATATATATATATATATATATATATATATATATAGACGTTATTTTAATAGATACAGATATCTAAGTAAATGCTCTCTTTATAATAAACAGTACTGACATCATTTACCGGCCTGAATGTCCGAGAAATCTCAAAGAAAATATGTGCCCACCGACAGGAATCGAACACAGAACCGTCATAAATCCTGACGTGCTTTACCATTTAGCTACAGAAGGTTAGCAGGGTTAAATCACTGTTTTTAAACAACAAACTTCCAATAATTTTCTCGAACGCTCATATCTGCTCGAAGCGTATCTTAACGTAAACAAATGACATAATATATCATGAAATGGACTAAGTCCGACTATTATTTACATATATTTTGTGTGTTTATATTATTTTAAAGATACAAATATTTAAGTAAATGCTCTGTTTATTATAAACAGTATTAACGTGTAGGATACAGGTTGCACTTATTCTATTCCATTATATATATACATATATATATATATATATATATATATATATATATATATATATATATATATGTTAACTTTTATATTTGCACAGAGATAGAGCATATGTAAATATAAAAGTGAACATAGAAGTCAACACTTAGTGGCGACAATCTGTTTCATGCTAGATGCAATCGTCAGGTATTTATTTAAAACTTTTAACAAATTTAATGAAAGTAGATTTATTTCGAACGTTTGCCAATTGTCAAAAAAAATTTAAAACACTGTCAGGATTATATATTCTCATTTTAAATCACTTTAAGAACATATTCTGTCCGAACGTCTTCAATTTTAAATCGATTTTAAGAGTATCTCCACGCTAAGCATCATCAAAGATCAAAGAGTTCAAATTTGAATAAAAATCAATAAAGATACATATGCCGATTTCTAAGACAAAGAGAAGTAATTGTTCTTTTAAGCAAAACAGGAAGAATAATCTTTCTCGGTTAATTTTCTTTTATTGTAGATGCATACATATATTAGTTTCAGTTATATATAGTTTCCAGTTATGGGAAAAACCAATTGTAATAACGAATGTATCTTCTGAACTTCTAATTGTAAGGCAATTAGTTTTTACTCAACCTATATACACAATATAGGCAATTAATTACTCAACTGAAATGTAATTTCACTTAAATACAGGTTATTGCTAATTTTTATATTTTAATTTTGACCAGCATCCTGATATGTCGAACCATTTATAGTGTAACGTTATGCTTTTAAGATCTTATTAAAAACTTGACAACTTCTACGCGTAGCTGGAATTTTCACAGTGAATGCAAGCACGAAATATAATTCGTTTGTTCTTTTTTAAAATTTAACGATCGGTTCTGTAGAAAAAACAGACGATTTATATTGTGTTTGATTTTACCATGAAATTTTAGTGACGCTTATGTTTGTCACGTAATTAATTAGATCTGAAGAACATAACATCTCTTCCCTCCTCTCTCTTCCTCTCTGTATATATATATATATATATATATATATATATATTAGCGATTTATATTATGAGGATATCATAAATGAACGTAATTTATATATCTTTATATATATTTATGAACGTAATTTATATATCTTAGTTAAGTGGATGGAGCTTTCAGTTATGATGCGCTTAACTAAAATTTTCTATGAAAAGAAAAGCAAAGAACACTCACTAAAAGGTGATTTTATAAGCAACCCGAACTTTTGCTGATAGAAAATTTTATTGAAATAGAAGAAACAGTGATTAGTGATTAGTTTACATTGTTTTATAATTTTATGGACAGGGTACTAGAAAATTTTCGTTGGAAAATCTGGCGAGTAAAGCACTTTCTCTTTTAATTATTATTATTATTATTATTATTATTCGGTGTGTTGTGTCCCTTCAGGACGTTGTCGATTATGACTCCATAATCTTCTGTCCCTTGTAGGTCTTATTAACTTTTGTCATTTTGCTATCTCTCTCATACTGTGCTCCGCCATCCATTCACTCAAGATCACCAAATACGTTGCGCATTGCTTTCCTCTGTTTTTCTTATCTTCAATAAGTTCTGTGAGCATCAAATTTTCCAAGCCCTCTTTCATCATCATGTGACTCAGTTCTCTCTACTTGAGGGTAAGTCTATGTGTTCTTTTTGTTGCAATTGTCTCTCGGATTTCGTCGTCGCTCACATGTTCAGTTCTTTGTATTCTAAGCATTCTTTTGGAGAACCACATTTCTGTTGCTTCCAGACTCTTCTTAATCTGTGTGGAGATTGTCTAGCATTCACTGCCATATAGAAGGACTGATATTACGTAACAGTTCAGTATTCTTTTCTCTGTTTCTAACGATATTTTTCTATTTCTTAATACTTATGTAGCATTTTTAAATCACAATTATGGTCAGACTTATTATGGCGAACAACTAATGCATTGAGTGTATTGTTTTGTACAAGATCCCTCTTGTGTTCATATAATCTTTTATTTAAATTCCTTGAGGTTTCTCCTATGTATGTCTCGTGACAATTATTACGGGCGATAGAATAATTTCCTCCTTGAAGTTCTAGTGAATTATTTAGTTTTACTTGCTAGATCGCGAGATTATCCACATTAAATTTGCATCTAGGTTCTTGCAACATGTATATGTGTGAGTGGTTTAATGGATAGTGGCTCGGAATGAGGCGTCTAAGAAAGCGAAGAGGTGAGTTCGAATTCCAGCTGAATTCGTTACATTCTCTTATGTGCAAATACATTGGGAAATATGATAAATCCTTCCCTAGCTGTGGATTAAATAGTAAGGAAGACTGGACCCTTTAGCCTTGGTTAGCAACGATGCTTAGTGAAAGAGAAATCTTAATTAAAAACCTGAAGAGGGTCTTTTAGCGACCTTGTGGCACACGGTGCGCTAGGTCTCTGTATTAGGTTCTTGTGGTTGATTCCACACAAACCTTTATCACTATAATCAAATGATATGTGAATGGATGTCCATCTAAACTTGCTATGATCTGCTATAAATTTGGATGTGCGGAATTGATAGATATTAAGGTCTCTGAGTTGAAAAGACCCAGCAAAAAAGAATACAAACTCATGCGTACTAAAAGAAGCAGATACAACGAAACAAAGAAAGACATTATCCTGAGAGCCAAGGAAAAGAAGGATTCGACTTATTCTTCACTCAACCCCTGGACAAGACGAAAAAGAAAAAGAAAGAAAGGAAACCAAAAAGAAATCCATTTCACCGATAAACTTTCTACCCAGCAAGGAGAAGAGAAAAGATAAAAGATAAAAAGAAATATAAAAGAAAAGCGATACATATGAGACACTAAAAGAAAAGGAAGAGAAAAAGAAAGACTTTTTCAAATAACAGATAAGTCCTTTGTTTCTATTACTTGTTTTATGTTAGCCCATCTTGCCTTTTTGTCATTTGTAATTTCATCCAAGTTTGGCACAAAATCATTTGTCAATATAATATTTACCTTTCTGAAAAGATAAGTCCACTACCATTGATTTGTTCCATAATATTTATCTTTGTCTCATTGTTTTGTTTTGCCTCGTCTTTCATCTTTTAATATACCTCAATCTATTTAATCCCCATTTGTATATTTTAGTAATAAAATGGTTATTTGTTATCCCTATATCTTTGCCTTCTGTTGTTTGTCACCTAACATATTTGTTTGTTAATTGATTCCGTTGTTTGATCAATCAGGAAAGGACCATTGGGAAAAGAATTCATGATTTTATAACATATATTACTGTGCCTACCACTACTCTCACAACAGTAAAAGATGGTGGTACGTAATAATAATAATAATAATAATAATAATAATAACATATATATATATATATATATATATATATATATATATATATATATATATATATATATATATATATATATGTTATTATGTATTATTTTAATACCTATATTTGACTGGTGTGAAAAAAACCCGGATAGAACAAATTGCAAATAAATATATTTAATATATTTAAATAAACTGGTATCAGGAAAAAAATTCAGAAAAAAAGCAAGACTAAAAATATCCGTGTTGGTCGAAAAAAAAAAAATCACCCAACACCGCAATGCTACTAAGTAGAGCAAAATATAAAAAAAAATAGTGAGCCAGGATCTACCTACCAAGGTATCACCTAACGGATCTTCAGGGTAAAACTGGTTTGTTTTACCCTGATGTTCCGTTAGGTGAAACCTTGGTAGGTAGTTCCTGGCTTACTAGGTTATATATATATATATATATATATATATATATATATATATATATATATACATTATTTACATTATTCGGACTATTGTCCTCATCATTGTCGCCTTACTTATCACACAACGTTTCGGCCGTTGTACGGCTCCGGCCTTCTTCAGGTGGTTGGAATGTCGAACTGAACCCTTTATTTCGCTCACTGGGGTAGACTGTTCTCGTTCCACGTGCCATATATATATATATATATATATATATATATATGTGTGTGTGTGTGTGTGTATGTGTGTGCATATAGGTATGTAGAAAAATAGGAAAGAACACGTTAGGTAAATAATCCGGAGTTCTTTAGTATTTTTGTTTTTATTTTTACAAAACAGGGCTCCATACAGAAGTAGAGCTTAAATTATAATTATTTTTTTTAGAAAATATGATACCTTCGCTACATAAGAGTTCTCATGTTTCAAAAACGAGAGCAGAAACCCTCAATATAATTATTAAAATTAAATTGAATTAAGGTATCAATTAACTATTAGACCCCTATCAAAATGGTTACCCCAGCCGTTTCCATAGTAATAATTTTGCAAGCGAACATGCTTATAAAAATGCCTAAATTTCAAGACTGGTTATTCCTAATTTTTTGGTTGAGGATAAAACACGACTTGGTACCTTAATTTAATTTAATTCTAATAATTATATTGAGGGTTTCGGCGCTTGTTTTTGAAACATAAGAACTCTTATGTAGCGAAGGAATCATATTTTTTTTTAAATAATATATATATATATATATATATATATATATATATATATATTTTTCTTCATACTGTCGGATCTATATCCATATATTTGCTTACGTATATATATATATATATATATATATATATAATAAATTAATTTATTTAAAATATGTTTTTTTCGCTACACAGTTCTAACCAGGTTTCAAAAATGGAAGCTGAAAGCTCCGAATTTAATTTTGTAATTATTAGGTTGGTGCAAAAATAATGACGGTTTTTGACGTTAAAAAATACGTCAAAAACCGTCATTATTTTTGCACCAACCTAATAAATTAAAGACATTAGTTCCATTTCATCCTCAAGCGAATTTTGGAGTAACTTTTAACATTACAGGGTTTTAAAGACACAGCAAAAATCATAATTCACGTTTCCAAGGATACAGAGAAATCCACTTCAACCAGACGAGGGGTGTTTGCATGTCATTATGACTGTATCATGATGTATCAGTTATTAGTTACGTTTTGGTAGGGGTAGGGATGTATTTTTCAATGAAATCTGACATCCGTCAAATGCATGTCGTCTGGATTTAAAATTTTTTTTATTGTTAACGGCAAAAATTCTTACGGCATTTTTTTCTATTTGTATATTTAAAGATTTTTGAGGGGTGTTTAGGTTAGAATACGTTTTATTTAACTACGATTTGAAAAATATTTTCGCTTTTAATTTTTAATATACTATATTTCTTTTAAGAACAACTAAATGTATTAGAATCTCTAACAGTATGTAGAATTATTTTCACATCAAGTATAAGTATGTATATTATTAGGTAATAAAATTTTTTTTTAATTATATTTAAATATTATTTAAGTAAAATTTATGACAATGACGGCGAAAATGGCTAATTAATTTCACTGATTTAGTAAACTTTTATTTTTTTAAAATAAACCTAGTAATATATTGTTCCTCATGTAAGTACAAAGGACATGAGTCATTACATCTTCTAGCATTTAATTTTAATTTCATTTTACTGTAGGTGTTTTATTGGATTCTTTTAAGTGCTTGTAGTACTTAGAGGGAGGTCTTTAGGTTAGAATACGTTTTATTTAATTACAATTTTAAAAAAAATGTTTAGGTTAGAAATCGTTTTATTTAACTACAATTTTAAATACAACTTTAAAATATTTTCACTGTTAGTTTTAAAAGAAGTAAATGTATTAGAATTACTTACAGTAAGCAAAATTATTTTTCCATATCAAGTATAAGTATGTATATTACGATTTTTTTTTAAATTTTATATTTAAATATTATTTTAGTAAAATTTATGACAATTACGGCAAAAATAGCTAATTCATTTCTCTGCTTTAGTAAACTTTATTTTTTTATTTTTGTTTTTTAAACTTAGTAATATATAGTTTCACATGTATGTACAAAGGACATGGGTCATTCAATGGCTTACATCATCTAGCTTTTCATCATAATTTCATTTTTCTGTAGGTGTTTTATTGGATTCATTTAAGTGCCGGTAGTACTTTGAGAGAGGTGTTTAGGTTAGATTACCTTTTATTTAACTACAATTTTAAAAGATGTTTAGGTTAGAATTCGTTTTAACTAAAATTTTAAATACAACTTTAAAATATTTTCACTTTTATTTTAATAGATTATTTTTTTTGTAAATGTAATAGAATTACTTACAGTATATAAAATTATTTTAATGCTCTGTAAATTTACATTGAGCACTATTTTGTAAAAATAAAAATATCTATAAGAACACCGGATTATATATCTTACTGTTCTTTCTTTATATATATATATATATATATATATATAATTCATAATATCATGCAATTATTAAACCAGGGTCTACTTTTTTAAGCCAAACACAATTTGGATCCCTTCAGCCAAAATGTTTTATTATGTTTTAAGAGAACGATTATAGTTTTGATTCAATTCTTTCTTTCAATTAATTCCTTGAGGAATTTTTCCATATCTTGAATTTATTGAGATGCTGACCAGGCAAAATTTGTAACATTGAGCAAAAAAGAAACATGTAGCAGTCTGATGGTCATAATTTGATGAACGAAAAAGAAACATGTAGCATTTTGATGGTCACGCATCTGGATAACACAGCACAAATGGAGGAACTTGCAACTCCGACTAAGTGATTATTTGCTATGAACATGGCGGATTATCCCAAGAAGTTAACGAATCACAGAACTGAAAAGATCAGCTCCGGGAAGCACCAGAGCATAACAATATCTGGAAAATATATTTACAAAAACTTAACTCAAGGTAGAGAGTTATTGTTAAAATGATAACGATCAATCGAATATGCGCTATGAATAAAAGAGAAAGTGGTAAGAAGTAAAGATTATGAGGATAAGGAGGCTGGATAATAATTGTTCCTTATTTTTAAGTTGTAGTGATCAGGAAGGAACTCACACGACTCTCTTCCAGAAAGTGATAGTTCTTGGAATAAAGCAAAGTGGAAATTTCTTGTAAACTTTGGAGCACAGAGGAAATGAATGTGTTTTTCCTCTATGGAAGCCGGGACTCGTAGAAATAGTCTGATCGTAAGAGAGTTGTGTGGCTGTTAATCACTTGAATTCTATCACAATCATGCGACCAGTACCGGGTGTTTTCAAGCAGAACAGATTCTAATTATTGACCAGGTTCAAGGTGACTTAACTTTGGTAATCTAAAAGGAACTATTGCTTTCAGTATGACTTGATCGCAAGGATAATTTATGAACTCCTAAAGTATGTCGGGGGACCGAAAATCTTTGTTCATAAAGGCTTTGAAAATCTTTCGAATGTCAACTATTCTGGAACTTTTCCCGCAAGCATTGAGGACAATAACTACCTCAGAATAGGATGCTGAAAATAACAACGAAATAAACCAACATGATAGGTGCCCCAGATAACGTTTGCATATGCCCCTCTTCGGTAAAAATGCAAATTAGTGAAATTAAAAAAAGTGAATAAAACAGACAATGCTACATGAACTTTCTGGTTTCTCTCCCCACCTCTCTCTCTCTTTCTCACACACACATACACACATATAATATATTGTTGTGGTGTCCTCCCTCTAAAGAGTCTATGTTGGGCTCTTCCGCCTACTATAAGATTAGTAGAGGGAACGGTCGAATAGATTGAACGCTGGGTCATCCGACACATACTCACTAGTCGTGTAATAATCTTCTGTTGTACTTACTGTTTAATATATGATATATCTGCAACACTTGTTTTGTTATTTCTTTTATCTTTTACTTGGTCACAACATATATATATATATATATATATATATATATATATATATATATATATATATATATATATATAT
Organism: Acanthosepion lycidas; assembly: GCA_963932145.1. Classification (NCBI taxonomy): domain Eukaryota; kingdom Metazoa; phylum Mollusca; class Cephalopoda; order Sepiida; family Sepiidae; genus Acanthosepion; species Acanthosepion lycidas. The sequence continues at coordinate 17,103,419 of OZ010577.1, forward strand.
ACAACCATGTACGAATTAACTGAAACAACCGTTTTCTTTTTTCTTCGCCATACGGTGAGTTTTAGAACCACTAGAGTGACAGGGTGTAATCGATTTCTGTTTTTTCCTCAGATTGGGTCATTTGCAGTGGTGTGCAGCAACATGAATCTATTATCGGTGTGTATGATGAAATCTGTTTGGCCTTGACAAATATTGCGTCATCCGCGATTGCATCAGATTTTTATCACGCCCAGACATTATTGTCTCGACTGTCGATTAGTTGTCCTACGGCCACTGTCTGCAATGGACGTTGTTCCAACGAAGCGCAACGAAAATTGTAACGCTGCGCGAACACACTGGCACAAGGGTGTATATAGTTATACAATAATTAATAATAATAATAATAATAATAATAATAATAATAATAATAATAACGAAACTGAAGAAATACGTGAAATTTATGAGAATTTAAAATCTTTTCATGTCAGCAGAAATTCTACCATAAAGCGCAAAAAAGACTACCAGAGATATGATATTCATTAAATCATTTATTTATTGAATATGATATGTCTAGCAAGCTTTGGAATCGGCCATTAGATTTCTCGAACTTCTGGCTTTGGTGAGCGTTTTGATGCAAAACTCGTTTGTTGATTTACTGAATATATATATATATATATATATATATATATATATATATATATATATATATATATACTAGACTCTCCCGTCGAATTCGACGTATGAGGGTCAAGCAGATCAGTTCCCAAGAAACCGGCAGCCCGACAACAGCAGATGAGATTTGATTATAGTGGTGAAGGTTTCGTGCAGGACCAGTCACACTTTTTGAAGGGCCGAATACAGAGACGTGGTGCACTACGTGCCACAAGGTCCCCAAAAGACCCTCTGCAGGTTTTGATTTCAGAGTTGTCCTTCTCCTAGACCAGTTGCCATCCAGTCTGTCCTGCTATTTACCCATAGCTGGAGGGAGAAGAGGATTATCTTTCCCAAGGGTATTAGCACGTAAGTTAATGTAATGAATTCAACTCGGCTCTCCGATTCCTCAATCCAAGCCGCTATCCATTACTCCACCGTACGCACTTCTCTCTTTCTTTTTCTCTCTCTCTCTCTGTGTTGGGTTGTTTTTTTAAACGTGTTTGAGTTAAATCAACCAACTCTGCTTGCATATAAGTTATCGCATATCTACAGTACAAAAACAAAAGAAACTGTCTAAAGCTCATACTGACAATCCTCCAGAAACTTTAATACTGTCAGTTACATTATATCAGAAAAGAACGAATTTCCAGTGATGATGAGTTGAAAGAAGCAATTCGTATACGGTTAAGAAATTAGCCAAGAAGTTTCTCCGGGGCGGGGTCTACATGCCATCATTCAGAAGTGATATAAGGAGGTTATGTTGAAAATTAGATTTGGTATCCTGAGACGTTTATGTTCATTTTGATACGCTTTCTGCTTACTTTTCGATTGAACCCCATTAGATATATTAAATGTAAATATAGATCCCCTTTTTCAAATTTTCATCTCCTGAGGCACTAATACCCTGCACTATTTAATTCATATTGTTTCTTTGCCGAAGTGATGTCCTTACTCTACATAGCAATGATTAAGCGGGTTAACAGAATTTTCAATAGAGTTTTCAAATTCTTGTCGGACAGTCAGTCAGCGCAAAATTGCAGAAAGCGTTAATATCCCTCGTTCTAAAATGAATAGGGTCATCATTCAGTTTAGATATGATGAAAAAGAACATGTATCTTCAGGTTCTGGGCGACCTGGACACTCAGACAGCGATCTACGGGCTGTTCAGGGTTCTGTGGAGGGCAAACCAAGATTGATTGATATTATATAGAAATAAAGTGTCGCTGCCAACACTTGAGTTTGAACATAGATCGCCAGTGAGCAAACACAGGGGATCCCATTATTGAATTAAGTGGATCACGTGACCATAGAGGAAATGGATATATAGGAAATCGCGTGACGTGTAGATTGATCGTTATTTCTATTCTATCCTCTATTACTATTCGGATCGCTATTTCTATTCTATCCTTTATTACTATACTGATCGCTATTCTCTACTCTATTCACTATACTATTTCTCTATTCGGATCACTATTCGGTGGTTACTTTTCGAGCGACTATTATCAAGCAAATACTATTAGTGCGAGTGATATTCGAAGGCGTCTGTGATCAGCATTGTTCAACGGCGTTACTATAGTTGTATCTGTGATTACAAAGTCTCTACTACAACGAGCATTACGGAAGTGATAACGAGTGTTTGTTGACATCACAAAAATCGATTGGTTTGTTTGTTTAACTGCATATCAACTCCTTATGGGTCATTTATGCCGAAATGTAATTGAAACAATATGATCTCAATATTATGGCTTCAAATGCGCTTTGTTGGTAATTTTATTTTAAAATTGTATTGTTGGTATTTTTACTATATAAAAAAATATTTTTATACTTGCATAGTGTTTTGTTTTTGTTTGGGGGTTCATTATTTGCCCAGAGCTGGAACCCTAATAGGTGCTACCAGCCCTGGTCAGGGTGAACCTGGGAACGACAGCAATTAAATGTTGGTTCTTCGCTCCTCAAAACTTCCTTGCTGCCGGATGTAGTTTATCGTCATTCCTAAGACTAAGACAGCAACCCAAGAGAGAAGGCTACCGACATAGGAACTGCTATACAAGTAAGTCACAGAATTCTATAACATTGGCTTACATAATTTAAAGAAAGCAATAAATTAATAACATATCCAAGATGAGTCCGAAAAGGTATAATCTTCTCGGGTAGACATCTTTTCTTTGCCAGTGGACATACCTGAGTCTGGAAAAAGACGAATCAGTACATAGTGTTGCGCAAGAAATGAATATGTATAAAAAGTTGCAAGGGTATCACTGAGTTTCCGGTTGGGGAACTGCCTCATCTACTGTCGCATGTTTGGTGGCCGCCCTCCTATAGCGAGTGGGCAGCCACCATATATATATATATATATATATATATATATATATATATATATATATATATATATATATATATAATGGCTGAACACTATATATATATATATATATATATATATATCTGTGTGTGCATGTGCGTGTGTCCATATATGATCAATAGGATGAATACAAATAAAATATCTCACTTATCGTTTTGGCAATCAGTCAAATGAAAAATATTATTTCTATTAATCCTAATAATGCTCTGTCTCTGATATCGTGCACTTTATTGCAATGACTGCTTGCATTAAATGTCCTTCCTTTCAGATTTTCACTGACATCATTTCTTGCTTTACAATATCTTTGTTATATATATATATATATATATATATATATATATATATATATATATATATATGTTTGTGTGTGTGTACCCAGCGATCTCTTTTTTGTATAGAAATTAAATTCACATTTTTAAACCAGTTTTGAGTATTCTGTATTCACTCATAATTAATCCTGCGTTAGGAGATAAAAATGAGAAATAGCAGCGGACAAGATACCCATGAGATGTTGCATGTTCTTTTTCAAGTTGGTAAAGGTATCAGCAGAATTGAAGAAGATGATTGATGAAACTTATACGAATGTTTTGGCTGAAAGCATCATATGCTATGAATGCTTTTCGTAGTTCAAGAAAGCTAAATTTGAAGTTATGAAGAAAAGCAGGCGAGACGTTGGAATTGATGACTGATAAGCTCTATATGGATATGACTGACTCAAAATTAAAATTTGGCTGAAAATGCTGATGTCACTCACTCAAAATTTGAAAGAATTTTGCAAAATATGGGAAAGATTAAAGAAAGTGACTGTTGGGTTTCACATTATTACCAGCGATTGAAGAATTGGACAGTGTTTTATTTCCTGCATTTCATGTCTTGTTAGATATTTAAAAAAAAAAACACTTTTGCAAGAGATTGCCATAAGTGAGAGACAGTGAATTTTCTACGATAATCCGAAGCAAAATCATGAGTGGCTTCGGCAGAGGCTGCAGCATCAACAACCACTTTGTCAAAAAAAAAAAAAAATAAAAAAAACAACAAAAAACAACAAAAATTACAAAACAAAACAAAAAGAAAAACAAAAAAGAAACGAAACAGTTTTTGGTGAAATATGAACCTGAAAGGCGTACTGTATTATAAAAGAAGTGAGAGTGGTGTAACGAATATTGGTGTCGAAAGTGAAATCAGTGAACTGAGTTCCAACTCCAGCCTAGTATGCAGCGTTCATTTTTCCCACTGATGCTCTTGAGAAAATCATGATTCCGTCAGATACTGATTTAAAGTTTAGTCTGAGATCTTTATTTTTGGGAGTCAACCAGTCATAGGGAAGAGTAAGTCTCTGAATTTTAAACCGCGGAGAAAACCACAAGAATCCGCACCACTACATTTCCCATGAGTCCATGGTAATTCACAGATAATAAAGTAAAGGAATCTGTGGAGAGTCATGATCGCTTACATCCTTGATAGCATTTAAAGGTCTGTGTTAGGCATTCGTATTCTACGTCAAACTGTTATTTCACAGCTTTACATTTGCCATCTTCAAAGTTTGAGCGCTGCAATTGAAAGCAATATATAGCTTACATAACGTTTTACTGTGTCAAAAGTAGTGTTATTTATTCTTACGCTTTTCTCTTTTAAATCATTTTGCAGTCATTGTTCAATGAACAACCTTCTCGCATCAAGATCGACACTCAGCAAAAGTGGGTCATTACAGACTCTTCCATGTGTTTGATCGGGGCTTGTACTTCTCGTAATCTTTTGACACACGTCTGATTTGAATCTTTTGCAAAAGTTTTCGAGCAAAAGTTCTTCGGCCGAATATGGACCCCATTAACTAGTTTATCCTATTCTTCTCTCTCAAAGTGGCGCGATCTTTGTTAACGTACGCGACGAGCGATGCCGTATAAAAAATTGGATTTACTAGTCATAATAATTTTCAATTCATTCAAACTCACAACGTAAGTACATTTCAGTACTAGTGGTCGCAACATCTAGTAACAACCACAATATTCAGCTAGCTTGAATTGATTAATCCAGGCTTTGTAGTTGACAGCGTCACTTATCATCTACCATCGAGCAGTGCATATCAAGTCAGTGAGGTCTGCTGATGTTTGTCTATCTATGCAACCGGAGAGCAGCTGTCTGCCCCAGGATTTTGTCATTGAGGTTTGTTCCTCTAGGTGACTAATGTATGTTTTTCTGTATCCTACCCATTGATCTGTCTTGTTAGGTTGCCACCACAACACTTCAGGTCATAGGAGCAAGTAAGCTACACTATCATGTCAAGGTACTTAATCATGGCGTGGTAGTGCAAAACATACCTAATTATTACCTGATCAACTTTTTCAATCAGTACTGTATTCACTATATTTGATCACACGCCAAATTTTGCCTGACTTGTAATATATTTTTTTTGGTTTCCTTATTAAAATTTCGATTGAAACCTATCAATTTCAGTCTGCTATTAAGGAAAAAAAAAAAGTAAAATTTTAACAAAACGAAAAAATTCAATAATTTTGCTCAAAACATTTTTTTAGTTTATCATTGATTTATTTCGTAGATGTTTAATAGCTCTCATACACTCTCAAGGGCGTTTATTAATAAAAAATATATATGGAACAATATATTGTATTAAAATTCTAATTAAATGTGGCTATATTACTACGTGTCAGGGTTAATGTCAGGCTACAGGCTTATCTATCAATCTATCTATTTTGCCCTTCAGTATGTGGGCGATCATGGCTCTCTACAACTTCCTATTGTTTGTAGCGCTTAGTAGCATTTTTTTTCCTTTGCCAAGCCTCCTATTCCCCTCTTCGACATCCATTCACACAAGCTTGTCAGTTTGGTGACCAGCTGTTATCCGTTGCCTCTGTTGCCTTCCATATGTCCTATCAATGCTATTTACCTCCAATATGATATTAGCATTCTTGAACTGCTTTTGCGAATGACACAAATTTCAAAAAAGGTTACATCCAGAGTTTAAATACAACCACACTTGGAACACCCAGAGCAACTACACTATGATATTTGACAAACCCAAAAGAATTATTCAATACAAGATTTATTGAACACCATCAGGTAGAATTATAGTAATGAATAAAAACGCGTAACTGCAGAAAAGGAAAGTTCTTCACGAGGATAAAAAACATTTAGGAAAAAATAAAAAGGTTTCCCAAGAGACACAAATCCTTAAAGTGCAATCAGAAAATTAATGCAAACACCATATAAAAACAACCGAACTCAATAGATCAAACAGATATTCCGATGAGGCCCATATATAAGATATTACAATAAGGTCCATAAACCATGTATTCCGATGAGGCCCACAAACTCGATATTCTGAAGAGACCCACAAACCAGGTATTTCGATGAGGCCCATCAAACAGGTATTTCGATGAGAGCCACAAACCAGGCATTCCGACGAGGCCCATAAAACAGGTATTTCGATGAGGGCCACAAATCAGGCATTCGGATGAGTCCCATAAAACAGTTATTTCGATGAGGGCCACAAATCAGACATTCGGATGAGGCCCGTAAAATTGGTATTTCGATGAGGGCCACAAATCAGGCATTCCGATGAGGTCCATAAAACAGGTATTTTGATGAGGCCCACAAACGAATTATTCCGATGAGACCTATAAATCAGATATTACGATGAGGCCCACAAACGAATTATTCTGATGAGGCCCATAAAACAGATATTCAGGACGTTGGCGATCATGGCTCACCACAATTTCCTGTCCTTTGTAGCACAGTATTTTTTTTCTCTCCTAAACCCTGTTCCATCATCGATTTACTCAAGCTCGCTAGGTAGGTTGTGTGTTGCCTTCCTGTGTCCCTCTTACCTTCAATCTTCCTGTGAGTATCACAATTTCTAAGCCCTCTTTTCTCATAATGTGCCTTAGAAATTTCAAATGACGTGAAGTATAGGTCTCCTTTTCGTTTCCATTTTCTTTCAAACTTCGTATTTGCTCACATGTTCTGTCCATAGTATTCTCAATATACTTCTGTAGAGACATATTTCTGTTGCTTCAAGTCTCTTTTACATCTGTGAGTAGATTTTCCAGCATTCTCTGTCATATAGGAGGACTGATATTTGTACTTACTCCCCCCACGAGGTCAGGATGTGACACAAGGTCGGTTTAATGTGGGGAGTCCGAACGCTTACACCCGGGCTAGGACCAAAATTGACCGCAGCCCACGCAACCATCGGTTGCGCTGGTGTCAGTGCGAGTGCCAATCCCTCTCTTTGGAGCAATGAGAGGGCGCGGCATGAGGACTGATATTACGTAACAGTTCAGTACTCTTTTCTTTGTTTCTTACGGATTTTTTCTGTTTCTTAATACTTTACTTAGGTTTTGAAAAGCAGCTTTCGCTATCCAAGTAAATTTAGTGTCCTCTGTTAAAAGACTTCCAGTTTGTAATTTGCCTGGTCTTTTTGCTAACAACCATGCATAATCTTATTTTGAAATTATCTGCTCATACAAAAACTCAGATCTTATTGATAAGTTAAAAAATACATAGATATGCAAGATAAATGTATGGACAGTTTAGATATAAAAGTTGTTATATACAATAATATTTATAAAAATAAAATAACCACTCTTCACATGGTTATAAGAATGCGCTAATTAATCAACTATCTTCTGGTATAAATAAATGCGAAATCAGAGCTCAGTTCTCCTATAAATTCTGAGGTGAAAAAGAAGAAAAAAAAAAAAAATCCCAACTCTACTTTATAGCAATTTATGCACTAACTGCTCACTATCTGTATTATATATTATCGACTTCCGGACAATATCACTGTTCAGGTTTAACTAATTTGCATACTGATTTTTTAAAAAAGTATGTCATTAATTAACTGTCCTTCATTACTGTTCTTTTATTCGAAGATTGTTTTGATTTTCATATCAAAAATAGTTCTGTTTAGGAATATCGTCTTATATAGGACAGAAAAGTCTTAGAAATTTGCATTTAACTTGGCCTTCAATAAGTTGGCATCTATAATTTGTAAAACTTTCCTTAACTATAACAAGCCTGCACTTACACCAAACTAATTAATTTCTTCTGTTTTTATAGTCATATTCTTTGAACAAATATATTGAATGTCCATTACTATTTTTTTCACCTTCGACAACATCTTTTTTAAATAAAAATAGGTTTTGCCGAAGGCTTCCGTTCTTAAATGCTTTTAACTTGTTTATTTTTAGAGTTTTTAAAAGGTGATTCTTTCACAAATATTTTACCCTCAAATTCTTCTTGATCTAGGCATATAGATAATACATTAATAATGCATCCTCATGAAACAACATACCAGACATTGCAAACAGATTTAATAGCATTGATCCTACGACAGATTTTACGTTTGAAACTAAAACGCAATATATTTCGCAGATATTATGCTAAATACAGTGTAACCCGGATATAAGAAAGTTGTCGGGACCGGAGAAGTCTCTTATATCAGGGTTTGTCTTATATCCGGGTTTGGCCTATTTTGTTTAGGTAAGTATGGCTCTAATTTGGGACCAGAGACAATCTCTCTTATATCCGGGTTTCTCTTATATCCTGGTTACACTGTAGAAATAAAATAGAAATTCCAACTATAAGTTTACATCACATTTACAAACAAGAATAAACACATAAACTCTGTTTCTCAGCAGCGTTAATAGAATCTGGAGGAATTATAGGATTTTATTTAAACGCACTAAAAATTTGCAGTGCCCAATGTTATTTGAAGAAGAAATATATACTGAAAACACATTTAAAAATGTTCAATATCGTTATTATTTCATCCACAATGTTAAGAATATATATAAAAATGTAGAATAATATGTGTTAATAATAATATGGTAATAAAGGCCGTTCCAATGACTTGGACCGATTTTAAATGTGAATTAAGTTTAAGTGTCGAATGATTTTTTTTTTCCTTTCAGATTTAACAACTTATGTCTTTGGCAATTTCAACCACGGAAAGATTAACAATCAAAAAATATGTTAAAGTTTCAAGAGTGCAATTGGAAAAATTGTTCGTAAATTCAAACAAACTGGTTCGGTGGCAGATGTGAAAACACCATTGCGTGTTCGTTTACGCCGTTCAACTGAAAACATTGCTGCATTGCACGAGAATGTGGCCAAAAATCCAGACACCTCTATTCGTCATCGCGCACAGGAATTGAACCTTTCCACAACAACGTTACATCGTGAATGTCGATTATGTTGACTAAAAAATCGCGAAGTGCGCGAAATGCGTCCATTTTCGTAATAGGCTTCGATAACTTTAACACGTTGTATGATTGTTAATCTTTCTATAGTTGACATTACCAAAAGACTTAAGTTGTTAAATCTGAAAAATTTAAAAAAAAAAATTATTAGACGCTTAAACTTAATTCACCTTTAAAATCGGTACAAGTTATTAGAACACCCTTTAATAATAACAATAATAATAACAATATATTCGATAAAATAGACATATTACCTCACAACTTCGTAATATCTAATATTCAAAATGATATATCCAATCTAAACATAAAATTAATTAAAACTATATCTAAAACTATTATGGGGTGTAATCAGGGCTAAAATAATTCAGAAGGGGGATATACATGAGAAACTCTAACAGCTGTTCATTACGATACATTGGTGAAACTTCCAGAAATTTAAAAACACATATTTATGAACATAAGAAAGCTCTCCTACATAATAATTTATCTAATCCATTGGTTGTACACAGAAATAATTTCAACCTCAATTTGTATCTAAATGATGCTGTTCTTAGTAAAGTAAAAACTAAGACGAAAAGTTATTGAAAGCGTATTAATAGATATTAGCTCAAGTATAAATATACGACCTGGATTTTTATCAAACATTTCCTTTCTTAAAAGAAATACCCCAATCTCAAGCCAAATATTTATGTTCGACTATAAGAATTAATAAAAATAAAGGAAAATGATTAACTCACATCTTAAGAGCTTGTCAAAAATTTACCTCTCATAACGACCCGCATATTTTCCTTTACTTTCCTTAACTTGCGAATATTTAAGAATGTTAGGAAGGATAGCCAAGGCTAACGACATAGCACCAAAAAATTACATCTTATACCAAACATCTCAGAAAAACGTATTGAAAAATGCTCGGTAGTCTGCAAGTAGTCAAGTCAATATTGATCATAGATTACTTTTGACCAGAATGAAGATAGCATCATACTTCCTTTACAGAAAAAAGAAAGGTAGAAGCGTTTCAGCCTATTAATACTGCTCGCTTTTAGGAACAAGGGATAAGAAAACAATATGAGAAAAAGTGAAGGAAAAATTTGATAATATCCGAAAGTATAATATTGGTTTTAAAACACCAAAAACAATAAAATATATGATGATGAAAAAGAAAATATGGCATAGAAGCAAATGGAAATCAAGAATGCTAATATCATTATGGATTGATACAGAAAACGTCAAGTTTCGAAAATATTGTGGCCTGTTTAAGGGCCAGAAAGAAAGACACGGAAGACGAAGGTAGGTTGAACAATTGTATTGAAATAACATATATATATATATATATATATACAAAGCAAGAGTGTTAATAATAAGCAGATAGAAGTGTACGTCCGAACGGTAAGATAACACTGCTATATTTAACAGTCCCCCTTCACGAAGAATGTATGTGGCACAAAGCCGAGTTTAACGTGGGCTTCGAGCCCGTAGGCTCGGCCAAAAATATTCCCTTAGGACCCGAATAAGCGGGTTCGGGATCTGTCTACCTCTCCGGACGAAAATTTTCCCTTCGGCAAAGCCTCGTCCGGGTTCCTCTCTGCAAAAGCAGAGAGTTCTACAGAAGTCGCACACAGTCAGAGATTGCCGATATTTAACAGTCCCGCCACGAGGAATGTATGTGGTATAAGGCCGAGATTAATGTGAGTTTCTCTGAGCCCGTAGGCTCGGCCAAAAATATTCCCTTAGAACCCGCATAAGCGGGTTCGGGATCTGTCTACCTCCCTGGACGAAACTTTATCCTTCGGCAAAGCTTCGTCCGGGTTCCTCTCTGCCATACCAGAGAGTTCGACAGAAGTCGCACACAGTCAGAGACTGTGGGTCGAATGCTCACACGCAGTTAGTATTTATGAAAGCAGGAAGAGTTAATTCTACTCTAGGTGGGTTACTACAACAGGAAATCAGCGGAATCGATTCTTGAAGATAATAGTTAAGAAGACAAAAGATAACATGTAAAAAGAAATTGATGACAAAATCAGGAAACACTGAAAATCTTCATCCCGAATAAAAAATCTTTTCAAAGGAATGAAAATGTTAATCCGAGAATCGATTTGTTGAAGACAAAGATTAGAAACATATCACGAATATTAGAGAAAAACATGAGACAGCGAGAAGTCATTTCAAAGACAATTTCTATAATGGGAATGTCCAAGCAGAATCATTGGTAAACGAAAGAAACTTGCGAAACCTATTACAGAAGTAACGAAAGCTATTGAAGAACTAAACAATAGAGAAGTAAACTCTGATAAATTACCAGCAAATTTACTGAAATATGCCCCACAAGAAGTACATGAATTCATACAAGAAATACTAGATGGTGTAATAAAAAATAATCAACATCTAAGCTTGGAACACTTATCACATTACAGAAACCAGAAAAATCAAAAGGTCACAGGAAAAAAATTGTTAACCTGTTGTTAATCATTCGAAAAATATTCTCATAATCTCCTTCGATAGATGGATATTAGGTGGGGTCAGCTAGTGCCATTACAGAATACGTAATGTAGAAATCGAAGGACAAGCAATATTGTCTGGGCACAGAATGGAACTCAGCGTGAGTACAGAATGAAAATATCCATGTATTTAAATGTCATCAGCTTTTGACACTATAATTTGTCAAAATTCTTCGAAAGTTTTCTATGTGAAGATGAAGTTAGAGAGATACGTTTACTACTTACTAAGTCTGGATATCAAAATTAAAGGTGTTGAAAATAACAAAAAATTTTAAGAGGAACATAAGGTCACCACAAGATGATGATATAAGTGGCGTTCTTTTTAATATTTAGCTTGAGGACTGTCTCTGAAGAATGAGAAATGAAATCAATCATCCCGCATATAGAACATTCATACTGCCTAATTGTGAAAACAAATCTACCTGAAGAAATGATCTATGTCAGGGGCCGGCAACCTTTTTCTATGTACCGACTTAGGGTTTTAAAATCATTCACTGTGCTAACATCATACGTATTTTTATACAAGTCAAGGTCAATATACCTGTTCTATAATATATTTTATATAGTAATAGATAGTAGATATACTTTAGTATATATTAAAATTGAAACAGCTAGATATCTTCTTTGCTTTGTAGTAGCTATTGGTTCGACATTCGTGATGTCATTTGAGGCTGCGTGCCTTTGAAAATTGCTTGGTGTGTCACGTGCGACACTCATGTCGTAGGTTGCCGACCCCCTGATCTACGCAGATGATATAGACTTTCTGTTAGACTATGAAGGAAGGGATCAGATTGTCTTGAATGCAGCTGAGGTAGTATTTCTGACTAGATACCTGAAAGGGAACCAGAATAAAACCGAGCATACAATATTAGAGAGAGGAAAGAGAAGCACAGAATGGGGGAGAGATGTTAAGAAAGTAGAAACTTTATTAGGAGAAACTGGAAACAGTTGGCAATTACTAGTATGAATAAGTTGAAGAGGGTTTGGATTAGGCGAAATAGTATTAGTGAAAAGCGTTGACTGAAAGTTTACAAAAAAAATTTATCTCTGTGGGGACTGACAGGAAGAATGAAGTAACACTTGATTAATTCCATCGAAAACAGTTAAAATCACTAGTCGGCAAAAGATTCCCCGACATCATCACCAATTCCAACTTATAAAAAAGATGCAAAACATATCCGATATCACGTTCCATCCTCCGATTACGATGAGAACTATTCGGACACATCTCCTCCTGCGATTTGATGTGCAAACTACCATTCATAAGGGGACACTGTTTTATTTCGAGAAGAGCAATGCAGCAGACTTTCGATAAAGATCGCGAACAACGACATTAAAAGAACTGTCAGTAAAATTCCATCATTAACCATAAAGAGCTTGCAAGATCTGTAGCACTTTCGTAAGTTAGCACAAGGACAAGTTTGGAGAGGACGCATAAGTGTTATTTATAAAGTTACCGAAGACGTTAACGTGTATCGTTATGTCGAAGCAGTTTGTCTCTTGATGATGATGGTAATGATGATGATAGTCATGTTGATGATGATGATGATGATGATGATGATAGTGGTGGTGGTGATGATGATGCTTAAGATGAAAATTATGATAATAATAGTGTTAACGACGGTGATGTTGGTGGTGGTGATTAGGGTGATAATGATGGTAGTTATGATGATGGTGATGATGATGATGGTATGGTGATGACGGTGATAATAATGATGATGATGGTGATGATGATGGTCAAGATGATGATGGTTATGATGATGATGGTAGTGGTGGTGGTGATGATGATGATGATGATAGTAATGATGATGGTCATGGTGTCGATTTTACTGTTTACATGGAAAATTGTAGTTTAAAAAAAGTAAAATCGACCTTCCTAACCGAAACGCACCTCTGTGGCTAAATCGGTAAAAGCACGTCAGGCTATATGACGATTCCGTATAGGATACAGGTTCGATTCCTGTCGGAAGACGCATATTTTCTCGGACATTCTCAGACATTCAGTCCGGTAAATGTCGTTAATAGTGTTTATTATAAACAGAGCATTTACTTAAATATTTGTATCTATAAAAAGAACGTATAAACAAAAAATGTCTTAAAATAATATATATATATATATATATATATATATATATATATATATATATATATATATATATATATATATATAACCACGTATAAGATTGGTGTATATGGAATAAATTCCTATAACCCAGAATACTATTCTTAAAAGAGTGCTCAATACAGAGTAAACACATATAATTTATTCGAAAATTATAACATAAATATGTTATAAAATCACTACAAAAATGTCCATTTTGTTTCAACACTTCTGGTGTCTTATTAAGTGATGGTGTAGAATATAGAATGTAGAATGTTCTACATTCAACGCCATCACTTGATAAGACACCAGAAGTGTTGAAACAAATGGCTATTTTTGTAGTGATATTATATTGTATTATGTTATAATTTTCGAATACATTATATATATATATATATATATATATATATGCGCGCGCACGTGTGTGGGTGTGCATGCGTGCGCGCGCGCGTGTGTCAGAAATTATCCCACACAGAGAAATTAAAGCCAGTATAAAAATGGCAGTATGGGAAAGGGACGAATAAAAAGAATTTCTTACTTTTAGCGTCCTTAAGAGGAACACAGTAGATCTCAGTATTATGTCTTGTATTCCTATTTAGGCTGTATGGGAACTGCACCGTTCTCTCTGGTTGCTTCCGTGATGCGCCAAACTTATTCTCACCAACAGGCTGTCACATAATCTTAAAGAGTCCCTTAAAATATCAGTGAATTCTTTTTAATCACCTTTTGCATCTCTAAACTGAGAATCACATTTCTTGTTTACTGTAATGAAATTTGATTGCTCGTCTGCCTGAAGCTGAAGAGTAAATACTGGTGCTGAAAACAGAGACATTGATTTTTGAAAGTTAATCATAATTTCTCCAATCAACCTCGGGCAAAAGATATTCTATCAGGTTTTCGGAAGTTTAAGAAGTCTAAGACGCACGGAATGGTAAATTGTTAGTGAAAAATATCATCTTTAAGTCACCCGGCAAAGACGTGAGGAAAATTGGAAGAAAAAGAGTAAAGTTCAATAGGGAATCGAAATTAGACTTTCGTCTATAAAATTCCGAGAAAGGAAAAGAATTTTATGATTCATTTTCCTCTGGTAAAATGAAGATGAACTTTTTCCGGTGGTATCTTAGTGATAGCGGAAGGATTTTTTTCCCCAACATTTTCGTGATCATGTTAACTTTTAAACATTGAACTCCCTACACCTCTACACGCATACATATATTTGTTTCAATCTAAGCGCCATCGTGTAAATGCCTTTGAACTGTAAACGGTTGCTTTTTTTTTCCCACGTGACGGTAATATCTATTCCATTGCCAGATCATATGAAACCATGTACGTGTGAAACTTAACAACATAAACGCTATTTAAGCTATTTTTTGATTTCCTAGTTTCTTATCCTGCAAACGACCATTGTGTGTATTTGGAACATTACACACAATTTTTGGCAAGTTCCTTTACAAGTACAAGTTTCCATCTGGCACAAGACAACTTATTTCACACTATAAACTCAGCTATTCGAAAAAAAAACAAAAACATGTTTGAACCAAGGATTGCTACCCAAAGCATTACTCCAGTTAAAAAATCTAAAATAATTAAGTTGATTATTTTCTATACTAATTTCCATCGAAGACAAGGCTCAAGAGCCACTCAATGTAGATTGTTACTATGTGGTGCTCTATGAGCGTAAGAAAAAGTATGAAATGAAGTTCATGAGTAGGAAAGATAACAGTTAATCCCAGACTTGAAAAGGTCAAGATTATAGCGGTTGGTAAAACCTTCTGTTGTTCCCAGCTGAAAAGATCAGGATTTTGAGGAGCAAGAATGTATCTTGTCAGAAGACATGGCATCTAAATAGCGATAGAGTTGCCAGAGGCTCGCGATGTTCCGTCTGTGAGAAAGAGGTTGTAGGATGGAAAATCATTCTTCACCGACATGACCGCGAAGACGCTTTTGAACTCTCTCAACACAGACAACTGAGGAGGGGACAGCGCCAACATTCCTGCCAATATGGCAGCAAATACTGCATTTTTGGTCTGGTCTGGCTCTTGTAAAGCTAGAATATAGCAGGGAGAATTAGATACTTGCTGAAGCAGCACAACGAACCGACCATTTTCCCAGCGTCTTTAGCAGTAGATCTTATGTACAAGTTTCACTTAAACATTCAAGCCTTCTTGAGAGAGCAATCATTTATTATGATGGGTGAATGTTCTGGATCAGCTGGGCGGTGGTGGAAATTATAAAAATTAAATACTGAAGCAACAACTCTCCGGCGAAATCAAAACTATACAAAACGAACATATTTATGAATTCATATGTATCACAGTAATTTGCATTCCAGACCAAAATAAATTCATAAATAATTATGTCGGATTTATCACAACTCGCTTATTAAGACGAACTCTATAATTTTCAGAAAAAAACAAAACAAAACAAAAAAAACAAAACAAACAAAAAAAAAACACTATCAGGGCATATTTAAATCTTAAATCATTTAAGATCTTATCATAAAAAACGACCCTGAACAGCATCAACAATGAACACGACCACAATGTACTAGGTTTATTCGGGAATTAAGAATATGTTTACTTTTCAGCAACTTATACGACGTTTATAATTATAATTACGTAACATTTAAAATAGCGCAATTAGAGTCATTGAAAATGACTAATAGATCAGCTGAAAGCGCACAGAACGAAGAGGCATTGGACAATTTCGAAAGTTACTCAATAAAAAAAACTCATCTCTTCTGCGTATTCAATAAAAATCTTAATAAAAGGAAATTACAGTGAAATAAAAATACCTTGTAAGTCATTTTGAACAAATTTGTATTGGAGAGGAGCGGTTGCTTCCCAAATGCATAACTATATATATATATATATATATATATATATATATATATATATATATATATATATATATAATAATTTTATCATATAGACAAAAACAGTTTACTTACTACAAAGATGCATCTTCATTTCGGTGCAATTCAACTGTACCTCGACTGGTGAGAACCAAAAACGGTTATGAACAATTCTGCTTAAGCCGTACGTGAAACTTCACTTCCTTTTTTCTATTTGCTTGAGAAAAAAATATACATAAAGAAAAAAGGTGACGGAGTGAAAGAATAATACTTGTTGATAGCAATTTGGTGAAGGATGGATGGGGTGTTGAATGCTGGCTCGTCTGGGAAGATTCCTTGCCGATAATCACGGTCAAAAGTTTAGGCACATCATCTCACAAGCGTCCTAAGAGTGAGTGGTGGGTGAGGAAAGGTAGGAATAGGAGATAGTAATAAGATGGAATAGGTAAGAGGGATAAATTCTAGCGACATTTATAGTAGTAATTGGGAATGTTTTTTTTTTTTTTTTTTGTTTTACTATAAAAATCTAGTTAAAGCTGAATAGCGTATATTTATGTTGGAGTTATCACTATTAATTCTGTAATCAATGATAGTGTTTTGTGAATTAATACATTTAGAAGCAGTGATTTCTTCTTGGTATGTTGGATATATAAGTTTAGGGATATATAAGTAATTTAGAAATTAAATATAAGTAGAAGAAAAAAATTATGGGATATTAATATAACTTTCATAATCTTGACCTATTCTCGGACAGTATAACGTGTAGAATAAGTAAAGGGTAAAACAATTTATCTGAAAGTATTAATAGCAATGTATACGCAAAAAGTATTTTAAGAATCATAATCTAAGTTATATTAGTGGAGAGGTACATAAGAGGGTAGGAAATATATCAAAGGAGGTGAGTTATAATTTTAAATATTTAGAGTTATAGAATTAAGAATTTAGCAAGATTGTAATGTTAGATCCTTAACATGTCTACAAAAAATGGTGGTTTCATATCTTTGCTTTAATAATTGGGTGTTGTTCAAAAGTTCAATAATACATATTTTCTCCTGTAAACATAAAATGCAAGGTTCGTTCAGAGAATTGCAAGTTCTGGATTGTCTTAGGATTTTTCATTTAACCTTAGGTGTTTCTCCTTCCTCCTTCAGTTTCCAAAAATATTTAAAAAGGGATATCATATTGCGTTTGCCTGCATTTGTAAAGCAGTTTATGTGATTGTAATGTCTATCCTTAAAAGGTCTGCTAGTTGATCCTACATACAGCTTAATATCTCTGGGGTTCTCATTTGATGAGATATGGCACATATACACTATGGATTTCGGTAAGCGCCTGTTTAATAACGGGCATTGATTAGGGATTCTGCAATTACATAGCTCTGTTACTTGAGGTATATTAGAATCTGTGTTTGGGTTGTGTTTATTATTGTTATGAAGTTTCAGTATTCTATTGTTGTGTGATTTTATATTTAGATTTCTAGAACAGCTATAACTAAATTTTAAGGTATTGCGGTTGACTTAATTTACTCTTCGTAGGAAAGTACTTGTTAATTAGATTTAAGAATATGTGTCCTAATTTGGTACCGATTAATTTGTTGAAGAGAGGTGTATACTAAATTATTCTTCTTCTTCTATTGTTTTTTTTTTTTTTTTTTTTAGAGTAACAACAATTTTTTCTATATTTAATTTCGGAAGATCTGTAACCACTATCGGTAAGGATTTTGTTATAGATAATTTTGTGCTTATCGAATATTTCCTTGTTAGAAGAGTGCTTGTTGATACGGCGTTCAACGGATGATGGGATATGCTTGATAACTGGCGTTGGGTGATTGGAATTAGGGTTTATATAAATGGGGTTAGCGTTATTTTTCAAGAAGGGTTGGAAATTATTTAAGGTTAAGTTTAAGGTTACACCTAAGAAGTCTACTTGTTTTATGTTAGAATTAATTTTAACCTTGAGGTGTAAAGATTTAAACACTCTATGAATCAATTTCCTCAACTTGTCAACCTTGCTTCCGGTAGAATTATTTACTACCATCAAGCCATCGTCCCTAGACATCCCTATATTATTTAAACTAATTTCATTGTTAGCTGTGAGATTTTATAAATTAAATAGTCCGACCAAATCCGACGAATCAGCAGAATCCAGCGATCCCATCGATACATCAAAGTTCTCACCTGATGTTTTTATCCATTGTTCGTTGTTGTGGATTATAATTGATTTTCTGCCATTTAGGATGATGTCGATTTCATCCTTAGAAATATCGGAGTAAAACTCGGTAATCTCGAAAGGCTTTTCGAAAAGGTTTTTAGATATCGATGGATAGAAGTCGACGATGTCAAGTTGGATGAAGGTACTGTTGTTTTTGTTATTGCGGCTTTTAAACCAATTAATCACTTCTGTAGTGCCGACCCATTGGATGAGGCCGAGCTGACTCTTTACACGTTCCAGGATCGTTTTGCTAATTCTCCCGATTTCAGATTTGGTCGGGTTGATAATCCTTGTAGGTAGTTTTTTAGGAAATCAGGTTTATGGTCTTTGAGTAGAATTTAGGCTTCCCTAGTCGAAAGTTTGGGGAGCCTATCACTGATTTTCAGCTTATCGGTAATCTTCTTGTCTGATGAGTTAATTATGTCTACATAGTTGTAATTATCTGTATCAACTTTCTTATAATTTTTCGTTAACTTCTTTTTAATCAAGGTATTGTAATCCTTTGGAACAAGTTTATAAAAGTTTGTGGAAGCTAATATTGTTTATGATATCAAAAATGTCCATTTCGAATTTTTGTAATTGGTCGATGAAAGGTGCAGTTTTTAAATTCTTAAATCCGTATGTATCCATCTTTTTGGAGATTTCATGTACTTTCCGGTCGTTAAGGAAAAAGTAAGCTTTCCATCACATTCTCCTGGTTAAATCTTCAGGTTTTGCGACGAGATTTTGAAGGTACTCCCGTTTGCTTGGGATGAGAATTTTCGGTTCTCACCCGTCGAGGTGCAGTTGAAATGCATCGAAACGAAGTTGCATCGTTGTAGTGAGTAAACTGTTTTTGTCTATACGACAAAATTATAATAAATCTGGGTTCTCTTCTAAGTTTAAATCGTTATAATCAGTAATTAATAGTCTACCACATCTGAGGCATGTTTCAACTGATAATCCAATACACTTACAAGGGTTAAACCAGTTGGGCGCAGTACAACCAGATAATGCTTTATTTTCTTGCCGTATTCAAATGTTTCAAGGCAGTTCAGTGCTTATCAAGGTTAGTTTAAAATAAAGCTTCAAATGTCTCTTCTTTAACTTCGGTATTACTTTTATCAACTCACCAGAATAGTTCTCTCATTTATTTATTTCACTCGCAGTAAGCCCTTACATCTTAGTGGATTTATCGCCTTGATTGAGATGAAATGATTACATATATATATATATATATATATATATATATATATATATATATATATATATATATATATATATGTATGTATGTATATATTAATGCATGTTAAATAAATCCAAAATTTCAAAATTAATCAGTCTTCTATATATATTGTGTATATTTAGGCAGCAATTTTTCATTAATGCATGTTTCATTAAATAATATTGACAAGTTTTGTCTATTTATTCTAAGTAAGTTCCTTTCATATTGTGTGATAAGCTTAATTACATTATCATTGAAAGACGAAAGGAAATCACCATATTGATACATGTTTAAATCCAATCTAAGCTTCGGCTTACACAAGCCATTATCATGACAATTTCAATAAAGCCGAAAGCTTAGATTAGATTTAAACATGTATCAATATGGTGTTTTCCTTTCGTCTTTCAACGATAATGTGATTAAGCTTATCAGACAATATGAAAGGAACTTATTTAAAATAGACAAAACTTGTCTATATTATTTAATGAAACATGCATTAATGAAAAATTGTGTGCCTAAATATATACAATATATATAGAAGACTGATTAATTTTGAAATTTTGGATTTATTTATGGTTGCGTGTTTTATAGTAGAGGGGAATTGTCGTCGGAACGTCACTCATGCGTACGTAGACACACATACACGCACACTCATGCATTTTTGCTCACACATACATAAACATATATGAACAGTGTGTGACTGGGCGTATATGCGCATCCATGCGCTGTTGCGTGCATACGTACGCAATTGACCGCTGTATTCAATGTTGGAATTCTGTAGTGAATTTTCTTCACAAGTGGCAGTCTCAACTTATAGATCGTTCGTCTGTTTTGTTCACAGAATATTTTTTCTCTCACACACACATATATGTATGCAGACGCGTTCACACACCTTGTATCTGTTTGTTTCTGTTCATTTTTTTTTTGCATTACAGATGGATAGAGGGCTGGTCAGAGGAGAAAGGAAGAGAAAAAAAATGTGAGTAAAAGACCCCACCCTCTCATATCCAGACTCTCACTACATCCTTGTTTTTATTTGCTCCCTTTTTCTCTTTTCATTTTTTCATTTTTCTTCCATTCTTTCTCTCTTTCCACTGACTGGACATTTTTATTTCAATAATTTATCATTCATTGACTGGTTTGAAAAATCCTTGTAAATTTTATTACAATTTACAAGGTGAAAATGACCATTAACCTAATGTAATCTTAATTCTTATTGTATGATTCACAGACATATATATATATATATATATATATATATATATATATATATGCGCACATTAAATATATCATATACACTTCAAAATATCGTCTGGTGAATATTTTATTTAACGTGGGCGGATAGAAAACGAATTCAGTAAATATACAAAAATAGAAAAATGCGTGAGACAAAGATGTCTTCTCTTCAGATTTATTCAACCTTTCCAGTGAGATGATTCGGAGAGAATTAGAAGTCATATCAAGATTGACTGCTGGTGACCACAACCTTAACAGCATTAAATATGTAGATAACAGTATTGATAGCAGATGCAGAAAGGTAACTAAAGGAATTCCTACAGAGGGTATTAAAGGAAAGCGAGAAGAAATGACTAAACATCTATTGTAATAAGACAGAATGCATTGTTGTTAAACAAAAGAGTCCAGCTTGCGAATCACAACTTGGCGACACCAAAATCACACAAGTACAAAAGTTTCAATATATAGGAAGTGTTTTAAGAGACGCCAGAAAATTTTACAACAAAATCAGAAGGTGCATTGGAATAGGAAAAATGCCTTTTAAAAGCTGAGCAAAGTATTAAGAAATAGGAAAATCTTGTTAGAAAAAAAACAAAAAAAGCATACTTAACTTTTATGTAATGCCAGTCCTCCTCTATGGACTGGCATTATATAAAAGTTAAGTATGTTCTTTTTTTTTTGGGGGGGGGGGGGGGTTGCACAGCTTTTGGAAAGCATTTTCCCCTATTTGGAATGCTCGTTCGGATTTCGTTACAGCATTTTCTGCCCTCTCTTAAAACACTTTCTACATATTGATATTTTTGTATTTGTTGGATTTTGGTGTCTCCAAGTTGTAATTCGTATGTTGGACTCTTCTTTTGTAGATGAAGAAGAAAGCAATGAAATAGAAATGGGGTTCTACAGAAGGATGCTGAGACTACCATGGCTTGAACATGTGAGCAATGACGGTTTTAGAGAAAATGGGAACCAAAAGACAGTTGATATATCTTGAATCATAAGAAGGAAAGAGTGTTTAGAAGATTTGACACTCATAATGAAAGCAAAAGTGACAGATGAAAGCAGCACTTAACCAACATAATGGTAAATGGTTGACAGAATAGGGATTAATAGATAAAAGAGAAAACACAAAATTTACTAAGAGCTACAAAGGACAGGAAATTGTGGAGAGCTAAGATCCCCGATGTCATAAAGGACACGGAATAGGTAGAAGAATCCAGTAGATTCAGGTTATCGAAATTCTAGTTGGTTTAATTGTTGATAAATGCCTTTTTATTATTAAATTCTTCTTTTCTGATTCACGCACACATTGTATGTCCCCAGATAAAGTTTCATAGAGCTTATTTCACTGACTGATGCTGGCGTCTTTTGGAGAGATCAGACGACAATGAACCTTCAACAGCTTTAGACACACCGAAGTACACTCAGCCTATCCACACCGTCACTGACAACGATAAACGATAATAAATTTTCTTCTCAGTGGCAAATGGATTTACAGCTCACGATTTATTTAACGGTGTTCTCGCTTCCCCTTTGATTCTTCGGACATAGGCCGTGAGCATTTCTTTCTAATCTTAAGGGAATTTGCCCACGCCCGGAACACGGAAAGTAGATCGCTTTAATTGAGCCTCTCTTTGAGAAGCGACCTAATTAACGTCAAATGGGTGAAGTTTCATTTCCGCTTGTCGAAAGAAAACTTCCGGAAGGGAGAAACGGAATTACTTAAAAGATCGTATTCAATGCAATCAGCCGATATTGATACATTAACATTGTGCACAAGAGTCGATGTGCGCGTGTGTCCGAGCAAGCGCGTGGATCCGAGTGCGCGTGTGTACGTGTACGTACGCTTGTGTGTATGCAAACATTGCTTTCAGTTTCTCTGCTTCTACGCACAATGACATGACAAAAGTAAATAGACATCGCCATTTTCATACAAACGTCTGTATTTAATGATTTCAATAGACGTTTAATCATCATCATCAAAACTGTTTCGATTTCAATAGACGTTTAATCATCATCATCAAAACTGTTTCGATTTCAATAGACGTTTAATCATCATCATCAAAACTGTTTCGATTTCAATAGACGTTTAATTATCATCATCAAAACTGTTTCGATTTGAAGTCATGAATTAACATGTTCTCTCATCTGTGACATTGTATACTGATTCGACAATATTTTGCCAGCTTTCTCTGTGCTCTGCGAGTTTGCGGATTCGTTGCAGATCTTCCTTGATTGTAAACTTCCCCAAAGGAAAAGTGGGATCTTTCTGCTTTGTTCTTTCAATGTCTCGGTTCAATGTAGTGTCTATGGTAATTCTTTGATGACTTCTGAACTTCTTGAAGTCAGTCTTTCCAAAGTAAAACTCTGTGGCTTTCTTAGCTGGGCATAAATTATAAATCTGCGCCCTGGATTTTTTCAAATATCTCCTTTCCTGAAAGAAACACTCTTTTCCCAAGCCAAGATATATGGCTATAGCATTTTATTTTAAAAATAAAAGAAAACCGCTAAATTCATATCTCCGCTGTTATTTAAACTATTTAATACATATCTATCTATCTATCTATCTACACCCCCCACACACACATATATATATATATATATATATATATATATAAATTTATTCATTTTCTATCTATCTATCTATCAGACTTTTTATAGATGTCTTTCTTTAAACTATCTGATACTTAACCTAGTCAGGTTTGGGGGTCTGCATTTATGAAATAGCCACTGAGTAATGAAATAGCAAGCTTATTGACAAGAACAATAAGTTTTCCCCGATAAGTTTTCCTCAGAAACTAGTGTTATTTAAAATATTAAATACATAAACTAAAATATTAATTACATTATAAAAAACAAACTCAACAATATTTAGTAACTTGTTTACATCATTTATCATCGGTCATAATTTACCTTGATTTTAATTTAGTCGGATGTATATTTATCAGCATTTAATTTTTTTAATATTTTTCTGAATAACTAGCGTCATTTTTACTTCTGTTCATAGATCATTGTTATCATCAAAAATGTCAATTTGAGGTCATGAATTAACATTTTCTCTCATCTATATACTGTATACTGATTTGACAATATTTTGCCAGCTTTCTCTGTCCTCTGCGGATTCGTTTAGGATCTTCCTTGATTGTAAACTTCCCCAAATGAAAAGTGGGATTTTTCTGCCCTGTTCGTTCAATGTCTCAGTTCAACGTTGTGACTATTGTGGTTCTTGGATGACCTCTGAACTTTTTGTCTTTTCAAAATAAAAAATCCATGACTTGATCATGATGTTAGAAGTTTAATAGCATTTTCCGAATATTGTCTTTCTCAGTATGCAACGTCTTGAATAAGTAACTGGATCAGCCATTATATACTCCGCCATTAATACGTTCAATAAGACGTTCAATACTTGTCAAATTTGGAGAGTTAGTGACTTCAACATAATATTATATTTTCCGATTTAAAGTCACACGTATGGCACATTTCCTAATAGGAGTTGATTGGACTAATATTAATTGACACTCAAAACAGTCTAAAGTTTTATCTAAGTATACAAAAGTAATTTACAAATGAACTATTTTTTGCATTTAAAATCGAAACGATAATTTCAAAGAAGATATTTAAATTATTGCAATAAGTTTTGAAATTGCTAATAAAAAAGTTCGCGATCATTGTTGCAATTTGTAATGTTTTTGGTCTCTATCGAGATGTGCAGCATATGAATAATAGCATTTATGCAGACGTAGTTCGGGATCTCGGTTATCCAAAATATTAAAAGAACATCGGAGCAAAAAAAAATAATGCAAAAAAAAAAAAGCAGCGTGTTATTTTATCGACATTACAAAGTAATGAAGATTATCTTTTATATATTTTTCTATATAAGTTTTAAATTTTTGTGATTATTGCTACAACTCGTAACCTTTTACTCTCTTCTTCGTCTTCTATTTTAGCCCCTAGCTAGTTGGAATGAGGGACATTAATATTATCGTATGTGTATAAAAGGACAATAAGTTCGTTTTAAAGCATTAGGGAAATAAGAAAAAAAAACTCCTAATAGAGCTCTGCATGATGTAGATGTGTCATATTTCTGAAATACGATCTATAAATATCTGATACCCTGGAATTCAGAAGAATCGCCAACGTGTGAAAATCCTCAAATAAACAAATAAATGATATAAGGCTAGCTGACGATTCAGGAATTGGTTTTTACCATCACAAAAACGAAGAAGAAAGTGTGGCGGGATGAGTGAATTTTCATTCAAGCGTGAATTAACTAATTATTAGTTAATGAGAGCTTTCCTTATAAACGTACTTTTGCCTCCAAATTTTCCAGTGAGAATTCGGAAGACTCAGACTGAAACTGCGAGCAAAAAAATTAGAATTCTCTTTTTCACTCAATTCCGCTTTCTCCTTCACTGATGAAATTAGTAAAATTTCAATACTAAGAGCAATAAAAGTAGTCAGTTCAGACTATATGCTTTGTGATGTTTAACACCACAAGAAGAAAACCTTTCACCTGGTGAAAAGACATCTAATTTGATTTTCAGCAAGAACTTGAAGTAGGTCATCTATTTTGTTCCCAAGAAATTTTGGAAATTAACGCACTGATTAAGTTACGTTTCACTCTATATTGTCAATTAAAGGGAGGCTGAGATATTGTTTCTTTAAAAATTTATCATTTACCTCTTAACAAAAACACGAAGTCTAAAACTGGTAGAAAGAAGCGATCCAAAGTTTGTCAGTCACACTCACGCTCTCTTCCTCACTCTTCGCTGACAAGTAGTTCTCTTATTGCGTTTTTACGAAGGGCAATAAAAGCAGTCAGTTCAGACTATATGCGTTGTGCTGTTTAAAACAGCAAGAAGACACCTTTTTCCTAATGAACCCCCCCCCCAAAAAAAAAACCCCATCTAATTTGATTTTTCGTAAGAGATAGACATAAATTAACTTAAATATATTGGTCCCAACTGAATTATTTTTTAGTATTTCTCAGTCAGTTTACGTTCATACAGCATTTCGCTTTTCTTTACAAAACCGGTTCTGTTATAATGTGTGGTATATTTAAAAACAACAGAAATAGAAGCAAAAATGATAAGAAGATAAATGAAGTAGACTTGGTGGTATATTTAGACGCACTGGGCGCAAGAAAAGTAAAATTTAAAGTTAAGCGTCCCTGCATCTCCAGCGCCTTCTCTTGATGTTTAATTATAACCGACGTTTGTTTATATTTTCGTTCCCTTCTCTTACATACGTGGTCTTTCTGAAAAGTAGCGGGATTGGGTGTGCTGTGTAAGCTACGGGCGAAAGAGTTATAAGCGGATTGTGTTATCATCTAACATATGTTCGGAGTATATAACTGTAATCTTAGCTTTCTGCAATCATTGCATTTTTTTCATATGCGAGTGTTGTGGCAGGAAAAATTGTGGCTACTTCACCACGACAATGCTTACACTGCCCTGAGCATCCGGCTTTTCATGGATGAGAAGAACATCGCCGTACTGGAACAACCACCCTATTCACCTGATCTTGCTCCGTGTGACTTTTTTCTTTTCCCCAAGATGAAGGGGATCATAAAGGGGACAGATTTTGAAGGGGTCGAGCTATCAAGAGGGCCGTAACGACGGAACTGAGGAGTTTCCAAGAAGAGTCCTCCCAGCAGTGCATAAAAGCGTGGCAGAGGTGGAAAAGTGCATTCGACTCAGGGGTGATAACTCCGAAGGGGAAACCATGTAATTTGCTGCTTGGAATTGAAATAAATTGTTTGTGACACTAGTCACGTTAATTTTCAAAAACACGTCGTATGCATGGAACTATAAAAAAAAAAAGTTATTTAGCCTGAAAATTTCATTTTGAAGGACGAAACGAGTTATATTTTTCTATTTTGTCATTCAATTAACCGACATTTCAAGTGTCAGCTGTATGCCTTGGAATAAACATAAATTCAGCTTCTTTCTCTTATCATATTGGATTCTTTACTCTTGGTTGGTAACCAGTCTAGAAGATGGAAAGATTTACATTCAAAACTGTCAGAAGTTAACACGAAGGAAAAAAAAAACAGCTCAGCAGAAGAGCAACTCTCAAAAGAAAAGTTAAGCAGAACATTTACTATGAAAAGAAACAGCTTAGCCGAATATCTGCTATCAACCTAACAGCTCAGCAGAAAAGTTGTGTATCAAAGGAACGACTAAAAAGAACAGGTACTATCAAAGGAACAGCTCAGCAGAACATCACTTCTCAAAAGAACAGCTGAACAGTACAGGTACTATCAAAGGAACAGCTCAGCAGAATAGTACTTATGACAAGCTCTACAAAAAGTTAGATCAAAGAAACAACTCAGTAGAAAAGTTACTATCAAAGGAACAGAAAAACACAGAATCTATGAAAAGGAACAGCCAAGCAGAAAATGTATTATTAAAGCAATGACTCAGTAGAAAAGGTACCATTAAATGGAAAAGCTTAGCAGAACAAGTACAATAAAAAGAACAGCTCCGAAAAAAAACGTACTATCAAAAGGAACAGCTTAGCAGAAAAGTTGTGTATCAAAAAAATGAGATCAGCAAGACCGCACCGATCACAGGACAGTTCAGTCGAAAAGGTATATCAAAGGAATATCTCAAAACTACTTGTACTGTCAAAAACAGCTCAGCAGAACAGTATCTATAAAAAAAAAACGCTCATTTTGGGCTAGTACTATCAATAGAACAGGATAGTAGAACAGGTACTATGAAAAAGAATAGCTCAGCTGAACAGGTACTATCGAAGGAAACAGCTCATCAGAAGAGGTACTATGAAAAGAACAGTTTAGCAGAACAGCACCTATCAAAGAAATAGCTCAGCAGAACAGGTATATCATAGGAATAGCTGAGAAGAACCGGCAAATATCAAAGTGAACAGCGCAGTAGTAAAGTTACTATCAAAGAAACAGCTCTGGGGAATAGGTACAGTGTAACCCGGATATAAGAGACCCAGATATAAGAGAAACCCGGATATTTTCTCTGGTCCCAAATTAGAGCTATACTTACTTAAACAAAATAGACAAAACCCGGATATAAGAGAAACCCGGATATAAGAGACTTCTCAGTTCCCGACAACTTTCTTATATCCAGGTTACACTGTACAATAACAAAAGAACAGCTCGGCAGAACAAGCACAATCGAAAGAAGAGCTCAGCAGAACAGGTAATATCAAGAAAACAACTCGAGATTTATTATTCGAAAATAAAGCAATTGGGGCACAAGACAAAAAAAGGAGGAATCGGTTGAGACTCTGGTCGTCACTATCTTATACGTAGCTAATCCGATTCACGACCCATTCATTTATTACAATATCAAGAAAACAACTCAGCAGAACAAGTATGATCAAAGGAACAGCTCATCAGAAGAGCATCTATTAAAAGTAATCTTCCTACTGACAGAGTTTTGGTTATGAAATTATAAACAAATGCTTCAGGTGACTTGAGGGAGACTTAGTATAACGAAAATGGCTTTGTGTTCAGCCATTTCGATTATTCTAAGGCTTTCCTTGAAGCTGGATAAGTCGAAGACTTTTTCTATACTCAAAAGTTTAAGTTTGAAACAATTTATTTATGAAGGGCCTAAGACTTGCAAGATTGGGCAAACAGCAAACGTGAGCTTATTTTGTGGAGCCCATAGCGAAATTAAATATTACGTAAAAAAAAAAAAAATCCAACATCTTGACAATTTACATTTGTACTACCACCTCATGGTATGCCTCGAACTTGTACATGTGATAGAAAATACTTGACGTCATTGCTTTCAGTCCATTTAGCAAGGAATAAATCTATCTATCTATCTATCTATCTATCTATCTATTTATCTATCTATCTTAGGCTGCTCACATACACATATGCATACATACACACACACATATATTACTTTAAGAGTTATATTTAGTAGATACACGAGTTTTAGTAGACTCACTGTTTTTTTGTAAACAGAGTGAATTATATCTACCGGCCTGTGTATTTGAGAGATATGAAGAAAATGTACTTTCCGGTAGCAAAAGTTTTAAGTTCGGAATTTTCGGACACGCCTGTGTCCTTCATCAACGGAGCGAGAATTAAACAGAGAAATGGTAATTACTAACCGACAGATGTTTTTGTAGATGGTGTATTTTTTGATAGAAATCATATTATTAGCAAAAACCCCGACCTCTGTCTGATTCCTCGCTGTGCGAAACTTATGAAAATAAACTTAAATTTAAAATTTTGATCGGAGTAAAAACATTAGGCAGGTCTATTATTATTAGTTGGGGAAGTGGGGGAGTAAGATTGTAAACATAGATGAAGAGAATTATAAGTTGCGGAGGGGGAAAGCCGTCACGCGTGTAACCAGTTGTAGCCAAAAAATTGTCCGACCAAGTTGTCAAGTTTAAAAAAAGGGACTGTAGTTAGAAAAACATTGATGACAAAAAAAAAAAAAAAAAAAAATGAGGAGGGAAAATGGAATATATATTAATAAAAATAATAAACTGAAATGAAAAGGATAAAAAGAGACGGAACAATAAAATAAATAAAAATTTTGGATAAAGATTTTGGATAAAGATTTTGGATAAAAATTTGGAAATCTATTGTTAACAAAAAAGCGCGGTACAGAAAATAAAATAAAAAAATAAAATAATAATAATAATAATAATAAAGGTAAAATAGAGTAGAAAAGCGTATACATATATAGGTGTCCATGAGTACATAAGTTCACATAACAGTATGTAAATGTATACAAGTCACTACACAAACATATGAATCTCAATAAACGCAAAGATATAAATACATATACAAGATTAATATGTATCTTTACTAACCTTCCACACTCCTTACCCAAGCTTCTATGTAAAGGAGCCATAGTGATAGAATCAGTGAGGGTATAAAAGATGGTGACTGGAAAGTTGACCTTACTCTTCAGGGTAATAGGGCATAGTGCGTAATGAGGGAAAACATAGGTGGCAGAACCTAAAAATATAGTAGGTGGGAGATGGCTGTTAAAAATATAGTGGGTAGGTGATGGCTATTAAAAATATACTACGTATGTGATGGCTGTTAAAAATATAGTAGGTGGGAGATGGCTGTTAAAAATATAGTGGGTAGGTGATGGCTGTTAAAATATAGTAGGTAGATGTCTGTTAAAAATATAATACGTAGGTGATGGCTGTTAAAAATATAGTAGGTGGGAGATGGCTGTTAAAAATATAGTGGGTAGGTGATGGCTGTTAAAATATAGTAGGTAGATGTCTGTTAAAAATATAATACGTAGGTGATGGCTGTTAAAATTTGGTTGAAGGTTTGTGATAGCTGTTAAAAATATAGTAGGTGATGGCTGTTAAAATGTGCGTGAAGGGCCTACTCATCCGAGGTGTGGTGTTGCTGGTAATGGGTTTCCTTGAGGAAATTGTACTCTCTGAGTAGACCCAAATCTCTGTTTAGTCCCTCTATGTGGGAATTTACTTTTAGGATATACTTCAACTCCGATCTGCGTCTATCCTGCCGGTTATCGAACCCAGACGCTAAAAGCAGGCACCCGACATCGTCGATACTACGACTAATGTTGTTCTAACCACAGTACGTTATTTATTTTTTAATCCGACATATTTTTTGTTGTTAATCATGTTTGCCATAGTCTCTGAATATAGAATCCAATCCGTAATGTGTTCAATATCCGAGGTTTGCAGTGAAGATTCGGAGAAAGTAGCAGCTCTTAAGTAATTCTTTAAGTCTTCGATATCAGGTTGGCAGTGAAGATATTTTGGGAGAAAAAACAAAATGGCTGCCTTTATACACGTCGGATTGAATATTTTGAGCTTTCTGATTGGTTAACCCTTCTCTTGCTGAACTATAAAATGAGTCAGCTCATTTTGGCTAGCTCACTAGTACTAAAAGGTACCCAAAAATTCCAACATTTTTATTACTTCAAACTTTAATTTTAGTGGATACCCGTATTTGAGTAGAATCACTGTTTATTAAAAACACTATTTACTTCGTCAGTCAGCGTACTCTAGAAAACATAATCTTGTCAGAGGATAAATTTTCTTAATTGTAATTCTTCGCACTATAATGTTCGACCAATGAAGAAGCCGTGGATTAAATACGTAGATGAGGACGAATATTTATTTTATCGTTTGTAATTTATGCATATAGAATTTCTTATATAGAGATACATACATTAATAATAAATCAAGTATTAATAAATCATATATTTATGTAATAA
Organism: Acanthosepion lycidas; assembly: GCA_963932145.1. Lineage (NCBI taxonomy): Eukaryota > Metazoa > Mollusca > Cephalopoda > Sepiida > Sepiidae > Acanthosepion > Acanthosepion lycidas. The sequence continues at coordinate 17,134,947 of OZ010577.1, forward strand.
AACATATATGCGTATATTATCCTGTCAAAGTCACACACACGCATACACACACATATACATATATATTTGCATTATTATTTTTGTTATAAGTGATTATAATAAAAACATGTTCAAATAGCCGCACAAAAGCTTTCATTCTTCACTACTTTGTATTTCTTCGGGTGATGGTAAGTAACTGGTAATAAAATGATTTTTAAGAAAATTTAAAAACAAATTGTTACCTCTTTTCCGAAAGTTAAAACAGGGATGGCAAAACATGGGGTCAGAATTAAAAATAAATTTGTGGGTATGTCTAGATTAACCAATTAAATATCACATCTACGCTAAATAGAAAAGTAAGATCAGCGGGTGGAGGTGGGTGAGTTATTTTTCATGTCATGATAAACCGGAACATAGACAGACCATCATTGACAATTGCGGAAAATATGTAAGCGACAAATGTATCGTAATTGTAGACAAATATGACATGTTCAATTTTTTGAAAGGGCGTTGAAGGGAGGGGGTAGGATAATCAGATGTAAAGTTAACAGAAAAATTTTAAAAATATTTTAGATTCAGGAAGCTTCTTAAAGGGGCCTGTAGATAATATTAAAAATGTGGAACATCTCTATAAGATATTAATAATACTAACTGACGGCAATACATAGCAATATATATATATATATATATATATATATATATATATATATAATTCTAGCAAAAGATATTATCTACAATTTAGCTATGTTCAAATCATTTTAGGTTACATTGACAGAGAAAGAGACCGAATGGATCACAAAACAGAGCAATGTTTGGGATTTCTCACGAATGCCGAAAAGTGACCCTTAATCCAATATTCGCTGAAAATAAAACGAGAATTTCTCCCCGGGAAGCTATTTATTTTCCAATTTCGTCATGATAAATAGGATTTTATAGCCTGGGGACTGGCAAAAGGAAATGTATTCGTAATTCATGAAATAGATGGATTGTCCCAATAGGCACAAGATGCATGACAGGATGTGTTTATTGATTGTACAAACCAAATGAACATGCAAAATGTGGACGTTGAATATGATCCATTTTATACTGATTCGAAATTATTGTCTTATTCATTTGATTGTTGTATATATATATATATATATATATATATATATATATATATATATATATATATATTATGTTGTTGCAAAAATAATGACGTAATAATGTCGTTTTTTGACGTTACGTCAAAAAACGACATTATTACGTCATTATTTTTGCAACAACATAATATATATATATATATATATATATATATATATATATATATATATATATATATATATATGTATGTATGTATATAATGCTCAAATACTAATATTCCATGGTTATAATTTATTACATTGGAATCGTAATCACGATCCAACTCATCAGACCTAAATTATAATCATGGAATATTAGTGTTTGAGCTTTTATGTTATATTCTTGGTCTGTACTGTACATTGAGCTCTACCTGGATTTTATCATCTTTGATATATATATATATATATATATATATATATATATATATATATATAGGAAGAAATATAGTCTTAAGGTGTGCAATATTTATGGGATAAAGTGCTGAATATCAGGGATAGCGCGTTTGTAAATATAAAAGTGAACATTGAAGTCAACACCTAGAGGCGACAGTCTATTTCATGCTAGACGCAATCATCAGGCCTGATGATTGCGTCCTGCATGGAACAGACTGTTGCCTCTAGGTACTGACTTGAATGTTCACTTATATATATATAAATTTGGTAGACGGAACCCTTAGGGGCAGTCGATAGCTGTGCTATCACGAAGTCAGAAATCATCGTGACCGAGGGCTTGAGCATGCTGGCCTTGCCTAAATTGTTGATCATGCTAGATAACACGCTCTTTCCCAGAAACTGAAACTAAGGTCTGCTCAGCATAGTTGCAGTATAAACCACAGGTGGGCTTTGTGGGTGTCGGATAAAAACAAATGTGCCTGAGCGAGCGTCTGTACTAGGGATTGGCTAGTCGCCCTAGTAGGCGGGTATCCTCGAATACGAGTGGCCAGCTATACAGAGACCATGTACACACACACACGCACACACACACGGATACACAAACTCACATTACCATATAGAATTATCTACAAGAGTAATTTATCTGTTTTGTAGTTTGTTGTGTTTTTTCCTGATATTATCGGTCACATTTGGATGCCTTTTTTTGGCTTACATATACATATACGTATATACACCCACATACACGCATGCACACACACATATACATATACACACACGCACACACACACAAATATATATATATATATATATATATATATATATATATATATATATATATAAAATACGCATAATTATACACATATATCCATATAAGAGTCATTGCGATCTGTAGACTTTTAAATCAGCCTTCTCCAAGTAGGTCCCTGTCCATCTCGCTAATTCGTAAATTTTTCAATTATTGTCTTTGCGTGGTCGGTGATATAACGTAAGGACCTGGTTTTAGATTTACTGTTGTGAACTGTAATATTAGCAGACTCTCCTTACATTTCCATCTCCGTGAATTCTCTTCCATCTTAATCTTAAAGTGGCATTTTTAGGGTATAAGGGGAACAGTCCTCTGAAAATTGCCTTCCTGGACAATTGGCCCCAGAGAGAAAATTAGGAGAAAACACAACTTTGTTTAGATAAATACTGATAAAAATAATTATGATCTTATTTTCATGTTTTATCTGTTGTCAAATAAGAAGAATAATGCAATAATAGGATTTATATTTTTATATCACTAGAATTATACAACTAAAATTGCTAATTGTGCTCTCTACACAAATACAATAATTACATCATAAATATATCATGTTGAACGAAATCTTTAACGAGGTGATATCAAATAATTTGTAGATTCACTGTCATAAGTTCAGACACGGAATTCACACTCGTCATTGGTTCGTTTCTACTTCCCAAACCTGCCAGTTTGTCAGGTCAGGAAAATTCCATAAACTTCAAGATGGCTCTTAGAAATGAATCTTTGTTATTGAAGTTAAAGCTAAACTTAAAAAAATGCCCTTTCTATTATCCGAGAGCAGTTGTCCTATGGGGGTAATTGTCCAGAGAGCATATAATGAAGAAAAAGACCTTGGAGAATTTAATTCTCACAGAACATATTGAAGTCAAGAAGGGCGGAGAAATATATCATATCGTACCTAACGAGTACGTGTAAATGGGTGACAGAAAAGCAATAGATAGGATTAGTAAAAAGACAAACCTTGCTTCGAGGTAGAAAGGATAGGAACAGAGACATGATCGCTGACATAATAGAAGATGAACAAAACAAAAACTTGAGCAAAATGGGTCGACCACCAAGCAACTAGATTGGTCAGCTATATTATGACACAGAATGCCACCCTAATGAACTTCGGACCAGGACCGTGATGGTTGGCGTAACAGACTTATGGATGTTTGAGCTAGCTGGATCAAATAATAAAATAAATTCTGTTTTGGTTGTTATGTCATTAAAAAGTTTTGATTTATATATTTGAAACACTTATCGCAGTTCTTGTTTCACGGAAAGATTTGTAAATCATTACTAATCCCGATATTATCGCAATGGTCAATCGTTGGACGATAAGGACCACTTGGGCCACTATTAGATTCGGTAGCTTATAACCAGTAACAGTGGAGTAGCTTTAGCGACGTGTCTTTAATGAGAGCAAAGTGAGTTTCGGTCATGCCTTGGTGTCGAATGCGGAATTTAATGAAGGCCCTCATAATTGTAACAAGAAAATGACACTAACAGAAAAACTGATGCCAACAGTAAATTACTATTGCCTGCTTTTTAAGATTAATCTTTGCAAATTAATTTTTTTTCTAATGTTCATCCTACACAAGGTCCAAGGGTCACTGAAAGTAGAAGATTATTGAATGTAGTTGTTATGTAAGCGGTAAGAATAAGGGGTGTTGTTTATGAGGATATACCTGAAACATTACGATTAACCTTTAACTTGAAGTGATTAAGATCATAGTGGTCGGGAAAGCATCCTTCTTGGATTCTGTTCTATAAAGCAACAGTTCATGGAACTTACTCGTGAATAGTGGATTATCACACAAAAAGGCTCTTTAAAAACACACTGATAATTAATACCAAATATGCGGTAATTTAAAAGCGGAAATGATTTATTATTCGGAAGCGCTATTATCACGATCTACGATAGCAGAATAACACAAATCACGAACCAGATATTCCAGTTCTTCAACGATGCCTTTGGCTGCTCCAGCAAGTCGGGCAGGCTTGAGATAACTGGGAGGTTTTCAAACGAGCCATATGCGAATCAGCGTCAATGCAAAACGGACCTGGCCTTAGCAAGAGTCTATCAGGAAGACCAAGCTCGGGGATCAAATGTAACCGATCACAATTCCTCACGCAAAAACCGTTAACCAGCTTCTTTTTCTGCCAACCGTGACTGGAAGGAGGTGAAGTCCAGAGTGTCGTGGAAGAGGCGAAGGGCTCTCTCGGCAAAAGGGCGTTGGCACTTCGGCACGTCTTTGCCGAAAGTCGCATCAAATTGATTTCTGCGTTGGAAACCGTACCTGGGTATTTCTGTTTGGATGGTGGTTTGTTTTCGCGTGCATCCACTGGGAGAGAAGAATGGAGATTGGAGGGGCCGCTTTGATCGGTTGAATTTTTCCAGTCATTAACATCTACATTAAGTTTCTCTTGCAAAGTTTGGGCGTCATTCAGGGTCTCTGTGACACGAGAAGTGAAGATAATATTCTGCATGGCATTATCTCGGTTACTTTCGACAGCCATCGGTTCCTGGAATTTAAACCTGCAGATAAAAAAGAGAGAAAATAACATCTTTTGTTCTTGATAAGACAGCATAAGAGCGGTTAAAGATTTCATGTAAAAACTTGACATTTGTCTATCATATTCTTTTTTTTAACAAACTCTTGGCAAAGTTAGCATTAGATTTTTTAGGCAAATATCTGACATTGCGTAGCTTTGCTATTTTGCTTCTAATCCACAGACTGTTTTCGATGATTCTGCAATGCATACGTAAAGATCTTCTACCCCCATCATGCTAGATCAGTGACCAATAATCAACATCAGTCTTTAACAATGTGGAACACAGGCTCCCTCTCATGCCTACAAAATCCCTAACCCTATCTCCAGTGACACCTGGCCCTTCTGGTCCTGCCTAAACCCCATTCTGGATATGATGATAAACTACATCCGCGTCCTGGGTAAGACGATAAACTACATCCGATAGCAAGGACTTTGATCAGGAGGTTTTGAGGAGCATGGAACCACCTCTTACTACTAATGTTCCCAGTTCCACTCTGATCCGGGGTGGTAGCATCTGTCAGTTTCCCATCTATGGGCAGATAGTTAATCTTCCAAATGTGGCCAAAACACTATGAAAGTATAAAAACAGGTTTTAATACCAGCAATACCTTTTTGGAAAATTATTACCAGCAATGCTGTTTTGGAAAAATTATTACCAGCAGTAATTTTTTAAAAAGAAAAATATTACCAGTAACACATTTTTTGAAAAAAATATTACCAGCAATACATTTTTGAAAAAAAACAAAACATTATTACCAGCAAAAAAATTTTTTTGGGGAAAAAAAAAACATTATTACCAGCAATATATTTTTGGCAAAAAAAAAAAAATATCAATTAAAATCCTATCGGCATTGAGTTTGATATACCGTAAAACAAAACAAACCAACTCAAACCAAACCTGCTTCAACCGCCTCCGAAAAGTTGTTGGTCCCTGTAGAACCAACCTTTAGAAATGGGGATAGACCACCGTTGTTGATCCCAACTGTTAATGCGGGTAGTTACAAACTATAGAATGTCGTCTAGTTTACCCTAATCTTGAAGATCCATGCACACTTAACGACCTTGAAACCTTACCAACCCCAGGTGTGCAACACTGGATGGGTGTAGTGTAGCGACGCAACAAGAAAAAGAAATTTCATTTCTTTCTTTGTAGGGACCTCTTTTATTATTATTATCATTATTATTATTATTATTATTATTATTATTGTTGTTGTTGTTGTTGTTGTTGTTGTTGCTGCTGTTGTTAGAGCGGTAAGCATTTCAATAAAGTGATTATGAGACATAAAATATACAAAACCCTATATATCCGTCTAATCAGATGATGAAGACGAGAAAGGATCAGTTAAGATTCGTCAAGGGCAGTAAGAGAATTTCTACTTCTGAACTTAATTGATTGGAGATGTTAATATGTGCATGCTTTTCTTTAAGTAAATTAAAAGTTACTACAGTAAATATCCCTTACAGTACCACGGAGCTGTTGTCTGTAGCCTGACCATAATAACATACTGCGTATATCTGTTCATGAGCGGGAGTAAGGGAGGAGTATCATGGCCGGGTATCGTGAGGGTTGATTTTTTTCCAATTTGAAAAATGAGGCAGACAAGTTGACCAGGAAGCTACATGTCATTGGAGGGGAATATCCTCAATTGGAAACCGTCTGAACGGACTGGATTACGTGTTATTTTAAACTGGGCCACACCTGTCAAGTTTATGCGCCACTTTTATTCAATCGGCACTAGTCTGGCCATTATAATTTAACTCTGATGCTTCTATTTACTCCGGGCTATTTAGATATTTTCTCCTTTTTAAATTTCAGGTGTGTAGACAGAAAAGAGTCAAATGGAGAATTATCTGTGAAAGAGTGAGTGATCCACTGTGTTAACTTTCAGATTTTTCGATGCTCGATATCTGACCAGCCTTGGACCAGGGCCATGGTCCTTCGAAAAAGAAAAAAGAAAAAGAAAACACTTTTCCGCAGTTTCCTTCGTTCTATTTTTAATTGGCACAACAAGTTAGAGAATTATTCTTCATTATTTATGATTCACTTGGAGATTGTCAGTCATCAAAATGCATTCCTTACTATTAAAAAAAAAAAAAAAAAAGAGAAAAAAACGTGGCCATTAAATGTCCTGCTGACTTTTAGGTCATGAATATTTTCCGACCCGTAGTTCTACCACCCCATGGACCGGTGTTTGCTGTCGGGATCATAACGGTTTAACCATATTTAATCAACAGTGACAAGTTCGAAATAAATATCACTAATATACGACAGAGGCGAAATACCCGAAGAATATCGTAGTGCCATCTCCATTGCAGTTGCCTCAGCAGTCAGATCGAACAAACGGCTTAATGAGCCACACAACTAAGCTTTTAGATACCAGCGTTTGGGAAGATCTAGCATGTGAAAGGTCTACTTTGAATACACCGCTGATAACTGGGGTTAATGAGTGAGAAAAGCAGGACGTAACACGCAGAGCTCGCTTCGTTGATAACATAAACTCCTCTCAAAAGGTATACTAAAAATTTCTGACCTGTTCAGAGTGTGGACGCCTATAGCTTTCAAAGCCTGGCTTTATTAGTCACACACGTCGTCTACAATGAAAACATAGCCTGATTTCACAGTTTGTTGCAATCTATGCAACAATATGTGCAGGTCAACGAGTGGACTTACTCTGCATTATAAGTCACATGAAACAAATCATAAGCTTGCTTTGACTTAAAATGTAAATCATTCGTTTGATTGATGAAACGTCATCAGCAGCAAGGGAATTTTCTTCTTTTCTATGTGGTGTGTCCCTTCAGGGCGTGAATGAGCATGGCCCTCCACAATTTCCTGTCCTTTGTAACTCTTAGTAAATACTGTCTTTTCATTATCTATTCGAATCTCTCTTCTACCCACCATTTGCACAAGCTCGGTAGGTAGGTTATGCGCCGTTTTCCTCTGTGCCTCTTGCTTTCAATATGCCCTGTGAGTGTCAAATTTTCTAAGCCCACTTTCTTCATTATGTGCCCTAAAAATTTCAACTTTCTTTTTCTTAAGTGTAAGTGTCCTTTTTGTTACCATTTTCACTAAAACTTCGTCATCCTTCTGTAGAACCATAATTCTATTGCCCCATGTCTCTTCTTCATCTTTGGTGAGATTGACCAGCATTCACTGCCATATAGGACGACCGATATAATATAACTGTTAAGTATCTTTATATTGAGTTCTAATGAGATTTTCCTGTTTCTTAATACATTGCTTAGCCTTTGGAGTGTATCTTTCATTATTCTAATGCACCTTCAGATTTCGGTGTTGCATTTTCCGGCCTTTGTTAAAACACTTCCCAGATATTTAAATTTTTGTACTTATTTGATTTCGGTATCTCCATTTTGTAATTCGAATGTTGGGCTGTTCCTTTTTACTAACAACCATGCTTTCTTTTTTTCTTATTATTGATGCTTAGTCCTTTCTTCTCCCTTTCCTTCAATCCCTTCCATCAGGATTCGGATAGTTATTAAGATTGTGGCCGCCAAGAACGAATCCTGACTGATTTCCGATCATATGCGTGTCAATGTTGGGGAAATTCGAGGTGGTAATGCTTAGCAAGCTTGTCTTTCTAGATATATTATGACTGAATAGTGACTTCAATTTTCACTGGGTGCCCCATACTTTCGGCCTTGTGCCATATATAAACTAAGCTTAGAAAATGACCATATGTATATCAATGTTGTGTGGGCGTCACGCGTTTATCTCATGGTATCTGTGTTTTCTTAATTCTTGAAATGTTAACGTAATTTAAGTGCTTATTACAAATGGTGTATTTTAGTGTATTTTTGTTGTGTGACAAACATGACGAATGTCGGAGGTGAATGTGTAATAAAAGCTTACATCATCTGAAAATTAATACATCTGGAATTCTTTGCGCAAAGATTTTACGAATGATGGTGAGTTGAAGAAATGTATCTGATTTGTATTTATTGTATATTGATTATTTATCAATATTCCTTCTAGGTATTTTCTACGGAATAGGTTGTGTTTATTATTTGAAAGGATGAAATGATGGAGATAGTGAGAGAGCTTAAACTTTTCTTGTCAATATAATTTTCTAGATCGTCAAGGCTTTATATTCTTAAAGAGGAAGCTATAATTAATCTTGATTTTATTTTGTTCTTCTGAATGGAATAAAATTTGATTAGGTCTTTGTTTTTAGGTAAATTTTGAAATCTAATTTATCATTGTTTCGGTGTTATTTATGTCTCCTCCGTGTGTAGATTCGATAGTGGGTTCAATATTATTCAATTTCTTTTAATGTTCTGTAGATTTTTGTTTTGGGGATATATTAATAAAACTTCATCTATGCATCTGAACTAAATATAGCTTTTAGATAAGATATGTCTAAATGAACTGCATTCTGAAGATTCTAAGAATAGTCAAGTAAGAATAAACACTGATGGGAGATCGCATCAGTAAGCTGAATTTTGTATGTAAAAGAAGATTTCAAGAAAAGAAGTAATGATTAGTAATTAGTTGGTAGACATTAGATGGTTTTGTTGACCAATGTTGTTTATTCAAATTAGACAAAAAATTATTATTGTAACAAAGACTTTCGGGATCATTTTTAGACTGATATTTCCGTGATGCATAAAAATGGTCGTAAAATGTTGTTTACCATTAAAAGAGGGCGGGATTTGCCGGTACTCATTCAGTGTCTGTTGGCTTTGTTCTGTGATTAAGACAGGGCATGGTCCAAGAAGCAAAAGTCTTTCTTTACAGGGACGTAATGTGCTTTTTGTACAACGAGTAAATGAATCAGGATTTCGAATCTTCTGTATTACTTAAAAAAAATTGCATGGCAGTAATAAAAGGCAATCTTTATAGTTTAAATCAAGATCTACAATGCAATATATATTCATATACCGAAAATGGAATCGAGCAAGTACATTTAAATGCAGACTTATACAATTTCTGTCCACTTCGCACGAATGCCTATGGAAAAGGTATGAATTCATTTCTTTTCTCCGTCTAGTTAAAGTGTCAAGTAGTACGGTAGAATGGCCTTTCCAGCCTTGATTAGAAACTAGTTTAATAAAAGACAACACTGAATTTTTAAACCGTGGTAAAACCAATACTACAGTGTCTTTTCCTTGAACGATCATTGCAATGTACAGTGTTTTTCTAAGTTCATACAATTCAAAGCTCGAGAGCTACTCAAGATAGAGTTATAATAATGAAATGGTAATACTAGAGATGGTTTGTGATATTAATGGAAAATAAAGTGATAAAACATTATTCGGACTGTTATCCTCATCTTCACATCGACTCCGGCCTTCTGCAGGTGATTGGAATTTCGAACCGAATCCTTTATTTCGTCCACCGAGATAGAATGTTCTACTTCCACTTGCCATACCTCTTCCGGATGTCTCAGTTATTTCCCTTTAACTCAACTCTCGGTTTACCACTGCTGTTGGCCTGGTACTGAACTCAAAACTCTTTGGGTCTAGTCATTGAATCTAATTAACGTCTTTATCCACGGGATCATGTGTCATTGGGGACAACTGGTTTAAAAATTTTGGGGACTTATAAACCTCATGTCACAGAACAATTTTTACCAGTGCTCATATTGCAATTTTTGCTGTTATTATTGTAGTTTTTACCAGTGCTCATATTGCAATTTTTGCTGTTATTATTGTAGTTTTTACCAGTGCTCATATTGCAATTTTTGCTGTTATTATTGTAGTTTTTACCAGTGCTCATATTGCTCAGAAGAAATGTTCAGTATAAGCAGTACCTTACAACGTAACAACTACCTTGGATACATGACAGCAGCTCCAACAATGGGATAGAAGGTTACAAGAGGGTAACAGCCGAAACGTTGTGAATATGGCAATGAAGATGAGGATATACAGTGCGAATAATATAAATAATGCAAGCAATCATAATACCTCATCTCAGAGATATGGACAGATATTGAAGGTGATAAGAATGAAGATTATGAGAATAAGTGGAAAAGAGGACGATTGATCTTTGTGTTTAAGTGGTTGAGAATAGAGTATTCAGGGGAACACACACGCGGGAATCTGTGGCACGTAGTGAGAAAAAGCTGTCATATATGTGGAATACGGAGGAAATATGTATGATTCAACTCCGTGTAAGTGGTAAGTCGAATCCAAGCTCTAAAAGTACGAATTGGTTGAACTTCTGAGTGGATTTCAAATGAATATTTGTCGTGGAAATAATAGAGTATCTTGCAACATTGCATCTGGGGAAAAGAGTTTATAGAATAGAAAAGTCATCATCCACAAGGCCGCATTTTGAACTGTATTCACGCTGCCAGCCCTACTTTCCTTCCTTACAGTTATGGTTTGGTTTTCTGTAACGTTCATTCAGCATACAAGTCAGATGACTTTTATGCTGAATGAACGTTTTCTTCTTTCAATTTTCTGATAAATCGTAATTCTTAATGAATCAGCCCCTTGTGAAATCCGCAACTCTAAAATACCAGTGGAACCCCCTATTGCACTGTTAAAGTTTTTAGCTTAATAGTTTTACCAAAATATTGAAATAACAATCATAAATATGAAGGAAGGTTATTATTTAACAAAATAAGAGGGTACAAATGAAAAAAATCGAAAATTATTGATTTGCTTTTTACGGTTTATTAAACTTTTGCAGGTTATTTAAAGACAGAAACTATTTTTATATTGTAAGGATCTTTTGAAGATAATAATAGTTTACTTATAAAAATCGTAATAATTAACCCATAGCGGGAGGAGAAGATGTAGATTCATAGTTTTCCGAAGAGTATTTGCACGTAAGTGAATATAAAGAACCCGACTGGAATTGGAACTCTGCTCTCCGATTTCTCCACCATAACACACGCACATACAAGTTTACAGCACCTGTTTTTCCCAAGAGGTCAGCCATCCGGCTCGACGTGAACCGATATTTCAACGCGATATGTCCATAAGCCTAGAATTGATAAGGTTTTTCATTTCACTGAAGCAGGCGTTAAACGCAGAGTTAATTATAGAGTGCTCGAAAGTAACTCCATATTTTATGTGTGATGGACTCTCCCGTCTTGTAAAAATTATAGACGTGAGAGTGCATCATGCATAAAATAGGCAGTTACTTTTCAATCACCCTGTACTTAACTAACCAAAAAACAAACAAACTGGTTATTTTCCTAAAATTAAAATCGTCGTTAAAAGGAAATTTCAGACCGTATACATAAAGGAGAATTCGTTAAAGTATTTGAGGGTGAATTTAAAAGATCATTAAAAAAAGAAAAAGAAAATGGGATCGGATATTGGGATATTTTATAAAATCTAAGCTGGAATGTTTTGAAGAGGACTAAGGCGCCATTTTCCTACGTAGGTTAATTTTTCCTCCACAACATATAAAGTTGTTACCACAAGTGCACACAACTTTAGACATACCAGTATTTCGGTTGTCTTTTGTGCGCGGAGGGTCAGCGGGAGGTGGGAACCTAAATGATTTTGTATTGCATTGTTTACTGATCAATGCAATACAAACAATAAAGTCTTACATCACATTAAAAAATGTGATGCTAACTAAACAGCGGTCAGCGTGAAGTAATTATTGATACAAAGAATGCGAACAGAATTCTGGGAAGTCTCAGGCGAAAAACGTGACATTATCAATAGAAATTGCTACTCATTGTCTACTACGTCTTATTCACCGCCGAAGGTTTCATTTCGAAAGAAATGGCAGTAAACAATTAGATTACCCTGCGTTTGGTGAAGGCTGAATATTTTCAAATGTTCATTAATTTCATTTTGTCATCTTTATTTCGTTTTATTATTTTTCAGCTCCTCATTTAGAAAGTCGACGAGAAAAGAAAACAGTTTACGATAAAAGATGTGACAGAAATATAAAGGAGCAGTGGAATAGCCAAAGATGCTTTTCAAAAAACTATTATATACATTACCTATAAACACTAATGGGTATGTCCCAATCCTCATAAATACGTTGGACATTATTGTAAGTGAGGGTAATATGCTGTATAAGTGGTCCTCCACTAGCAGTTGTTTACCTACTTCACGCCGCTGGCGAGTATTACATTTTGTTGATGTTATAAAGAGTACCATTTCATTTCCAACCTCCGTTTTGGTTATTCCTCATTCAGTAACCTTTCCTAGGTTACAAAAAATAGATAGATAGATAGATAGATAGATAGATAGATAGATAGATTGGCATAGTGTTATATACTGTACCTATTAACACTAATGGGTATATTCCAATCCTCATGAATACGTTGGACACTATTGTAAGCGAGGGTAAAATACTGTATAAGTAGTCCACCACTAGAGGCGGTGTACCTACTTCACGCCGCTGGCGAGTATTGTATTTTGTTGATGTTATAAAGATTACCATTTTCTTTCCAACCTCTGTTTTGGGTATTCCTCATTCAGTAAACTTTCCGAGGCTACATCAAAAACTAAACAAAACATTAAGAAAAAGGAAAATTTTCTCAGAAACAAAGAAAAGTGTTCATCCTCTATGTAATATCAATCTTCCTATATGATATTCTGTATGATGGACAATTTCCCTGGCAGATGAAAAGGAAACACCACGTATATTGTTCAACAAAAAGATGCTGAGAATACCATGGATGGAACAAGTGAGTAATGAGGAATTTTACGAAAATGGTTACTGTTATACAGGAATAAATTGTCGCTGCCGACACTGGAGTTTGAACGCAGATCACTAAAGAGCAAATACCGGCAATCCCATTGTGAATAAGTAGATCAACTGATGTTAAAGGAAATGTATATATGGGAATTAGCGTAGCGTCTAAGGGATCACTATTCAGTGTTTACTATTCGAGCGAGTATTATCGAGCAAGTACTGTTTGTGTGAGTGATATTCGAAGGCGTCTGACACCAGTATTGTTCAGCGGCATACTATAGTTGTGTCTGTGATTACAAAGTCTCTACTACAACGAGCATTACGAAAGTCACAACATTCGTTGACATTACAAAAGTGGCAACGAGTGTTTGTTGACATCACAAAAGTTACAAAAAGGCACATGTGCATAGGATCAGAAAGAGATAATTTCAAATTTCTATGACACATAAGAGAAGTGGCTTGGAGAAGTGACACTTAAAGAACATATTGAAGGCAAGAGGTTCAGTGGGAAACATCGAATAATCTGCCTAACAATCTTGTATAAATAGATAGTAGAGACAAATAGATTGTAAGAGGGCAAAGATTTCTTAGAGCTAGAAAAGACAGGACGTTATGGAGAGCCAGAACCTTGAATATTATTTGTGTGGATTGGCGGGGAAAGTGTTTAATATGTAAGGATATTTTTAATGTCAAATTTTTTATTTATGTTTCCTGAAAACTACGATCTTCAAAAATCTAATTGGAACATCAAATGTCACCTTTCTCATTGAAACCTGTTCTTTTATCGTCCTCTCTCAATAACGGTATCTCAGTTTCTCTCACACTAAGTAACTTCTTGTGTCATAGTGGCTTTAACGCCTTGTTCGGGTGGAATGATTAAAAAAAAAGATGATTCCCAATGTATCATAAACAAGGCTATTCCAAATAAACGTTGAGCAACTTAAAGTAATGGTAACATTAACCGTTTCCCAATAAGGAAACATTCGGCATTCATTGATTGAGTAGTCAGTGCGACAGTTAATTAAAAGGTTTTTCTTAAAGCAAATTTTCAGGGAAAATGGGTTTCTCAAGTCCAGTAGCTATTATTGCTCTTTTCACTACTGATGGAAGCTTCCTTCGTAAACCTTTATTTGAAGTAGTGTCGAACGTCAATATCTAGATTATGTCATATTTTTCAACGAGTTACATGTGCTGTCCATTTTAGTTGTTGCTGCTGTTGGTAGTCCTCATGTGATATAGCTTCTGTTATTTGACACAGTTCCTTGTTTCTGATTCTGTAGCGTTGGCTCATTAGTTTGGAAGAAGGACGGTTTTCGCCAAATTCACAGGCTTCAGTCGCTCAAAGCCATTTTTAACCACGTATGGTTCTACAGAAAGATGCTAAGGATATCGTGGACCGAGCGTGTGAGCTACGATGAGGCCTTAGAGAAGTTGCAAACAAGGAGGAGGCTTATACTTAATATCAGGAAGAGACAGCTGAAGTTTCTGGGACACATAATGAGGAAGGACAGCCTGGAGAATCTAATACTCACGGGTCGAATAGAGGGAAAGAGAGACAAGGCAAAACAACGCGTGATATACGTGAAGAAAGTAGATGACAGAACGGGATCTGGGAGAGGAAGAAGAGAGAAGGACTTGTTGAGAGCTGCATTGAGGGAAATGCTGTCGCAGAGTTGGAATCTCTGGAACCAGGTACCTTCTTCCTTGTAAAATGAGGTTAACCTTTTGAGCCCTGACCACCACTACCGGTGGTAGAGAAAAATGACGTAATGTCAAGTCACCGGTTGAACGATGGGTAAACACTTGTAACTATTTTTATATCTACCGTGAAACATTACATACCAATTATTTGCGAATTTTGATCCAGGAACACAGGCAGAAGATTCAAACGGGTTAAGAAATGCCCATGAACAGAAGTCATTCTGCTGTCTGTAGAACTGTATAAATTAAAGGTTACCATTCGTCCATGCTTTGAATATTGCTGCCATATCTGGTCTAGTGCTTCTGTCATATATTTAGAGATTATTGATAAAATCTAAAGAAATATTTGCAATGTTATTGACCCTGATCTTGCATCTCGGTTGTAGTCAGTTTACCACAACCATAACATAGCTTCCCTGTGCCTTTCCTATAAATACATTCTTGGTAATTGTTTGGATGAACTTTCCTCTATGGTAACTAGACTTTATGAATTTAAGCACAGTATTAAATTGGTTGCAAGGTCTGATCCTTTTATAGTTGAAATAGCTCTATGAAAACGTAAGTTCTATGCTAATAGTTTCTTCTATAGCACTTCTCGTTTATGGAACTCTATTACAGCTGCTTGCTTTCTAGTCAACTTTGATCTTCAAAAATTGAAATGCAATATCATTTTTTATCTTCTGTATTCTTAATTTCTGTTCTTTTATTGTTTCTCGCTCCTTAAAAATGTTTTTTATCTCATATTCTTTCTCGGCAGCTACCTCCGTGCATCTTAATGGCTTCATTGCCTTTCTTGCGTTAAACTGATACAAAAAGAAGAAAATGCATATTGTGTAAGTTCCCGATGCCTTATCGTAGAGAGTCGATAAAGCAATATAATTTCATATGTGTTGTGATAACAAGCAAGACAATAAAAGAACAAATAACCAGCAATTAATAATAAAAGTATTGTATTTCTTTTACCAGAATGTTTATCCTATAAAAAGCCCAAGAGTCGATCGAGTTAGAGTGTTTCAGAATAAGAGGCATCATTTATTTAGATATGTGAGGGTAGATAATGATGTGAACAAGGTAAGATTGCAGTGATCGGGGAAATATTCTGTTCGGAGTTGGTTCAACAAAGCAGCGAATTCGTCGGAAGAAGCTATTCGAGTTGAACTTATATTTCACCAATGGAATACAAAGAGAATGTGGTTGATTCGACACAAGTTGCGTGGCATAGCAGGTGTTAGCCGTGAAAGTTAGAACTGGTGGAAGTAAGGAATGTAGCTTGTCTGAACACTTTCCATGGTAAATAGCGATAGAGTAACGAGAGGCTTGTAACTTTTCTTCTGCGGGAAAGGGCTTGTAGAATAGAAAATAATTAATCACATTTGATAGCATACTAGACGTCTCCTCCTATTTACATTTAATTTTAGAGCAAAAATGACTTTTCAATGGGAAACAAATATTGGAGAAGATGCAACGTGCCGCAGACAAAGTCTTCGTGTGGTCAGACGAGCAGGCTTTCACTGTGGTGGCTGCAGTCAACTACCCAAATGATAAGGTTTACACCACTTCACCAGGAAACATTCTCGAATGTGTCACAACACATTTCAAGTGACAGAACCAGTTGGTGACACGGTTTGGGCTGCTGTCGCTTTTGATGGTGTTCATTGAAGAAAGAGTGAAAGTGAATAGCCCAGTTTACCAGCAAATGCTAAAAGCGATGTGATGTGATGTACTGATTGTTTGTCACATTTTAAAGTCGCTATGTCTTCATTCAAGATGGAGCTCCCGGCCAATTTGACGCAGAACTGGTGCAAGGTCTATTTGGCTTCATTCAATCCCTGGCATTAATCCTATGGACTTTGAAAAATGACCTATATTGCGGAGTGAATTTCCACATAAGCTCTTAGGTCTTTGTGGTTGGAGAGAAAAATAAAAATAAGATTTACTGACCAGTCCAGGGAATGACATCTTCAGTCAACAACATAGAAAATTCATTTTTTAATGGTAATGGTAATGTCAGCTCTGTTGACTGGATTAAGATTACTTTGTGGAGCTCTATAAAAGCCAATGCCTTTTACCTCTAAAGTTTTTGGTCTGTTTCCTGGCGAAATTTTTGCCACTTAGCTTTATCAACATCACTCAAGGCTTTGCCAGTTGCTCGATTGCTGAGAGAGTCAAGCAGGAGGGAAAGAGAAGAAAAAAGAAGACTATTACTTAATTTAGCTACATACGCCTTAGTACAATTCGTGCAAAGAGGTAGTTAAGAAGTCAGGCACTTCAGATGAGAATAGATGAAAAACTATATTGAAAGCAAATGGTGGCCATTTTTAATTCTAAATATATGAAAATATTGCCAGTGAAGAAGACAATCAACATGTAAAACTTTATTAAACAAAGCTTAAAACATTTTTTTAATTTTATAATAAAATGAATAATGAGTAAATGTCTATAGTGCACCCGGTAGAATTACTGAGACTTTGATTACAACGGAAGAAGAAAAAAACAAAAACAAAAACAAAAAAACACAGAGTTTAAGTCTCCAGAGAAAAAGCAAAAAATAAGAACCATCAAAGAACCTATTACAACTTAGTAAGACACAAAGGTCTCAGGAATCTAGAAAATTCCAGTAAGAAAACCGACCTACATTAGAGCTTGGGTCCCAAAAGTTGGAGACAAAAAGAAAATTCCCGCTATGTCGAGAAAGATTAAAAGACATGAATAAGTCCTACTGAGGATTTTTACCAGTTGCTCGATTGCCGAGAGAGTCAAGCGGTGAGTGGAAGAGAAAAAAACCCAAAAAAACCTAAGAAGTCAAAACGTCATCAGATGGTAGATTTAGCAGAAGTAACTGAATACAAATGGTGTAGGTAGAATTTGTAGAATGAAGAATTCTAGAAAGATTTGTTTGCATGGTTCCATGATTAGAATTTCATATTTCTGATTAGTTTCTGGAGTTGAAACCGAATGAAAAAAAAAGCTGCAAACAAAAAACTATGCCGTTTCAGCCAACGAAAGAACCAAGAATGAATAAAAGGAATTGTAAAACGCAAAACGTAGACGCCGAGGAGAAACATTTGACATTTCAAAGCAAACGACAAGGATGGCAATGATAAAAGTAGAGTACCACTTCAAGACTTTACAAAAAGAAAATTAAAAAATAAATAAAGGAAAGCGTGGGCTGAGGATCATTAAAACATCTGACAACCATCATAACCCACGGCATACGCATGCGCGTGAACACATACACTTATGTGTGTGTGTATTGCATCGACATCCGTTTCCACTTTTATAATGTTTCCGAATTTTTGTAGCATTTCTTTCTTTCTTATATTTAAACATTGTGCATTTTTGTAAAAAAAAACTCTGGATTATTGTTTCTTTCTCCCTTTTTTCAATTTTATTTTGTCCTTTGTTTCCATGTTTCTTTTTCTTGGTAACAATTTTTGATATCTTTTTATTTTTCAGCTTTTATTTCTTCTTTTGTTTGTATCTTTCTTTTCTTCTCGATTTTTGATTCCTTGTCTTTTTTCAGTTTTCATTACTTCGTTTCTTTTTTTCTTTCTTTCTTTCTTTCTTTCTTTCTTTCTTTATTTCTTTCTTTCTTTCTTTCTTTCTTAGTTCGTTTGTTGTTTGTTTTCTTTACTTTATTCTACCTGAACTTTCTCTTTTTTCCTTTCTACTAGAAATCTTTCTTTCTTTCTTTCTTTCTTTCTTTCTTTCTTTCTTTCTTTGTTCGTTTGTTTGTTTCTTTACTTTATTCTACTTCAACTTTCTCCTTTTTCCTTTCTACGATAAAAATTCTTTCTTCCTTTTGCTTTCTTTCTTTCTTTCTTTCTTTCTTTCTTTCTTTCTTTCTTTTATTATAATTTCTTACCATTTTTAATTTTCTCATTTTGGTAACATCACCGTCGCTCCCAGTTTCATACAAACGGATCACTTCTTTTTTTCTTTTACTCGATTTTTTCTTTTTTTCTTTCCTTTCCTTTTTCTTTATCATTTTTTAATTTATCTCATCCGCTTTTTCTTCTACTTTCAGTCCCGAAAGAAGCTCAAACAATTTATTTATCTCTCTCTTTTTTTCTTTCTTTCTCATATGAAACTTACATTTTCCATTCTTGCCTCGACTCAACGTTGAGATGAGGACCATTGGCTTCTCAACTTCTGTTACCTCGAACTTTCCGCATCAAAAGTTCCCCTTATAGCAAAACTTAATTCTAGGGTTACCGACATAAAGTCTCCTTTCCTTCCTGGCATCTCATCTATCAACGCGTGCTTGCACATGGGATATTAGATTCGAGGGGAAAAAAGCTCGGGGTGGGGGTGCTTGCTAAGTTCTTGTCAGTCGTTTGCATTTCATGAAAAGCAAAGAATCACTCCGGAAGTAGGATAAAGGACAACTTCCGGCGATAACATCTCCCGGGAGCCGTTTTGATTAAATGCGGTGTTCATATTACAAAGAAGCTGTTACATCACAAACGGGAACCGACATTGCATCTTCTCGTCCCTTGCATTCACGTGTGCCTCCACTTGCAAAAAACAGCGGTTACCCGGAGATAAACACATTATTTATTCACAATACAAGTTATAAAAATTTACGAGTGGAATGTGATGGTCGGCCACCCCCACGCATACAACAAATTGCAACGCATGCATAGAGGAAGAAAGAAATATAGATAGATAGAAAGGAAAGAAGGAAGAAAAGAAAAAAAAAGAAAGAAAGAAAGATAGAAAGAAAGAATTATATCATATGTTTGACATCAAAATGTCTTATATAAATAATCTCACCAATTTTTGCCATTTATTCTCATTCCACTATTATGCCTCATAAATTTTTTAATCATGTCACCCCATGTAAAACAGCAAAGGGTTACTGAGTGTGAAAAGAATAAGAAAAAAAAAGAAACATTATTAAGGATTGAGAATAATGAAAACGTAATCAAGAGGACAGTAGATAATGACTGACATTATATTTGAATTTTTGAAGATCAAAGTTGGCTGGAAAGTATGGAGCCGGAAGAGTGTTCCACAATTGAAAAGTGCGACAAAAGAAACTGTTTACATAGAACTTACGGTTACATCTTTTCAACTCAACTGTAAATTGATGAGACTGTCGCGCTAATCTAGTACTGCGCTTAAATTCATAAAATCTAAGTACCATTTTGAAGAATTCATCCGAACAATTTCCATGAAATTATTTCTAGAAATCCACATGGAATCTACGTTACGGCGGAGGGAAAGTGACAAAAAATAAAATCACTAAAGCCGAGACGCCAGGCCAGGACCAATAATATTGCTGATTCATCTTTTGATTTTGTCAAGAATCTCTAAATATACAGCGGGAGCACCGGACCATATGTGGCAGCAATATTCAAAGCATGGATGATTGGTAGACATATAAATACGCAAAATAGATTCAATAAATAAAAAAATATCTAGTACGACACAGTAAATCAACTTTCTTAGATGACCTAGCAATGGATTCAATATAATCTTTCTACCTCATGTAAGCTGAAAATGGAGTTTAGTATCAGCTATGTTGATGGGTGGCAGGAAGGAATCTATCTATCTATCTATCTATCTATCTATCTATCTATCTATCTATCTATCTTTAATATTTCAAACGTTACTTTAGTAGATACCCCTACTTGAGAAGACGTTCCATTTTATTTTAAACAGTATTTATTTCGTCTACCGGCCAGCGTGCTCGAGAAAACTTATTAATAAAAATGTGTCCTCAGGCAGGATTCGAACCTCCGTCTCCTTTTACAGGAAAAACCAGTGTGCTGGGCAGTAGAAAAAAATAAATACTTTTTGAAATAAAATAGAACGTCTATTCAAATAATGGGTATCCACTAAAAGTAACATTTGAAGTAATAATACATGGGTGCAAAACGACTCATCACCGCCACCTCAACCCCGCCGATTTAACACCGGCGACTCAACACCGGTTAACTCATCTCCATGACAAATCAATTCCAGTACAACTCACCACTAGCTTACTCAGTGCGAGGACAACTCAACGATATGCAAACTAGAAATTTTTTTGTCAACTTTTTAAAAACAAATAAAAGTAATATATTAGGGATTATTTTTATTACATGACTTTTAATTTATTGTAAATTGTATGCAATTACCCTCAAATATTTAGTTGGAGATTGTTGTGAAAAAAAAAAACAATCTGTTGATTTTCTTTTTAATTTGCCTTCATATACTTCTTCAATTTAGTGGTGTGGGGGGAAGGTATGACCTCGAATTTCTCAAAAGATGATTCTCGGTTTCTTCTCACCTTTTGCATCCCTGTAATGAATCTCCATATTTTCGGTTGCTCCATTCCCAGCTTTGTGTGCAGTTTTCTATCTGCTGCTTTAGCATGGTTATTTGTCTGACCTTAAAAATTAAACAATCAGTCAGCCAAATAAGGGCTGTTATGACTAATCAATCACTAATACAAACAACCAAACATTCAAAATCAAAGCAATAAGAGATGTGCACGCTATGACAGCCAACACTGGTCTGAAGATATGAATTTGACCCAAATGTTAAGTTGTCCTTGCACTGAGTAGGTTGGTGGTGAGTAATTCTGGAGTTGGCCGGTGTTGAGTCGGTGATGTTGAGTCGGTGATGTTGAGTCGGTGGTGATGAAATGTCACATCCCGATAAAGGATATGTCGAATAAAAACAGATAAATCTATCTATCTATTCTTATCCGTTCATTTGACAACAGATAGATAGATAGATAGATAGATAGACAGACAGATAGATAGATAGATAGATAGATGTAATTAAATTATGACGTGTTTGTTATGATTCATGATTATGATGTTTCTTATTTCTAGAGATAAAGATCGGAAACTTCATTATTATAAAAAAACAAACGTTGACGGTTTCAAAAACTACCCTTAAACATGAAATTATCGGAACAATTATAAACAATATAAAAAAACGAAAAAAAGGAATCCTTTAACAACTACTAATACATGTAACAGGGCGTAACTTACATTAACAACTCAACATCCACTCCTATACATGTAAAATACTTTTTCATTTCTTTGTAAAATTAATGTTAATACAGTCATCTGCTTAAATTACACGAGACATAGATACGAACAAAACTAATGCATTAAAGAATTTTTAAAATTACCTAAACTAATCAAAAAAGATAGCGAGTCATAAACTGGATTTGGATGTGCGCCTTCGTCTGCAAGAAAAGGAAAGACGCGCCATATAAGGAAAAAAAGGAAGTAGGTGAACTAAAAAGGAATAAAGAAGTCAAGGTTGTTAAATGTAGGACGGAATCAGGGAAGAGGATTTTGAAGGATAAAGATGCAGAATTAACATTCTGAAGAATCATGTAGTGTACACGTTATCAAAACATATGTAAATAGATGCTTAGATAGGTATATGAACAAACATAGATAAATCGATAGATAGGCAGATATGAATACAGATATGAACAGACGAGTAGATTTAGATACGAAGCGATCAGAATGAAAATGCGCGTCCGCACAGACACACGAAGAGACGAGAATAGATAGCTAGATAGATATAAGCATAGATAAAGTAGATAGGTAGGTAATAAATATATAGATAGCTAATGAACAGACTTAGATAGATAGATAGATAGATAGATAGATAGATAGATAGATAGGAACAATGGTGAGAAAGTGACTGAAGATGCCAGGTCAGGACCGATAACATTGGATAACTTCGGATATCTGTTTATATTTCAATAATGAGGTATTGAAATTTTTTGCCTTATTTACATTGACCGGACTGTTGTCCTCATCTTTATTGTCATTTTCACAACGTTTCGGCCGTTGTACGCTCCGGCCTTCTTCGGGCGATTGAAATTCAAGGACAACATGGCCAGTGGATAAAAGCGTCAGTTGGATCCAGTAACCCAAACAGTTGTCAGTTCAATATCTGGCTACTGCAGTGGGGTACAAAAACTTGGAGAGTTGAGTTAATGGAAGATAAATGAGACACCCGGAAGAGGCATGGCATGTGGAACTAGAAAACATGACGAAAAACAGGGTTATGCTCGAAATTCCAATCACTTGAAAAAAAAATTAAGAAAAACGGTTCAAAATCTAAAGAAGGACTGTTGTCCTCATTTCTATTACCATATTCACAACGTTTCGGCCATGTACGCACCGTACATGGCCGAAACGTTGTGAATATGGTAATAGAAATGAGGACAACAGTCCTTCTTTAGATTTTGAACCGTTTTTCTTAATTTTTTTTGTTTGTTTTAACTTCGTTAATTTTGGTTATTTATCTATTTTAGAACTTTTTAACATGTGTAAAAAATGATATCAATATTTAATTCTGTCATCCCACTCTACTACTAATACTACTACTACTACTACTAATATTAATAATAATAATATCGATGGCACCAGGCATGGCTCTCATGGCTTCTGATCTTAACTGATTGGAGGTACTAAGAGGTACATGTTTTGTTTTGGTGATTTTTTAAGCGTTTCATCCCAAGCAAGGATAAAGAAAATGATGAAGAGAAGGATAGGGGATAGATCAAGGCATCTGGAGACGTCGATTGACATTACATTTAAATAGTTGGAGATTATAGCTATCAGGGAAACAAGACAAGGGAAGGGAGTTCCACAGGCGAGAAGTGCGAGACATGAAGCTATTGGAGTAGAGGAGACGGATACATTTAACAGGTTCAACAGTGAAAGGGCGTGAGCGAGATGGCAGCCTAGTTGAACGCTTAAATTCATGAAGTCTTGGAACCAGCGAAAGCAGCTCATCGGAGCAATTAGCCTGAAAGTATTTGTAAAAAATACAGAGGGAGGCGATGGCACGTCTGTGAGAGAGCGACTGCAGATGAGATGCCAGATCAGGGCCAATTACGTTGCATATCAGTCTCTGGATTTTATCAAGAACCTTGAGACAAACAGAAGGTGCTCCAGACCATATATGGCAGCAATACTCCATGCAAGGGATTAAGACGGCCTACATCAAATATCCTGTTCAGTACCACAGAATTTCTTGTCGGCTGACTGACATTACATAGGCATGTCTCTTCGGAGCTGATGCACTGTGAATATCCGTTCATGATCGGGAGGAGTAAGAAAGCCTTATGGTTGTGTATCGAGAGGTTTGTTGCCAAGGCAGTCATATTTAGAAACTTGGGAACACTCGCATTCGCTGTTTTAGCCGATTGAGTTAACCAAGTGGAAAGAATCTCTAATTGGGCCACAATTGCAAGGTTATGTGCTGCTTTCATCAAAATCAATCATCATTTTGCAAACATATTGCTATGATGCATAGGCTTAGTATGGTAACATGATAGCCATATTAGGCTTTGTATATTTATATCACAGTATCAACTTGTCTGTTCTCTCAATAATAATAATTTACCATGCAACACTATTAATGACCCACATTTAAAAACCTTTCAACAGTGACAATTTTTAAAAGAATGCTTGTACGTTTTGCATTTCTTTTCAAAACTTATTTGACAGTTTATTCTTATTTTACCGTTTCCTTTTCCTGTCAGATATATATAAAGTAGAGGATGTCTGTGTGTCTGTCCCTGTGATACTTTTTCAGTCGAGATCTATCCAACAGATTTTGATCAAACTTTGCACATACATTGCACAATGTAAAAGATACTTTCTTAGCGTAAAAAATTGATAATTTTAAAAAAAAATCAATAATCGATAAAGCCGATCAAAAATCAATAAATTCAAATTTGGTATGTAGGCTACTTGCATCATGACGAGCTCAACGATAATTCATTTTTATTTCTACACCACTGCGTTTAGCTAAAAACCGCGAAAAACGAAAAATTGATTTCTACACAAATCAATTTCAACACAAATTTTAAACTGAAAACTCCTTCAATTTTCAAACAATTATTTAATAGTCATTTAACTTGATAACCGAGTCCCACCCATAGAGTGAAAACCTGTGTAAATAGCGATAAAATGGCGATTTTTACTGGTTTCTTTCTTATTTTCCGTTGATCTTTCAACCAATTTTCATTAAATTTAACAATTGCTTCATAAATGCACCCTCTTTTACATCCCTGGTAGCACAATGACAAATTGAATTTCAAAAATAATTATGGTCTGAAGTAGGTCTTCATGTTGCCTGTTTTATCTCTTCATGTCCTCAGCTAACTTTGATTGAATAAATACAGACTACTTCTGTTATATCAGTAACTGCATTAATTCAAAATGTTTTTCAATGAAAGTACTTTAAAGTAATTGGAAGATAGAGTCTGTTACATCTAAACATAATGCTGTTTTTGCTCCATTCTAATTGAACGCTTTTTCTGGTATGGCTACTAGTATATTTTATTTGTGTTATTAGCGAGAGGAACAGCCCATGATGCGAGCTACGAATTAGCAGCATCAAAATTATACAAGTACAGAAGTTTAACTTTCTTGGAAGAGTTATAACAGAGAATCGAAAATGGGAAACTGAAATCGGAAGGCACATTGAAATAGAGAAAGATGCCTTCCAAAAACCAAACAAAGTATTAAGAAACCAAGAAAAGAGTGCTGAACTGTTATGTAATATCGGTCCTCCTCGTAGTAAATGCTGTATCATTTTCTCACAGATGAACTTGGGATATCAAAAATGCGATTCTACAGAAAATTGCTGAGAATGATCAGCACCCGCTCGCATCCGAACATCGGGATCATCATCCTCTCTTCCTATTCCCTTTCTCTCCCCTGATGGTGATGGCGGAGATGGCCGTAAATTAAAAAAAGATTTAGACAGGTGAGATCTGGCAAAGCTGTTTACATCGGGCTGTAGCACGCTTGGTCTGTCAAAATCCGCCTTGGTTACGCCAGCCCGCCGGTTTGGCAGTTAAGATCGTGTAGATCTTTGCCTATCCCGCCGTTGGGGTATTCAAGAGTTTGTCACGTTCAGCCTGGTCCCTCTTTCTCGGCATTACCACCATAGGTGTCCGTACAGGAGGTGGAACCCTAGACGGTTTGAGGTCACTGCGACGAGTAAGCCTTTTATCATGACAAGGAACGACCATATATATTTTGCACTGGATGTCGGAGTGAACAGTTCGTTATCAATTGTACAACTTTGGCTTATAATTACTTTAATGACAATAATAGAAACGAACCAATGTATAAGAAAAGAATAAAAGTATAAAATTATCAGTAAATATATGAGAACATTTTTTATTATTGTTTTTACTAAACATAAATATTTGAGAGATAAATAATAAAGGAAGAAATTCACTAAAGAACCCTCACAAAATATCCTGGACAGAACACGTGAGCAACGGGGAGGTTTTAAATAAAATTACAGAGCCTTGGTCTCATTTTTCGAGTCCAAAAATGAGATCCAGGCTAACTACAAATACGGAAAATGAACGATGAAATATTAAAAGAACATAAGGAAAATTTATTCTTTTAAAAATTAATTCCTTTAATTTGCCTGAAGAATGTCACGAGACCGGAAACACGTGTAGAAAAAAATATGAAGAATAAAACATAATATATAGACTAAAACAAATCCATATTATACCAAAAAAAGTTTGCGTTTTCTCTCGTTGGAACAATTATAACCTTTCTCCTATATATATATATATATATATATATATATATATATATATATATATATATATATATATATATATATATATATCTATGAAAGTGCTGAATAAAGAACTAATCGGTCAAACGATGAGTGATTTGAATTTTAGTTTATTAATTATAATGGATCTTGTTCTTTACTGCACACTTTTTAGACAAAAATCTTCGGCCTTGAAATGCATTGAATTCTAGAAATTATACCTATATATATATATATATATATATATATATATATATATATATGTGTGTGTGTGTGTGTGTGTGTGTGTGTGTTTGTGTATAGGTATATTAGCAATATACGAATTTTTATAAATGAAAAATCTTTCTTGAAATTTATTTTAGTTTTAATTTCAAGCTAATAAATTAAATTAATATTTACAAATAAGCAAAATGCTTTAGCATATTTTAAACCGAATTTAAATTGTTTGAAATGATCGCGTCCTGGGTATGACGATAAACTACATTCAGCAGCAAGTTCTTTGATTAATGTTATTCCCAGGTCAACCCTGACCGAGGGTGGTAGCACCTATTAGGGCGCCAGCTATGGGCAAAAGTAAATCCCCAAACTAGGGTAAAAAATGGGAAAGTATAAAAATACATCAGAAAAAATTACCAGCAACACGTTTCCATAGTAAAAAATAAAAATATAAAAAATTACCTGCAATACATTTTGGGAAAAAAAAATGAAAAGATAGGTCTTGTGAACTTTTATTATTTAATATTATAGGTTTCGCTATCTACAAACGATTATTAGAAGAAGTTCTGCTAGCCTGAAAATACCTTAGATTGTATATTAGTAATTATTTATATATAAATCTATCTATCTGGAGCGAGAGGAACACACACGCACATACAAACATTGCATTTTATATACAAGTAAAATTTGAATAAATAACATGTCTACGATAGATTTTGAAAATTTGGTCCGCTCTTACTTGTAAACGCTATTAAATTCCTTTATAGTTCTGGGCTCCCTCTAATCAATTTCATCTTTTAGGTTTCGTCGTAAACTCTCAATTGCCTCAAACTCGGCAATCTAACTAATGTAATCATCAAGACGCGTTTACAAACGACCGGGAGATAGCAGGTAATTTAGTACCTAATTTAGTCTAACACAAAGCTACAGTAGGGAGAGTGAAGATTGAACTCACTACTCCAGCAAGGGGCCATTGAGACTCGTTTGCTCAACATCACTCTATGACAGGCGTCCATTGAGACTGGCTTACGTGTTGGTCTTGCTTTTGCTATTCTACATTGAATTGATCTTTTTTTTTTGTAGCCCAGGTAGCGTAACGTTATTTCTTTCAGCTGCCGAATTCATTCTTCTCCTGCTTCAATTTAGTACATCATTAAAGAAGTGGGTCCCTGATGGCTTCAGGGAATAGACACAGTGGCTCGTACGCAGGCTCTCACGCATGCGCAAGCAGCTTCGTAGCGTGTGGGACATAAAAGTGAGAAAGATGGGCATGGAATGCATGAGCCAAGAAAAGAGAAGGTAGGAGGGAGAATCGTAAATAGAAGAAAGAAAAACGTAGAGTACTTGCGTGTGCATCTGTGTGCATCTGCGTGCATCTGCGTGCAACGAAGAGAAACCAAAAGAGACAAGCGAAGAAAGACTGCGGTACAGAGAGTAATGGAAATAAAATAGAAGTTTTTTGAATCAGAATCATTTAATCCTTACTGAAACACGTCTTTGCTAAATGTCATTTCTGTAAAAAGGCCATATCTATATACTAGAATTCGGAGACAACAAATACTAGGATAATTTATAATGTGTGCGCAAAAGTTTCCAGCAATCTTCTTAGAAAAATAGACACTAAGAACGTAGGTATAAAGTGATTTTTCGCCAGAAACTTTTCTAGTATAGGATTCATGCCAGTAAATACCAAACAGTTTGAACCAAATTTATTATCTATAAAGAATCTCTTTTTCTAAACTAAATTCAACTACGATGTTTCCAATATGTACTGAACTCACTTCAAATGATACGAAAAAGACATTTCACTCAGTGTTAACCAGTGCTTCAGAGAAGCCAGGTGCATTTCACTCAGTGTTAACCAGTGCTTCAGAGAAGCTAGGGGCTGAATAGAATAATCACACGATGGTTGGTGATGAGCGATAATACTTAGGACACGAACAACACATATAAGAGCCGCCAGCGGCGCGTAGAAGTAGTAGTCAACTGCTAGAAGTGAATCAAGTGAATTCCACAATGAATCTCCAACTGCAGACTAACATAGAGTATTTACTACTGTATTTATGTGAATGGGAACATACCCATTATCGTACGAAATTATACTAAAACACTGTATCAGATGCTTTACTTGGAAGATAAACTTCTAGCAACTATGTGCGTATTCCCTACTTCACTGGACATCATTGGATATGTCCGACATAGAAACAGGTGGACGACACAACTGTGTTTCGGATGTGCACACGTGGAACAGCCGATGATATGAAACTATATCATCATCAACCCGAGAAGGAAATGAAAAAGAGAGGTTCTCTAACATCATCGCAAGAAGAATCCACGTTCAGTGAAAGATAACAAAGCCACACACCTGCACTAAATCGTGTTGAATAAACAATAATTTTATATATGAGAGTCTTGTCTTCATACTAGTCTGTTTATACAAAGATAACATTATACAGTTACACACAGATAATGATTGAAATCTTCATCTAAAATATTAGATGTGAGCAAAAGATTCCAGCGCTAGTTATTGTAAGCTCCAGTTGAAAGTGGTCGTTCTTTCTTCAGCTGAAACTTTCGCACGCACCAAATAAAACAGAGAGGATCTATACACGAGGGTAAACCAGAAAGTGCATATGGGATGACAGGTGTGGGAGGGACAACGAGGTCAGACGTCAAGACACTCCACTCAGCGACTGCACGATCGAGGAACATCGCGCTGTAGTGTAGAGGGACTCAGAACTGCGAAAATCCAGCACCAGATCTTGGCGCAGTATGAATCAGCGATAGTAGTGCATACGATATAAACAAGCACCATTCCAGAAGACGACGGTTATCAACCACGCGCTGTTAAGCAAGAAAGGACGATGGGAAGTTTTCACAGCAGTCTAAGAAACCTATTGAAATGTTTGATTGGTGCTTGTGATTCCATTGCGTCGCGTGTTCAGCAATGTTTGGATCATAACAGACATCAATTTGAAAAGGTGCGATGAAAAAAATCTCAAGAGCATATATTTATAATAAATATTGTCTTCGTATGCATTACTTAAATTATATATAGTTGCTTCTTGATGAGGAGGTATTATTTTAAACTTATATTAACTAATCTTTCTTTCGTACGGAGCTACGGAAAAAGGAATGGTGATATAAACAGTTCAACTGTCAAACTCTCTGCCTCGGCAGGGAGGAACCCGGACGAGGCTTTTCCGGGAAAGAAGACAGGCCCTGAACCCGTGTATACGGGTTCGAATGGAATATTTTTGGCCGAGCCTACGGACTCGGAGAACCCACGATGAACCCGGCCTTGTGCTACATACGACCTACGTGCGGAGGCGGGGCGTTAAATATAACGGAGCTTCGGAAAATGGTTGCCAGCAAGGATAGAAAGATTATTTTACGAATGAAAAACAGCATTCAAAATACTTTTTCCCTATCTTCGATATATATATATATATATATATATATATATATATATATATATATTAAGCGTTTCACCCCAAGCAAGGCGGGAAGCCACTAGGACGCAAGGGGTTACAGAGAGTTGGAGTGAGACCAAATAGGAGTGATAGAGGATAGGATGAAGAGAAGGATAGGGGATAGATCAAGGCATCTGGAGACGTCGATTGACATTACATTTGAATAGTTGGAGATTATAGCTATCAGGGAAACAAAAAAAGGGTTGGGAGTTCCACAGGTGTCAGGTGAGAGATATGAAACCATTGGAGTAGAAGAGATGGCTACATTTAACAGTTTCGACAGTGAACGGGTGAGAGCGAGATGCCAGTCTAGTAGAACGCTTAAATTCATGGAGTCTGGGAACCAGCGAAAATAGCTCATCAGAACAGTTACCATGAAAGTATTTGTAAAAAAAAAACAGAGGGAGGCGACGGCACGTCTGTGAGAGAGCGACTGCAGATGAGGTGCCAGATCAGGGGCAATTACATTGCATATCTGTCTCTGGATCTTATCAAGAACCTTCAGACAAACAGAATGGGCACCGGACCATATATGGCAGCAATATTCCATGGAAAAGCGAACAGTTGATTTGTAGATTTGAAGGATCGACTCCGGCAAGAAAAATTTCCTGGCGCGGCACAGGGAGTCAACTTTCTTTGTGATGGACGATTTGTAAGTACTATATATATATATATATATATATATATATATATATATATATATATATATATATATATATAAAGTACTACATAATCCCGGCTATTACGCTAAATTTGGCGCAATTTTTCACAAATAAGGATCGAAATGGCAACATTTTTAGGCTGAAAGGATAACTTGCTAAACACTTTGAGGTTTTAGAGGAACATCTTTTTCTATGTGCCGTATCCCTTCAGGACATAGGCGATCATGGCTCTCCTCAATTCCCGCCCTTTTTATCTCTTAATAAATTTTGTTAGCTCTCCTAATTCTTGTTCCATCATCCATTTACTCAAGCTAGCTAGTTAGGGCATGATTCGTTTTCCTCTGTTCCTCTTGTCTTCAATCTGTCCCTGTGAGTATCAAACTTCCCAAACTCTCTTTTCCCATTATGCGCCCTAAACATTTCAACTTTCTGATGTTAAGTTTAAGTGTCTTTTTCGATTCTATTTTCTCAGGATAACAGTTCAGTTCAGAACTCTTTTCTTTGTTTCTAATGGAATTTTCCTGCTTCTTAATACTTTACTTAGCTTTTGGAAGGCACCTTTCACTGTCCCAAGGCACTTACAAATTTTAATGTCATATTTTCCGTCCTCTGTTCAATCACTTCTCAGATATTGTGGTACTTGTTTTCTCTTTATATTCTCTCTTCTAAACCTTGCTCCACTATACATTTACTCAAACTTGCTAGATAGGTTATGCATGGTTTTCCTCTGTCCCTCTTGCTTTCAATATGTTCTATAAATGTCAGATTTTCTAAACCCTCTTTCTTCATTATGTGCCTCATAAATGTGAATCCTCTCTTTCTGAGGTTATGTATGTCCTTTTTGTTTCCATTTACTCTAAAACTTTGCCATTGCTCACATGTTTTGATTCATGGTATTCTCAGTATCCTTCTGTAGAAATGTATTTCTGTTGCTTCAAGCCTCTTCATCTGTGAAGAGATTGTCCGGCATTCACTACTATATAGGAGGATCGATATTACATAACAGTTCAGGTCAGCACTCTTTTCTTTATTTCCAATGAATTTCTCCTGTTTCTTAATACTTTGCTGAGCTTTCAGAGGAACAACACTTTTTTAATCGATTAAAAGAGATTCAGTTTAATCAAACGTATTATAGTATATTGTGCATTAGTTTGTCTTGAGCCTTATTAGTGATAGCTCCTCTTATAGGATTGCTTTCTGCTAAGATCTGTTCAACTGGCCTACAGTTCAAACTTGGCATCTGTTGTGGAGGTCGCTGCAAGCCTCTTCTTTCACTCTCTCTCTTCCCCCCTTTCTCTCTCTCTCTCTCTCTCTATATATATATATATATATATATATATGAAGAAAAATATACGGAAAAAACAAACAAAAATCCTTATATGCAATTATGCTGTTTTAATGTTAATATAATGTCAACGTCGGATGTTTCGGTCTAATAAACCATCTTCAGGACATATTCATAAAATATAATTAACATTATCAATTCAACATGACAAAGACGATGGACATAAGAACAAGACTTATCCAAACAGATAACTTATGTCCATCGTCTTTGTCATGTTGAATTGATAATGTTAATTATATTTTATGAATATGTCCTGAAGATGGTTTATTAGACCGAAACGTCCGACGTTGACATATTAACATTAAAACAGCATTATTGCATATAAGGATTTTTGTTTGTTTTTTCCGTATATTTTTCTTCATACTGTCGGATCTATATCCATATATTTGCTTACATATATATATATATATATATATATATATATATCACAACTGCTGGTTAAAAATGAAAGGTTTTATTGATTTTAGCCTTCTATTTCTTCGGCACTCATTCTCCTTTTAACAGTTTCTGATATTGAACTTGGTTAAGTAATTGTACTTGTACTACAGGTAACATGTAATCCAGTACTACATTCCACAATGTCGGGTCAACGGTGACTAAACTGGATCTTCCACTAGACGACGTTCCTGGTTAAAATCATGGCTTGTCACAAGCTGATGCACCTTTATCATATCACTTCTTTTTTGATGTATGGTCGCTTTATGAGCGCTACATACCGTGTAGTCGAGTCATAGACGACTGAACTGGTCCCCAGACCTTTCTGGTGAAGAGGACTCCTACCAGAATTAGAAACAAAACTTGTTAAGTCAAAAAGTGAATGAACTTGAAATAGCGTCAACGTCCATATAGCACAACGGAGAAGACTTGTCTGCCCTATTCAGTCAATGAAATAATGACACGTCTTCATGGCGGTGGAAGGCTTCCTAAACTGATGTCAAAGGCCAAGGTGGAGGATTTCTTAAATGGAATCAACGCATTCATGTCTGTGACCAAGTCGAGTTTTTAAGTTGGAGGATATCGGCTGTGGTTTGACCTGGAGAGAGATGGGCTTCGCCAGGTCTACTTACCCAAAATGCACTACGCGTGAAGGAATACCGCTCCAGCTTTCAACCCACATATTTGGGAGGATCGGAGCAGGTGCTCAGCTACAAAGCGACCCTGCAACCATCTCCAGTCGTGGGACTGATGATGGTGATGACGATATTGACAGATAGTCTCTTTGTAGCGCTACCCTCGTTCACTCACTCTTTCAGTAACACACATATTTGCTAGCCATTGCTATTTTTACTTTGGAAAGATAACCAGTGTCGTATTCTGCACAGACGTTTGGCTTCTACAGACTGCTTCTAGCGATAACACCTGTCATTTTTTTCTTTATTCGCATTTTTAAACAACTATCCATTTCTTGAGGTTCACAAACAAAAACTCTGTAATCTTTAAAAAGAAAGCCCTGTTCTTATACCGTTTTCCTTGTGGCATATACTTTTGTTGCAGATAAATATTGCCACATTCAAAATATAATAAATAAAAATATAATAAAAATTTAAGCTCAACAATTCTTGTTTTCTTCCATAAATAAACTGTGTCGCTAGTTTAAGGTATTGCATCCTCTCTTGTCAATAATTCATTGAATAGCGGACACCATTTCAGTTCAATAATAAATTCATAGTCACGAAAATATACGGTCCGGAAAAAAAAATCCATCAGATTAAAATATTAGCGAAATAATTGCTTTCATTAATTTACCAGACATTTTCCTCTAAGCTTAAAGACATCCCCCCTGTAACACCTAATTTAATGCTTTTGATAGTGGTACGCACAAATAAAGACATTTCCGAAGTCCTCAAAAGGAATATGAAATCACATAAGATTTATTACTTGCAGAAAAAAATAGTTAAAGACTAGTACTCCAGAAAAAAAACAAAATAAAATCACCTGATCAGTCCGCAATGAATATTGGTTGTCAGGTAATATCGCCAAAACTTTACACATACAGACACAAACACGTATACAAGAAACATTGAAACTACACAGAGCCCCATACACGTCATCTTTCAAATTTCACCAGAACAAAAAGTAAATAATTTTAAAAAGTTAAATAAAACATAAAGAATTTGAAAGGAA
Source organism: Acanthosepion lycidas (assembly GCA_963932145.1). Classification (NCBI taxonomy): domain Eukaryota; kingdom Metazoa; phylum Mollusca; class Cephalopoda; order Sepiida; family Sepiidae; genus Acanthosepion; species Acanthosepion lycidas. The sequence continues at coordinate 17,169,495 of OZ010577.1, forward strand.
ACAAGAACCGACTTGTGCGAAACATGTTAAACAGAATGGCATCAGTATCTTATAACGAGTTCAAAACTAAGCAACTAATCAAAGAGAATGCATTTCAAGTGAAATTTGATTAACTGAAACAGAATGCATTCATCATTATTCTTTTGGGTAAAGATTGAAACTTGCCAAGGAAAAAAAATAAATAAGCAAAATGACATTTTATACAAATCAAAACAGAGTAGCTTTAAAAACAGACTTAGTAAAAATAAACATATAATTACCTGATTATAAAGATTTCAGTAGGAAATAGTTGCTGTTATCAAACGTCGGTTAATGATACAAAATTAAATTTGCGTTCTACTCGCTTCATGTGTCATAGCAACGTCATTATCACGTTAAGTCATCGCACCAATACAAATATGAATTCCGACGGATGAACAGGTGTTTCAGTAATTCCTTAATTTTTTTTTTAAACGGCTTTCAACATAAAATTTTGTCCTATATTAAGATAAATATCAAATATATTACGCCGGCATCTTCCGAGCGTTCAATATTGAGAGAGTATTTTCTGTAAATATTAATAATTGTCTAATGTTAATTGTAATTCAATTACAAAAATTGTTTGTAAATTTCTTGGCTGCTGTCTTTAATGCATAAATTCCATTTGTTGAATCAGTTAATGAAACAAGAAATAATTAAATTTAGAAACAGACTACAAATTGCCAATTTTAGAGAACTAATCCTGATGAAACATTCATATACATAAAACACTCTTGTAAACTTTTTCTTATACTAAACGTACGCTTTAGTTTTAGTTTATATCTTATTTAATTAAAAAAAAAAAAGAATAATGCACTATTTTCTGATATCTGCATCAAATAGTATTTACCAATTTCATCTCGAAATATCATATTGCGACTCAACCCACGCAGGTGTAGCAAATGGATATACCCATGCGCATAAGGATATTTCAGTTTGCGCGATATATATGATAGAAATAATTATATATTTATTAGATTTCATGTTATTTAAGTGTCATCTATCTATCTATCTATCTATCTATCTATCTATCTATCCCGAATTAATATATTTTCCTCTTTGTCTAGTATATATATATATATATATATATATATATATATATATATATATATAGAGAGAGAGAGAGAGAGAGAGAGAGAAGAGAGTGAGAGAGAAAGAGACAAAGTTATATATACATACATATATATATATATATATATATATATATATATAATGTATATAGATGTACATATAAAATAATTAAATATTTAGACCCACTGGAGTGATAGGGTGTAATCGACTTCTATTTTTTCCTCGGATTACGGCATTTGCAGTGGTGTGCAGTTATATGAATCTATTTTCGGGGTGTATAATGAAATTTGTTTTATCCTTGATGAATACTGTGTCATCCGTGATTGCATCAGATTTTAATCACGGCCAGGCATATTGTCTCGACTGTCGATTAGTTGTCCTACAGACATTGTTTGCAATGGACATTACTCCAAGCGTACTAAAATCATCACGCTGAACGAAAACAAAGGCAAGCCTTAGCAGTGAGCAAATCAAAGTACTATCAACTGACTCGGAAACTCTCTTGGTTTAAATCCAAGGGTGTATATATATATATATATATATATATATATATATATATATATATATATATATATAGAGAGAGAGAGAGAGAGAGAGAGAGAGTTCTGGTGTTAATAAAATGGAGCTCGATGAAGATTCCGTTTTTGTATGAGTTGAGCTACCAGTGAAGAAAAATTATTTATTTATTATTATTTTTATTGATATATATATATATATATATATATATATATATATATATATATATATATATATATATATATATATATATATATATATATATATATATATATATATATATATATATATATATATATATATATATATATATATATATATATATATATATATATATATGCCCAAATGGTTAGAACGTTCGCATTCTGACCATGAGACCCGGTTTCGAATTTCACCATAGTCGATTTCTGATGTTATCAGACTAGAGTTGGGCGATCCTAGCATGCGACACCTCTGGAAAGTGCCTGAAAACCATACCAATTTGGGTAGACGGAACCCTTACTAGCAGAAAGTCACAAGTCATCGTGACTGAGTGCTTGAGCGTGCTGGCCTTGTTACAAATATACATATATATAATTAAACAAATATACATATATATAATTAAACACATTTATAATTGGCGTAAATGCGATCATTATTATGTAGAGTTTAAATAAGATATACAATTGTTAAACGTCAAAATATGAAATGAGTAAGTCAAGTTTCTTCCTTCTGATCAAGGATCATCAACCGGATTATAATTATTAATTGCGACCGTAGCTTCTGCGTTTAAATATACTATCTGTAGTATTTTTAACTTTATAATTTTTCGTTATATATATATATATATTATAAAGGGATAATCATACATTGAATTAATTAGTAATATTAATGCAATTAATGGCAAATTCTCTTCGCTAAAAGCATTGATAAGCATTGATCTACTAACAATCCACTGAATGATGCGATCCTTATGTATAAAATTGTTGTCAGTTGAATCTGATGTATTTTTAGAGCAGCAAGTACTTTCGAAAACTTCATGTTCTCATCATCAAGCTGCAATTTTTTCCTTTAAAAATCAAAATCAAAGACGAAATAAATGTATTTTCGATTGAAAAATGTTTTTTTAGAATGTGTTATTTATTAACGGTTATATAATGTTGGAACGTGCAAGTCGCAACGCTAAAGTTCAAATATTTCAAGTGAGAATTTTTTTTATATGAATTTTGTAATGTGGTAAATGCACGAATTCTTTTGTTATTAAAGCTTTCCAGTTAACGTGACAATAACTAAGTACATAGTTCAATTAATAGAGTGATATGTTTTAATAGTTTTTTTTTCCGGAATATATATATATATATATATATATATATATATATATATATATATATATATATATATAACTCGATTGAGGAATCGGAGAGCCGAGTTTATACATAGGTATATATATAAGTATAGAGGTGGGTAAATCAAATAACTAGATATTAGAAACCGTATATGCGCGCTAGCGTGTATACACAGGTAAGCAAATAAATATATACCAAATTTACTTGAAGGTGTAAACCTAACAGTGCTTGATGTGGTTAGAAAGCAATAAGAAATATATATTAATAAATATATATATACCTACGTTTGCATGCGACTTAAGTTTCGTTGTTTACCACACTCATCAGGCATGAAGATTATAAACATTATGATTTAAAAAAAATAATTTACTGCATTTCATACAAATCACATGCAAATTCGCAGCTCGAAGTTAAAATTAGTCAAATATAATATTGGTGTGTAAGTACAGAAAATAGAGAGTAGGTAGGGGGGTCAAAAGAAAATATTAAAAACAAGTTAAAATTTTAAAAGAGGAACGTTTGTTGAGGTTTTGATCGCCGTTTAAACTGTTAAAGGAGTTAAAACGAAGGTAATGTATATTTATTAATATATATATATATGTGTGTGTGTGTGTGTGTGTGTGTGTGCCTTCCCTTCCTCTTACTTACTTCCCTGATAGCCATAATCTTCAAAAATTCAAATGTAATGTCAATCTTCTGGTGCCTTGATCTTGATCCCCAACCTTCTCTTCATCCTTTCCTCAAACACACCTTTTTACTCTTACTCTCTGTAACCCTTTGCGTGCTAGTGACACTCCCGTCTTGCTCTTGCTTGGGGTGAAATGCTCAATATATATATATATATATATATATATATATATATATATAATGCTGGACTCTCCCGTCGTTTATCGACGCATGAGGGTCAAGGAACTGACAGCCAGACAACCTGCATATATGATTTGAGTATAGTATTGAACGTTTTGTTGCAGAACCAAGCGCACACTTTTGAAGAGATCCCAATACAGAGACCTGGTGCACCACGTGACTCAAGTTCCCCAAACGACCCTCCTCAGGTTTTGAATTAAAAGTTGTCCTTCTTCTAGACCAGTTGCCATCCAACGATGGAGTAATGGATAGCAGATCGGATTGAGAGCCGAGTTCGAATCTCAGTCGAATCCATAACATTCACTTACGTGATAAATACACTTAGGAAACGTATGAATCTTATGGGTAAGTAGCAGGATATATATATATATATATATATATATATAGCAAGTAGCAGGATATATATATATATATATATATATATATATATATATATATATATATATATATATATATATATATAATAAGAGAGAGAAAAAAGAAAAGAAAAAAGGGTGAAGATGGGGGGGGCAACTAAAACCGAAGGGCACTTATAAAAGAGCCGCTGTGCAATCAAGAAAATTTTAACAAAAGTAATATCACCTACAGTTTTATAAATTTAATATAAACATATATGTTTTTCTCCCTCATTCTCATCTGATTTTTAAGTTTAGATTATATCGTCTTTTATTGTGCGTAGTGTCACCACAAATGTATACACCCATTTTCGGTGTCGGTCTTTAATTTAATTTATATCAGCGATTCAGTAATGAATTATACACCGGTAAATAATTCATATTTATCTGTTTCTCACTCTTTTAAACCGTCATTTAACCCCTCTCTTTAAAACTTCTCTCTGTTAAATTTTAATCCCCACCTTCACTTTTAGGCCTTCCCGTTCTCTCGTCTGTTACCCCTCTCTAGAGCTTTCATTTACCTCTCACATTGTCCCCCACTATCATACTTTTTAGAACCACAGGAATGATACGTTATAATCGATTTCTCTTGTTTCCTCATATTAGGTCATTTGCAGTGGTGTGCAGTAAATATGAATCTATTTTCGGGATGTATGATGAAATTTATTTGGCCTTTAAAAATATTGCATCATTCGTGATTGCATCAGATTATCATCACACCCAGACACTATTATCTCGACTGTCGATTAGTTGTCCTACAGCCATTGTCTGCAATGGACATTACTCAAAGGAAGCGTACGAAAATTGTCACGCTGTACGAACACACTGGTAAGCCTTATCACTGAGCAAATCAAAGTACTATCGACTGGCTCAGAAACTCTCCTGATTTAAATCCAATCGAGAATCTGTGGTCAATCTGCAAGGAACGACTTCGTGGAATGGACATACGAAGTACTAACATGTGCACTGGTTCATGTTTCATTAGAAAAATACGAAAATACGAAAAAAGTAAGTAATAAAGGAATTCTTGGTTTTGTTTCAATTAATTTGCACAAGGGTGTAAACATTGCGTTTTCGATGCACCGGGTTTCATTCTAAGATCCAATTTACCATTCGTTATGAAACGGATTCTAAATTATGCTTTTAACTTTGTGAATGCTCCTTATACGAGCAACTCTGCCAAACACTGCTTAGTGACAATGGCAACTTTCCTCCTAGTCGAATTTTTTCTGTCGTAATTATTTTCATGCAGGTTATCATCAGCTTACCATTTCTAAATGATTTGGTCTGGGCTTAACTCTGACCTTAGTTTCGACAATGACAAACTTTACCCTGACCTGTATGCGACCTTCATCATGGTCTTCTGTCCAGTCGCCACAAGGGCACAGTCGAAGTCAAACTGTTAACTCATGATGTAACTTTAAAGAATCGCCTTCTTTTTTGTTCATATATTGGGATCAATTTGCTTTAAGTTCCTCTTTTCTTGATTTCAAATAATAACTGAGGAATTTTCCAACATATTTTAATAAAATTTTCACTTTTCTAAATTATTTCAGAAAAAAAGAATCCGTAAGTTTAAACTGATGCTAAGAGCATTTGGATTAATCCATGTGAATTTATAATTAGAAGTATAATTAGTAATAATCTGTTACTGTTATTTCAATTGACTGTGTAACAAAATTTTGATATTTTTTGTCTTTGGTCAGTAAGATTGTTTTGTTTGTTTAACGGTATATCAACTCCTTATGAGGCATTTAATGCCGGAATTTAATTTTCTTTGAAGTAATAAAAATATGATATATGTTATTCTGCTTTCACATTTGAATACGTGGTAGATAATACTCAGATTTTATGCATATAAATGTTTGTGTGGGTATAACAACTAGATGCGATGTTGGTTTTTATGTTGAGGTTTTGTTGAAGTTATATTTTGGAATACTTTTTCTTTAAGAAATTGCAGGATATTATATGGATTAATATCATGAAAGAGTTCTTTCATGTTGCTTGTTTGCTTGTTTTTAGCAGTACATCAACTTCTATGGGTTATCTGATGCTGAGTTCTAAATATTTTGAGCACTATTTTATGTCTTCAATTAAATATATTTTGAATACAATCGTATGGCTTCAACCACAGATAAAATTTATTGTTGGTTATTTGCCCCTATATTTTCTGGGACCCTAACATGTGCTACCACCCTGGGTTAGGGTGGACCTGGGAACAACGGCAATTAAGATGTGGCTCCATGATTCTCAAAACCTCCAATCTCCCGATCAGAGGCTTCGCTGCCAGATGTAGTATATCGTCATACCCAAGTCAATGGCCAATAAATGCTAATTGCTTCTGTCTTTGCTTTTGTGACCTGGACATCGACGTTTTGAAACTAACTTATTTTCGATTACATTCCAGAGGGATTTAGCGCTGAGTTTCTGAAGGAGAACTTTCTACAAGTTTCAAGTATTGTTTCCTCCACTGCAATTAAAATTGAGCCTTATGAAACAATTTACCGCAGCTCTGGGTAAGGAGACAGCATCCTTCAATTACCTTCATGACTTTTTTCCTAAGCTTTATGTGGCAAAAGTCAAAGACGGTGTCTCCATTGGACCACAAATAAAGAAGATTAGAGAGTGCCAGGAATTTCCCAAGAATCTCACTAAGATGGAGAAACCAATGTGGGACATTTTTCTTGTACTGGTTCGGGGCTTCTCGGGGAATCGCAAGGCAGTAAACAATGTGAAGCTTGTCGAGTCCCTGGTGTAGCACTATGGCAAAATGGGCTATATCCTTGACGCTCATCTTGATAAACTGAACATAAGGGCGTACTCAGAGGAGCAATGCGATTGGATCCCCCGGGATATACTGGACTTTGAACGCCGCTATCAAGGATCGTAAAAAGAAAACATGATGGGGGCGATATTTGGAGACTGATTCGTGAAAGTAATTTACAGTATAAGCGTAAATCGCGAAAAACTACTTAATTCTATTATTATTTTGGCCTTTCCTATGTAACCCTAGAATAAATAACCCTAGAATAAATAACCCTAGAATAAATAAATGCTACTTTCAAATTATATTCTGTTTGTTTATACTTTTAATGAACAAGAATGTTCACATTCGTTAGTTTTCCAATGGTAATAGGTACATTTCAGAAATATCATTATTCTGGCGACAAAATCAAAGTTTGAAGGAAATATTAGACATATTCATACTTTTTAAGAGTAAAGTAAATAGGAAATAATAGTTGCTGACAAAAAAAAATTGTGTTACACATATATATGCGATATATTAGGTTGTTGCAAAAATAATGACGTAATAATGTCGTTTTTTGACGTTAAAAATACGTCAAAAAACGACATTATTACGTCATTATTTTTGCACTAATCTAATATATTTCCAAATTGGTCACCACAAACAGTGCACCCTGTAAAAAGTCCACACACTGTGTACTTTGGAAACGAATTAGATTCTCATATTTTTATTCGACTCATTTGAAGATATGATTTTTTAAAAAACATTCTTCCCGTTGATAAACTTCATAATCAGATTAATATAAATGCAGAAGGATCTATACCTATGTTTTATGGATCAGGAAAAAGCGTTTGATAAATTACGTCACAAAGAACTGTTGAAACTTTTAGATAAGCTTGATCAATTTTAGAACGATATTAGAATGACCCAGAAGATAACTTAATGGTTATTCTAATATTGCTAGAAACAAATCACCGGCGTACGGATAGAACATTAATTCATAAATATATAAAAATAGTAAGATGGTAAGTCTTCTCAACGGATTTATTCAACATCTTACAGTGAGGTTGTCAGCACCCGCTCGCATCCGATCATCGGGATCGTTACTCTCACTCCCCACTTCCTTTCTATCCCCTGATGGCGGTGGCGGTGTTGGGGATGGCTGTGAATCAATGAGAGTTTAACGCGGCCATTTGCATGATTTTGGTGGACAACTCTGTGCAACGTAGAAGCCGATACACTTGGCCAGAAGAGTCTCCCTCGTGAATCAAAGGGAATTGAGACAAGCGACATCTGGCAGACCTGGTTACATCGGGCTGTTGAATGCTTGATCTGTCAAGGTTCACCTTGGTTACGCCAATCCGACTGGCCCTGCCTTTTTTGAGCGGTTTGGTTTTTGAGATCATTTTGATCTTTGCCTATTCTGCCGTTGAGGTTTCGTGAGTTGGTCGCGTTCAGTCTGGCCCTTCCTCTTGGACCTTACCGTCATGGGTGGTTTAACAGTTGTTAGAACTCCAGATCGTTTCGTTCTTGTTATCACTTTGACAAGTAAGCCCTCTACCATGACAAGGAGCGACCATATATGTTTTTTACTGGACACTTAAATATTATATATATATATATATATATATATATATATATATATATATATATATATATATATTATTACAGTGACTTAATTATGGGAGAATTAGAATTTCTACCAGGAGCCATTATAGGTGGCCACATTAAATATACAGATATTGTATGTATTGATAACATATACAGAATGGAAACTAAAGGAACTCACACATAAGATAATAAATGAAAGCCGGAAGAAAGGACTAAATATCAATTTTAAGAAGACAGAATGTATGGTTGTCAGTAAGAAGAGGCCAACATGCGAATTATATTGGCGTACAAAAATTTTAATATCTAGGAAGTTTTATAACAGAGGTAGAAAATGAGGCAAATCTAAAGGCGTATTAGGATAGCGTATAATGCCTTTCTAAAGCTAAGCAAAGTACAGAGTGCAGCAAAATGATCTGACTCAGTTGTAGGTTTAATAAAAGGGAAATAGTGTAAAGAACGAAAAATATGTTTTTATTTTCGAAATGTGCCAAGAAGAAGAAGAAGAAGAAAAATGATCAAACTCAAAATTTTATTTTTAATCATTTCCCCCAAAGCAATGTCAATAGGGCGCAGGCCCTTAAAAGAAGCGAAAGAGAATGAGAAGAATTTTTGAGAAGTGATGAAAAGGGCAATAAATGAACAGAAAATGTTCAAGACAGAAGATGGTGATTGATGGATCGATTTGGAGTCGTTGAAATATACAATCCGTTCTTTGGCCCAGTTAGCCACTGATTGGAGGTCCTTCGAGAGCAGTTGCCAGTTCTACTTTATCGGATCTGTCGGACTTGCTATTAAGATAGGAGTAAACAGTTTCATGATCCGCATAGACACCTATTTGAAAACAAATGATATCGGGAAAGTCGTTGATGAAGATCAAAATCAGTGTGGGCCCGAGGATAGGACCCTGAGGTAGCCCTGCGTTAATATGAAATGGACTAGAAGCACGTTCGTTCAACACAACCTTAGTTACACGATTTGAATGGTTCAAATATTAGAGGAAAGCAGTCTTGATTTAAAGGCGTTAAAATTTTCAAGACATTCCTTGCCCCAGCTAACCACTGATTCGAGGTTCTTTTCGAGAGCAGTTCCCAGTTCTACTTTATCGGATCTGTCGGGTTTGCTATTAAGACAGGAGTAAATAGTTTAATAATCCGCATCTACATCTAGTTGAGAACTTTTGACATCGGGGAAGTCGTTGATGAAGATTAGAAAAAGCATATGTCGTAGGATAGAGCTTTGGGAGACACTTGCATTAATATGAAACAAACTAGAGGCGTGTTTTTTCAACACGACCGTCATTACAGAATTTCTTTTTAGGAATGATTGGATTAAGATAAATATTTATCCAGTGACACAGTAGCCCTTGTGTTTGTGAAGAAGGCTAGCATGCCAAAGCCTGTCGAACGATTTCGAGATACATTGGGCCACAGACCGACATTCGCCGATCTTATTTGAAGTTTTATTAGACAAATTCACTGATGGTCGTTAACATATCGTTAGTAGGTCTGGAGAAATGGAAGCCATATTGTTTGTCCGAAAGGAGACGGTTCGAAGTTAAATGTGCTACCAATTTGATTGGAGCGTCTAGCATAAAGCCAAAAAGAGGTAAGGGACCAATAGGGTAATAATTCGAGGGGTCAGATGGTTTCCAATTCTTAAGGACAAGAACTACAAAGGAGGGCTTCCAACAAGCTGGAAAGGAAGAAGTAGCCAGGCATTTATTGTAAAGTTTGAAGAACAAGTGCCACTTCAGGAGCACTTTTCTTTAGGATAATTGCAGGGACTCCGTGGAAAACGGAAGCCTTGCGTGTATCTACTTTAGAAATGATAGCAGAAATCATGGACAGAGTTATGTGCATATCACTCAATAGAGACCCTCTTCTAGGATAAAAATGGGTCAAAGGTACTTCAGATGATCCGAGAATGAAGTTGAAAGAGAATTTCCGAGCAAAGAACTGCAGTATCTGCAGTAGATAATAGCACTTCAAACTGATTTAAGAGAGGAGAGACCGAAAATTTGTTCTTGGTTAACACATTCTTTCAGACCCGCCAGTAATCTCTAGAACCAATCTTGTGAGAAGCTATACGGTGTTTTATTCTATTAGAGAATAGTAACTTCTAGGACACGCTTACACACATTAGGAGCAAAGTGACGTTTTTTATAATCGGACTTGTCGCTCAGGTATAGTCAGAAGAAGTGATTCCTGTGGGCTATAGCGGCTGAAAAGGCAGGAGAAAACCAAGGGGAAGATTGTGGTTTCTCTTGATATTTCTGTGCTGGTACGAAAGCTTCAATGTCGGCTTTCACCCAGGAGGAGACATCAGTGGCACATTTCTCAACAGGCCTGACGAAGGGACAAACGTTTCTAAGGTATACAATGGATAAGAGATTGTGGAGAGCCAGGAGCGTTGACCCTCGAATGGACAGAATAAGAATCAGGGTAATATTATATTTGTACAAAATCCGTTTTGTTTCAGCTGATTTATTGAAAGCTCAGCTAGTTAATAATGAATTAATTGCAATTGTATGCTTGTTACTAAATCTAATTTTTTTCTTTGGATAAGCAGATGTTATTGAGTTGCAGTAAACGTTCTACGTTCAGCGTTGACTTTTACAGGATTATAAATGACTGATAAGGAAACAAATATGGCCGGCGTAATAACATGTCCGCTATGTTTTAAAGAATATTGCTCTTGCTAAGATGGCTTCCGTATAAATAGTTACCTTCCTCTGCGCAGAGACGTGACTCCTGAAATCGAGACATAGACATTAAATACAGCCATTTATAAGGAAGCCATCTTCTTGAGAACAACAAACCTTTAAAGTACAGTAACCATTTTCTTACAAGCCACACTGATTCTAATTTCAGTTGCAAACTTTCGCGTGAATTAACTCTTCCTAACAGAAACTAAATTGGCATGCTCGCCATTTTCTCCTCAATAAGACATCTATAGTGAGTTATTTTGAGCGAAAAACGTAAATTGGAATGTTTACTTATTCTTGTTTTATGTGTCACTCAGCGTATGTGCAGCTGGTACAATGGCGAGCAGCTCGGAAATAGAAATCGGTTGGCCAAGTTCAAATTCCAGCCGCGTTTGTTACATTCACTTTGGGGGTAGATTTGAACCTATCACTTCTTCCCCCAGCCATGGGTTACATAGCAGGATAGACTAGACTCTCTCGCCGTTGTTGGTACCCAGTCTAGAAGAAGCATTACTCTGGATTCAAAACTATATGTAGGCGTGGCAGCTATCGACATGTTTACACATTTTACTCTATAATATCGACTGCGTCGAAGTATTTTTATTTATGCTCATTTTATCTTGTGTGCTGCTGTGATTAACGAGCTAGTCTTACAGAATACAATGTCTTTTTGAATATATGCCAAATTAACTTAAGATTTCAATCTCTCACGTGGTGGAGTAGTAATCAGCAAGTTAGTGTCACAGTCCATTACAAGGATAATAAGTCTGATACTCACTAGGTGCTACATACAGTCTTGCACCAGGCTAAGATTAGTTTAATACGAATATGATTATTTCTTCTTCTTCTTCTTCTTCTTCTTCTTCTTCTTCTTCTTCTTCTTCTTCTCTACAGGACGTGAGCGAACGTGGGTCGTTTTTATAGTACCCTTCTCTAGCACTTTCCTGTTTCTTAATGCTTTGCTTAGATTTTGGCAGGCATTCCAATGCACATTCAGGTTTCGATGTCATATTTTCTTTACTCTGTTAAAACAGATTGATTTTGATATCCCCATTTCGTAGTTCTCATCTTTGGTTGTTCCTCTTGCTGAAAACTATACATTCTGTCTTCTTACAATTAGTCCTTTCTTCTAACTTTCCTATACTACCTTCTGTAAGAGTTCTTGCAGTTTTCTTTCTGTTTTTCTATCAACACTGTGTCATGCAAATGATTTTCACTGATAAAGTAACAACAGTTGCTTATCCACTTGTATCTTGGAATAATAAAAAAATGCCCATATTTCATAAGTATATACTAAGATACAATTAGACAACTATATTTACGGTTCAAATCGAGGATTAAAATCGAATCGTAAAACTCTTTGAGTCAAATCCACAAACTAATGGTAGTAAATGCAAAATACGCCGGATCATAGAATTTACCAGATTAGAAAGAGATTAGTAGATTAATGAAGTGTACTTTATTTCTTTTTGGCAAAGAGTTTTACTCGTACGGTAAATATTAAGGATCGATTTATCAGTACTAAAAAGTCGTTGTAAAACTAGTTTGAGAATTCTCTCTTTACGAGAGGAGCACTGGATATTTACCGCGCATGGCTTTCAGGTTAAGGGTCAAAACAGCGAGACACTCGATAAAGCTCGATCTCTAACACTAACAAATCTACTCTTAAAGTAGCCGCCTGACTTATATTGAAAGGCAGATGTACTGCTGGCATTTAGCAATTTGAAAAAAGCAAAAAATAAAAAAATAACACAAAGACACAAACATGGGACATTCAAGCAGGATTGTACAGACATCATTAACAAATTGTCTGCGAATCTACCTTAATAACAATCGTATTGCAGTAGGTAACCTACTGATCAACAGCAGGCTTTATGTTCTGGTAGAAATCATGGAGTTTCTAGTAAGGATCGGACCCTTTTTGTTATACTAGAGTTCATCTAAGATACATTCGCTTATCGTCCGGTTCACACTCCTCCCCGGTCTTTTGATCGGGAGTAGAAGTTTTTTCTCTTCTTTCCTGTTTAGGTTTGAGTTTCCGGTTCCTTCTTGTTCTCTTCCACTCCCAGTAGCCCCTTGCCTCTGAGTAACATTATCGAATTGCTTGGGATGAGTTGATTAAAAAATACTAGACTCAAGTGCCACTCAAGGTTGTGACGTCGTCCCCTGGTCGCAGCGCCAACCGTGACGTTTTATCCTAGTCTACCACGGCACCAACTGTGACGTCCCTAAACAGCACCAATTGTGACGTCTCGCCGCGGCGCCAGCCGTTCGCTCCTCGCTGCTCCTTTCGGGTGTCGCTGCTCCAAATGTGACGTTCTAACCTTTTGGTGATTCGGGTGGGAATCTGGTTAGATTTGATATCAGCCTCGTCGTTCCCAACTCGCTTCCAACGCCTGGTTACCGAAGTAACTACTTTGATTCCCAGTCTGCCTACCCACGTTGTGAATTGATCTAGGCAGAGGAAAGCAATCAGTCGTCGGGGCCGTACTGCAAACCGAGTTCAACGGGGGTGATACCACACAAATATGCATAAAAGACAATAAAATGAAAACTCAAAAGTTCAAAGTATCAAAGAAAAAGGTAACAAACTTTATGTCTAGTTGTTCGATACATAGGACTGCATCTATCTCCCGACCCGTTCTATGGATTGTGAGACGTCGTTTTCCGCTAGGCAAGTTTTAACACTTCAAGTCGTCTGCTCTCTAAGAAATTGGTGTTTCGGTGGGTCTTTGGACGAAAGTCAAAAAAAAAAAAAACTTATTTCGGTGATCTGGATCTAAGTCGCACTTCAAAATAATTGTTCTTGGTTTGAAGCGTCACGTGATCACCACTCGACCAATGATGTCTTAGTCGGGCGTGGATGAATCCGCGGCTTTGTTTCAGGAAGAGAAAAAAATATCTTGCTTAACTAAAAAAAAATTATCTCTTCTCTTTCCCTTTTCTTCCTCTTAATGGTGTTATCATTTCTCTGGTCGCGAACGGGACAATATGACAATGGCGGTCATAACTCTTGTTCTACACGTGGTTTACGTCAGGTATTTTATCGCTAATTATCAGAATGTGTGGTCTTCCTAACACGGTCTCAAAAAGAAAACATCTCCAAAGTTCCAGTCAGTCTGTCGCCTCAAAGAAAGAAAAAAAACACTTCTAGGTTCCCATTCATTTTCCTTCGGTACATATTTCTGATAACATAATTTTATTATCGCAGGCCAAGGATGTTCCGTCGAAGGAAAATCGGTCAACGGACATTCGTAGGTGGTCCTTAATTTTTCATATCTGTCCAAAGTCCCTTTAGTTGCCTGTTTTTCGTCACTTATCGAAATAACATTTTCATTTGAATTTTTTTTTTCTTTGGCCAGCCGGTCTGTAGTTGATAATAAGATGTCTTCCCGTACCAATAGTTTGTTTTCATATCCTTAGATAACACAGCCGATGCCAAAACATATCTGATTCTTTCTTTCTTTCCCTTTCTTTTTACTCAGAATTTCCCTGTCATTGTAATGACACTCTTTCGCCATTTGTTACTTATCAAAATATCCTTTTATCCATTGTCTCTTAGCCGTGTGTGTGTTCTTGCTTATCACTCACGATTCGGTCCTTAGTCTCTCCGCTTTCCTCTTTTCTTTCTTTTCCCTTTCTGCCTCGTTAAATGGTGCCACAATCCTCCCCTAACCGGTTTGTCATTTACCCGTAAATGACACCTAAACCCAAATACACCATTTAACATGCATCATGCATTTCTCCCATGCAATTCTATACTACTTTCCTACATGCAATGTAATGTTCTCTTTCAAGTTCTTCTGTTCTACATGCAATGTAATGTTCTTTTTCATCTTCTTCTGTTCTACACGCAAATGTAATGTGTGCGTGTGCCTGTGGGTGCAGATGTGGTTACTATGGCTTGTTCTTCTTGGTCAATGATTTCCTCTCCGCTGTGGAAGGTTTTTCCGCCGCACGTGGCGGTCTCACGCCAGCCTCCTCCGCTGGTCTTCCTGCAATTTCTTCGCTGATTCTGTATGAGTAAGGAACACTGCTCGGCATCTCCCTCTCGAGTTGCTGCATGCGCATTGGATTGTCGTTCGTTAATCTCCTCTTACTCTTAATCTTCCATACTACTATACCCCCGATGGCTATAACTATGAATGTACCCATCACTATTGACCAACTTATCGCGATCTGCTTATCGCCTTCCCAAGCCA
The DNA here is from genome assembly GCA_963932145.1 of Acanthosepion lycidas. NCBI lineage: Eukaryota > Metazoa > Mollusca > Cephalopoda > Sepiida > Sepiidae > Acanthosepion > Acanthosepion lycidas. Next base: position 17,184,950 of record OZ010577.1, read on the forward strand.
TACCTTCATTTCCCAACGCACTTAACTTGTCCCTCAATTGATCCATATCGATCTTTTCTATCGGCTTCATTAGTTCTGGCATTTTATTCAAGGTAACATTGGAGAATCCCTTCACTATCGGCTCCCATATTTCTGTACAATTGACTAAGCCTCTGCCAATCATTTCTATGATTGAATCTTTCTCTTCATATCTTTCTTCTTCCTGGTAATAGGGGGGTAAGGACATAGATATCACAAATGCCGAACATCCCATGGGTAACTTTAACAGGGATAATGGTGGCCTTACTCTTAATGTCCTTGTGGACTCTCCCCCACACACCCTAGACAAGCTGATAGGTTTCTGTGTGGCTACTGCCCACACCCCGTCTGAAACACTGATAGCTTGTGGTAATGCCGTGTTTGCTAATACCTCCACTTGGCAGGTTCTCTTAATTCCTTCTCTCTTCCCTTCAAACAATTCTAGTATGCACATTTTGCGGTTACCAGTTATATAGATAGGGCTTAACGAGGTACTTGTCCCTAGAGCATCATCTCTACACTTCCTAGCTTCTTCAGCTGTTAGCAACATGAATTTCGTTCTCCCTGAATTTAAAGCTATGTATTCTGTTTCCACCTTGTACCTTGCTATCATTCCCAAACCTTTATCTCTTCTGGGGTAGGGAATGGGTAAATTTATAACCTGGTATATCTCGAATATACTCTCTCTATCTAACAACGGAACAGATATCACAACCAATAGTCGTCTATTTTCCAACAAGGTCACACATCCCAGTGCATTATAATATTTCCACAATTCTTTGGTGGGGTCCACTGACAGCCTTAAATGGTGGGGTAACTCGGCCTGTATTCCGAGCAGCACTTCCCTTAGGCGACCCGGGTTTACTATGCTTGGGGAGAGGTGTCCCAATGACAGCATGTCTAATTGCGCTCTCACGTGTTCCAGCAAGGTCGTCAACGACTGACTACCTTATTCGTAATTGTCATCAGTTGGAAATATTTTTGCATGAATCCGCTCATTTCTTGTAATTCGATCATTACAGTTTCTGTATCATTAATTACCTCTTGTCTCAACCCTGCCAGGTTATCTATTAACCACTTGATTCTGGCTCTGTTTTTGGCCACCTCTAACCTTGTCACATTTAATATTGTCACACTCTCCCTTGCCACTTGAGCAAGCGTCCTCTGGTTTACTTCCACTTCTCCTAGTTTCCTTCTTATGAATTTAACGTCATCTTCAGTCACTGTTCCAAACAGGACATTTAACGCTTTTCCTACAATCGGAACTACTGATCTCTTTTCCCGCGTCTGCAGTAACTCTATTCCCTTCAGGTAATTTTGCATGTCCCTCCATTGAGCCTCTATCATAGTGGCCTCTGATTCCAGGGAGTGTAGTAAACTAAGATACCCTTTTTCCTTGGGATAATATTGCCCTACCTTCAACCGGGCTGCATCCAGCTGCGTTAGCTCATTTCTTATTTAGTAGCGACTCGTATGGTTTCAAATCTATCACGAATGTGATCAACCATTTAGACCTGGTTATTATTACTTCACTCGTCTTTTTAAAAATGGTGTTTCGGCTGTGCTTCCCAGCTTCCGCCATCGTCACCATCAGTGTGGCCATCATCATCATCATCATCATCAGCCCTTTCATCTTGATCATTCCTGTAAGGTAACAAAATTCTCTTGTTGTTATTCTTCACAACCATTCAGTCTTGCTCAATTCATCACTCAATTATTCCATAACTTCTTACTACGTACAGCTCTTCCCTCCTCTAACTCCTAGCAGACAGAATGGCCCGGACAGGTGTGCGTGGCGCTCACTCCCAAAGGTCGTACTTCATGACACCACTGATGGCCAGTCAGCAATGACAATAATCTTCTTCCGTCCTTCGTGAGATGCAGCCCGCGACTCCATCCCCTCCATCCACATCCACCACAGTCAGCCAGCAGGTTTTTGGATGAGCCAGTGTCGTTACCTGTCGACACCGACTGTTTCTATTCTGCACAGCCTTCTTTGTTCTCTGAGATTCGGGGTTCTTCACCCTTCTTGATCTCATCTTCCGAGGTGGTCCCTGCTCAACCTCTAACCTTCCCTCTGTGTTTAATTCCCGTCCAGGAGGTGTTTTGACCTCTTCTTCCTCCCCTGATTCTTCCTTCTGTTTAGAGTCCTCGCCTTGGACGTCTTTAATACCTCCTGACTCTATGTCTAGATCTCTCCTGTTCCTTAGCTTTTCCTTGAGCTGGGAAAGGGGTATTTGATCCTCTTCCTCCCACTCGCTGGGGCCTTCGTCCTGTTCAGGGTGCCTCTTTTTAGAGCCCTTGGCTGCTTGATTGGATCTCATCGTCTTTCTCTTCCTTTCCTTTGGACATGGGGGTGCGATGGCGACCTCGCAGGGTCTTCTCTGCACCGATTCAATCGACGACTGAACATCGCTGATATCCGCCGAGGGTTCCAACCCCGTCACTCGGATCGCTTCGTCTATCTGGCCAAGTCGATCTATCTCCTCATTTTCTTCGGAATCTTCCTCCGTCTCCATTTCTTCCGGCTCAACCAGAGTTACCTTCCTTGTCCTTGTCTTCTTAGGCCTCGGCTCGCTCATTTCCAGGTTAGCTATTTCAGCCTTCTTTAGATCATTGGTATGGACCCTCCTTGCTCGTCCTGCCACTTGATCCCATATTACATATGATACTGGACCCGTCTGCTCTACTATCCGGTAGTACGGTTCCCATCTTTGGCCCAGCTTTCCTTCTCTCTGGTGGATTTTATAGTAGACAGGGTCTCCAACCTTCAATTCTACTACCTTTCTTTCAGCATTCACTCTCTCATTTCTTTACTTCTGGGCCCTCTTTATTCTTCTTCTGGCCTGAACAAATATTTTATGTTGTTGTTCTAGCAACAACTGATGATGATCTTCTCCCATATATTTTCTTCGGGGCTTCAATAGGTTATCAACAGGCAGGACCACGTCTCTGCCAAACAACATAAAGTAAGGAGAAAATCTGGGGGTTTCGTTTATCGTAAACCTCACGGCCGCCAGAGCCTGTGTCAAATACAAGTCCCAGTTTCCATTGTCTCTCTGACCAGCTTGGCCAATACATCTCCCAGGGTTCTATGAAACCTTTCCACTTTAGCATTTCCTTGGGGGTGATATGGAGATGTTTTTACATGCTCTATATTCAAACCTGTCAGCACTTCTCTCATTATGCTGTTTACATTCTCCGTGCCATTATCTGTTACCAACTGCACAGGGGCGCCATACCTAGGGAAGATTTCACTTATTATCAAACCGGCCACAGTTCTAGCCTTCTTGTCTGGTACTGCAAATGCCTCAGGCCAATTTGTTAGCCAATCGACAAAACTCACTATGTAGTTGTTTCCCTGCGCAGTTTCCCCATATGGTCCTGATACATCCATACTCACTTTCTCGAAGGGGAAGTCCGGCACGTCCGTCTCCTCCAATGGTGCCATTTCCTGCCTTCTGCTCTGCGACTGGCACACTACGCAGCTCCGAACATAGTTAGTGACCTCTCCGTACAATTTGGGCCAATAGTACTTTCTTCCTATTAGATCACATGTCCTATCCATTCCCATGTGACCCAACCTCTCGTGGCACTGTTCCAATACCTCTGGTCTTAAACTTTTGGGCACATACAACTTGGGCTTGACTTCTTCATCCCTGCCTGAGAGATAATACAGCCTTTCCTCTATTATGGCATATTTGGTGGTCTCTCCTGCCTTCACCTTTTCTCTCAGGGCAGCTATTTCACTGTCTGCCTGCTCCTTCTCAATTCCTTCTGTCCAGTAGGGATCGGTTATTATCTGGTGTCCCCTTCTTCGTCCGATTCTAACATAGGGCGATCTTTTAGCTTATTAGAGTTAATTACTCCTATTCTATAGGCTTTATCATCTACTCCCTGCTCTACTTTTACAGATCTTTCTTCCAGTTGTTTCGGTATTCTTGAGAGTAAATCTGCGCACGTGTTTTCCTTCCCTGCCAAATACTCTATCTTACAGTGGTAGCCACTTAACTTAAGTGCCCACTGTTGAATCTTATTATTTGTCCACTCTGCCTGCAATAGGTACTGCAGAGGTTTGTGGTCTGTTTTTACAGTAAAGACCGCACCATTCAAGTAGTAGTCCAATTTTTGGAGAGCCTACATGATAGCATATGCTTCTCTTTCTATTACTGGCCATCTCTGTTGTGTCTCTGAGAGCGTATGAGAGAGAAAGTATATCGGTACTTCCTCTGGTATGCCTGGCACTGGTCCTTCTTTATCGGGACACGGCTGGGTAAGAACTGCCCCTACACACTGCTTATTGGCATCAGTGTATAGTACCATGGGCTTGCTGAGGTCTGGGTACGTCAGCAGTGGGACGGCTGTCAACTGTTCTTTTAACGTATCAAATGCCTGTTGACAATCCTCTGTCCACTTGAACCTAGCGTATTTCTTCGTCAGGGCTACTAGTGGTATGGCAATTCTCGAAAATGCCGGGACGAAGCGTCGGTAGTAACCTATAGCTCCTATAAAACCTCTTACCTGTCTCACTGTCTTAGGTTCTGGCATTTCCCTTATGACTTTCACCTTATCCATGTCGGGTTTAATACCGTCTCCGTTTATAACAAAGCCCAAATATCTAGTCTCCTCCTTCAGAAACTGACACTTCGACAATTTCAATTCTAAGCCGTGTTTTCTTAACCTTCCCAACACTTGTTTTAGATGGAAAAAGTGTTGTTCTACTGTCTCCGAAAATATTAAGATATCGTCCAAATATGCCATGGCAAAGCTCTCGTATCCTCCTAACACTATTGACATCAGCTGTTGGAAGATTCCCGGGGCATTAGTTAAACCGAATGGCATCACCCTGAACTGAAACAGTCCTAGGTGACACGCAAATGCGGCCTTCTCCTTGTCAGCCTCATCAAGGGCTACCTGCCAATACCCGGACCTCAAGTCCAACGTAGAGAAGTACTTTGCCTTCCCTAATAATGCCAATATGTCATCTATTAGTGGCAATGGCACCGCCAACGGCTTCGATATAGAATTCAGTTTCCTAAAATCTACACAAAAACGGTGCCCGCCATCTTTCTTACCTACTATTACGATTGGGAAGCTCCAAGGGGAGATCGATCTTTCGATCATCCCAGCTTCCAACATCTCTTCTACTGCCTCTTCTACAAGGGGTCTTTTATGAATAGGTGTCCGGTAGGGTTTTAATTTCACAGGGGGGTGATCTCCGGTGTCGATTTTCATTTTGACTGTGTGGGTCTGGCCCAATTCCTTGTCTGACTGGGCTACCACATCTCGATTATCCCTCAGCAGACCTCCCACCCTGGTTCTAAATTGATCCGGTGCTAATATATCTTCGTCCACTATTCCTTCTGTTTGCTCTACAAGTTTTCTTCGTTCCTCTTCGAATCTCACTCGATTCAGAGTCCGTAGGGTTAGCGCTTTCCCTATCTCTTCCCCTCTCCTAACCTTTATAGTCTTTTGGGCCTGGTTCACCATCATAATGGGCACTAATTCAGCTGCCTCCACCACCGTCTCACACAGAGTTACCTCATTCTCTTCTAGGCCCTTCCCTTCCACAGGGACCAACTGCAGGGGTCCTTTTCCTATTTTCTTCCCTGACATTAACCTACCCTTTCCCGACACCGCCGTTCTAGGGGGTAGCTTTACATCTTCCTCCACCACTATTGTTATATCTTCTTCCGGTGGGCATCCCAATGGCGTTCTCTCGCCATTCACTATCAGCACAGTGGGGTTGAACTCTATCTGGGCCCTCTGGCTCCGGAGCCAATCTTCTCCCAAGATTGCCTCCGTACACAGGTCGGGGGTTACGCAAAAATTTTGGGTGCTTCTTAATTTCCCAATCCTCACAGGGAGCCTCACCATCCCTTTTATCTTCAGGGGGGGTTCCATCTGCTTGCGTGACCTCTATGTCCGCTTCCCGTAACCTACTCTTCCGTTTCACCCGCCTGTATGCTTCCTCTCTCAGCAATGACACAGATGCTCCTGTGTCTGCCAGAGCTTTCATCGCCTTACCCCCTATCTCTGCTCTACAGGATAGCTCCTTCTCTTGCGTCAGCGAAGAGAACACTTGGGCTTTCCTCTTCCTGGGCCCCCACCCTTGGGTCATCCCAGCCATAGGCGCCGGCAGCAATAAATCACCTTCCTTATTCTTACGGGGGGAGTTCTGCGCTTTTCGCACCTGGGCGGGCCCGGCTGGACCTCTCCCAGTCTCCCGCGGCTGTTCCTAAGGATACAGCTTCTCTTCAAGTGCCCTGGTCTCCTACAAAACCAGCACCTTCTTGCCGGACAGTTCGCCGCAAAGTGGCCCACCTGACCACATGTCCAACATTTTGCTCTTTTTCTCTTCAACTGGGCTAACCTCTCGTTTACTCCCGGGGGGACCTGTCCTCTACCCAAGCGGCTCGCCCGACCACTGGTCCAAGCTTTTATTTCCCTTCTTTTTAACTGGGCCACCCTCCCTTTTAATTCCGGGGTGGCCCGCTGGCTTTTCCCTGGTCTTGTCTCTTGGGCTCGGCCTTCTTTGTTAATATCGGTGGGGCGCCTTTTCTCAGCCCGCACCACTTGGCCAGGTGTCCTCTCTTTCCACACCTGGTGCACCTGTCCTGTTCGAAGTCTGGGGGCAAACCCCACTTCGTCGGACATTCCGCCGCTCTGTGGTCCTCATGCCCACAGGTACAGCAGACCAGCTCGTATCTACCCGGCGTGGGCTTATAAAATCCATGCCTGGTTGACCATGCATTTCTATTGGGGTCTTCTTCCCACACCTCAGGCTGATCTACTTCTAGCTTGGCCCTCCGATTTCACGCGGGGGGTCTTCCGCCTTTCCCCCTTTTTCCGACCTCTTGACTTAGTATCTGGTTCCTTCCACACCTTTTCACACTTTCCCATACGCCCTGGCTTTTCTTGGCCAGCTCTATTGCTGCCGATAGTCTCACCGGCCCCTCTTTCAGCACGTCGTGACGAACACGCTCGTCACTTAGGGCCTCCACATACAGGTCTGCTAACTGGGCCTGCATGACCCCATTGTCTCTAACCACATCTGGGAAGGCCAATGATGACAGCTTCCCCGCTCGGGCCCCCAATTCTCCAGCGGTTTCATCCCGCAGCTGTGTCAGCTTTAAGAGGGCCCTCATGGCCTCTATAGCCGTGCCCTCGTCGGTGAATTCCTTGGTCAATAGTCCCTTTAATCTTTCCCAAGACAAGTGGGTTGACTCTCCAAGAGCTCCTTCATAAACTCAGAGGCTTTCCCCTTTGTGGCATCATATGCCAGATACAGGTTCTCCTGATCTGTGAGTTCATATATAATTCGGCTCTTCTCCAGGATTGCCAGCCAGTTTTTGAAATCTTTCCCACTACCGTCAAATGCTGGGACCCTCGGTCCACCCAACAACTTTCTCAGGTCAGCTGACAACCCTTGTCTAATCCCCTCTTCATCCCCCACTGCTCTATCTGAATCATAGTCCGACATATTTAAAGAGAAAGACAATCTACGCAGCAACAATCGAGGTTGAGAAATCAAGCAAAGTGTCCTACCTTACAGACGATTCTGTTCTCGTTCCTCTCGGTCCCGAGTCGTTTTGAATCATATTCGAAATTTCTCAGCAACAGTGGTCGGTCCAGGATCCTGTCCTGCTGTCACGGTACTAATTGTGGCAGTGGCTGTTCCAGGGTCCTATCCTGGTCACGGCACCAGTTGTGACGTCGTCCCCTGGTCGCAGCGCCAACCGTGACGTTCTATCCTAGTCTACCACGGCACCAACTGTGACGTCCTCGCCGCGGCGCCAGCCGTTCGCTCCTCGCTGCTCCGTTCGGGTGTCGCTGCTCCAAATGTGACGTTCTAACCTTTTGGTGATTCGGGTGGGAATCTGGTTAGATTTGATATCAGCCTCGTCGTTCCCAACTCGCTTCCAACGCCTGGTTACCGAAATAACTACTTTGATTCCCAGTCTGCCTACCCACGTTGTGAATTGATCTAGGCAGAGGAAAGCAATCAGTCGTCGGGGCCGTACTGCAAACCGAGTTCAACGGGGGTGATACCACACAAATATGCATAAAAGACAATAAAATGAAAACTCAAAAGTTCAAAGTATCAAAGAAAAAGGTAACAAACTTTATGTCTAGTTGTTCGATACATAGGACTGCATCTATCTCCCGACCCGTTCTATGGATTGTGAGACGTCGTTTTCCGCTAGGCAAGTTTTAACACTTCAAGTCGTCTGCTCTCTAAGAAATTGGTGTTTCGGTGGGTCTTTGGACGAAAGTCAAAAAAAAAAAACTTATTTCGGTGATCTGGATCTAAGTCGCTCTTCAAAATAATTGTTCTTGGTTTGAAGAGGGGTCCGGAATGTGCGTGAATCTTGGTCAGCTATCTGCGAGGCTTGCTTCAACTGGAGACTGACTCTGGGAACTGCTGGAACTCAACTCAACTCTGCTCGTTGTGGCTTCGTTTATATGGGCGCCGACCAAAACCGGGGTGAGTTTGTCGGCGCCGGGGGGTTCCTCGATAATTCTAAATACATATCCACCTCTCTGGTTAGGAATTTCCACTTTTTCCATTTTTGGGAACCTTTTCTCACTCCCACCTTCTCATCATACTTCAGAGGGGCGTGAACTGCCCTCCCCACATCTTCGTAGCAACCTCTCTTACTCATCTTCCAGATGGGCTGCAACAGCCTCCCTTGTGCGTCATGTGATCACTACTCGACCAATGATGTCTTAGTCGGGCGTGGATGAATCCGCGGCTTTGTTTCAGGAAGAGAAAAAAATATCTTGCTTAACTAAAAAAAAATTATCTCTTCTCTTTCCCTTTTCTTCCTCTTAATGGTGTTATCATTTCTCTGGTCGCGAACGGGACAATATGACAATGGCGGTCATAACTCTTGTTCTACACGTGGTTTACGTCAGGTATTTTATCGCTAATTATCAGAATGTGTGGTCTTCCTAACACGGTCTCAAAAAGAAAACATCTCCAAAGTTCCAGTCAGTCTGTCGCCTCGAAGAAAGAAAAAAAAACACATCTAGGTTCCCATTCATTTTCCTTCGGTACATATTTCTGATAACATAATTTTATTATCGCAGGCCAAGGATGTTCCGTCGAAGGAAAATCGGTCAACGGACATTCGTAGGTGGTCCTTAATTTTTCATATCTGTCCAAAGTCCCTTTAGTTGCCTGTTTTTCGTCACTTATCGAAATAACATTTTCATTTGAATTTTTTTTTCTTTGGCCAGCCGGTCTGTAGTTGATAATAAGATGTCTTCCCGTACCAATAGTTTGTTTTCATATCCTTAGATAACACAGCCGATGCCAAAACATATCTGATTCTTTCTTTCTTTCCCTTTCTTTTTACTCAGAATTTCCCTGTCATTGTAATGACACTCTTTCGCCATTTGTTACTTATCAAAATATCCTTTTATCCATTGTCTCTTAGCCGTGTGTGTGTTCTTGCTTATCACTCACGATTCGGTCCTTAGCCTCTCCTCTTTCCTCTTTTCTTTCTTTTCCCTTTCTGCCTCGTTAAATGGTGCCACAAGGTTGAGGGTTAATGAATGCGGTGTGTGATATGTTGGTAATAGAAGGTGGCAGGAAGTGAAAATTATGATGATAAGGAGGATTGATAATGATTGAATTCTGGCGAAGAGGTTAATTTTTTAGTGATCAGGGAAGCAACCAGGCGGGACTTTGGTCCACAAAGTTGCAGTTCTTGGGAGAAAAAAAAAGCTGCTCGAGTGGAATTTTATCCTTACAATTGGGATACGGACATAATTCAACTCCATGGTGATAGCATATCGGGACCCAAATGTAAAGGTCTGAACTGGTGGAATTAATGAATGAAGCTCTCATCTGAACCTTTACCATAGAAATAACAGTAGAATATCAATAACCTTGCGACGTTGCATCCATGAAGAAAGAAGCTGCAGATGGAGAAAAATTCCAACTATAAGATTGTGTAAACGCAGACACCATTTAATATATAAAAACTTGTTTTAAAACTAAACACATCGATGAAAATCTTGCATCCCTGCCCACGTGTTTTTGTTTTCCAAATGTTGAATGTTTCAGCCGACAAGAGATCTTTCAATAAGTTATATTCTAAAGATGTTTACTTTTCAAGATAATCTTTGAAATTTATCAGAAAGTATATACAGACGTATTGTCTAATATTAAATTATAGTTTTGAATGATATTTAGTTGTTCTCGCTAATGGGAAAAAGTGGTTTCATCGCACAGAGAGCATAAAACTATATGTAAAAAAGTGGACACTTAGGCCTACTAAAAGGCTTCTTTTATTCTTAACGAGCACCCGGAATAGTTCCGTTTTACATTTTTTGGCAGTCGTTGAAATTGTTTTTTTTTTGTTAGTAGGTATTATGGGAAAATACGAATAGTCCAAACATATACCAAATATAAAATTTATTGAATTGTAGAATCAGATTCCTACATTGTTTTTTAAATCTCAAATTTTGTGCAATGTTAAACATATAGAGGCTCCCAATCAAGTATAACAAGTGATGCATTCTGATTGGTTGAAAAATATTAATTAGGTGTCGTCAACTACGTCCGAAGGTACCGACCAAAATTTTGACCTCTAGTTGACGCCACAAAATGTAAACATGTTCACGACCCCCCCACATGACCATGAGAACTAATAAAAACAAAACTTCGACGCGACTTGGTCAGTGGGCCCTTAAAATATTCAACTTATTCACTTGACTTAATTGGAAATCAACACAGCAAAGGAGACGAACCAAATTCTTCAACGCGAAAACGAACCTTGTTAACCAATTCCAGGCTTAACGTCGATAACTAAAATTAACATAATCCAGCTTGTGAAAGAACGCTCACTCCCAAAAAATATTCTATTCCGCAACAATCATCTCCAGTAAAAGAGCGACAACTCTGTAAAAATCAGTGAGTCAAAAACAATACTCTTTTTTCTATTTAATACAAAAAATAACTGTTTAATTTTCCCATAACAACAAATATACTTAACTACACCTTCTCATTTTTGTACATAGAGTTCAGCAACTTAAATTCTTTCAGTATCACACACCAAAGAATTCTAAAATGTTTTAAAACAACTTCAGCACAATATATTATGTATTTGTTTTGTCTATAAAAAATATTTATTGTTGAACAAATTCTTCTACTTGATTATTTCTCTTGTTGTCTTTGTTACATTTGATATTGTAAAAATAGTAGAGGGTCAGTTTTATTTGTATTTATAACCAATAAAGATTGGCTAAACCACTACAGAATTGAGAAACACTATACAGCATACAAAACTTTTAAATGTTTTGAATATTCTCTTAAGTACAGACCAATGAAGGTTCTGCTTTCAAAAGTTTCTCAGAAGGGAGAAACAGACGGGCGTGTTTTATCTGTTCACTTCTTGGAGTCGAAAAGAAGCCAAGAGCACCACTTCCATTGGACGGTCCTACGACCAATCACGAACTCTCATATATGTAAGGTTCGACAGAGTCCCCAAATCCGACTGATGCTATGTGTGTTTTAACTAGTATGTGAATGTGTGTTAAATTATGTCTGTGTGTGTGTTTGTGTGCGTTAATTCACTACAACTATATTTTCCTTACAAGGTTGAAATTGTCAATTTTACGGAAGATATAAACGTACAATTTTAATAATATACACGGAATAGAATATATTAAATATTATTTTCAACTGTAATTATTGTTGCAATAAAAGGCAGCTTTAATTATCTCCCCTTATGTAACTCTTCATAAGCACATAGGTACATCCGAAAACACATATAAGGTCTGTACCTGGCGCCATATTTATACTGCTAATAAAGCTTTCCAAATAAAGCTTTCTTTCACTTCACCACCTTTATCTTTTTAAAAGGATCATTTAAATGTTCTGATAAAGTACAGTTTTCCACATTATTAGATCCTTGTAAAAGTTGGAAAATTAAAAAGAATCAAAATCGGGCATAAAAATTTGCAATGATTGTTATGTTACGGCCGCCTCATATTATGTGCCAACAGGAGTGACGTAAGATTTCTCATTTTGAGCCGGTATCTGTTAAACCCCCCTCACATCCTCCACGGAAATCGTCTTATTGACATCAATTTCTTTTAAAGCAGTAATTGCATACGTAAAATCCATATTCGCCAGACACTAGTCATCCTGAGAATTGATTTAGGTATTTAATATACTTTGAAAGACTTCACTAATTTCCACTAAGCTGACGGCTGTATACAACCGCTTTCTTAGATCGATTAAAAATAGCTTCGAGCGACTGAAGTGTGTAGGTCTCTTCGAGGATCATCCTTTTTCGAATGTCGTGGACCTGCATTACAAAATCACAAAGAACTATATCAGATAACAGAAAGAACATGGTTTGAGGACTTTCAACAGTAGAAAAAACTAAAATGATATCAAGTATTGAAGAGAAAATACTGACAATAAAGATTTTGACATTCCATACTACTTCAAATCAAAGGTTAGAAAGAAAGCCCCCATCAATACTGGTAACAGTGTTAACAGCTAATCAACTTGAATTTCTTGAAAAAGTCTTTTTTAGAGAAAGTCTTTTTTATGAATTTCAACCGAAATCAGTACTGGCTGCTCGACCAACCGAATGCTGATTGTTTCTTTATAAACTAACGTTGACATTGCCTTTACCAATATCGACCAGAACTTAAACTTTCGCCTCTCATGACGAATGGTTGTTCTCTCAAGGAGGGTCCTTATCCTGAACGCCTATGGGTACAAGTTCACTTTAGACCTCGTGGAACTCGTATATACGAACAATCGTTAAGGATGCTGGAAAATGTAGTCTGTTCGTTGTACATTTTCAGGAATTACTAGCTCCTCCAGCTATGCTCTTTCTTGACAAGAGCCAGATCAAACTAAAATAGAGTACTGATGCTATATCGGGGCTGGAGCCGCCTACTATTGATACAATCTAGAAGCGCCTTTGCGGTCTGGTGAGTGATTAATTCTTTTCTACTCTACAACACCTATCCCACAGACGAAACGTCGCAAGCCTTTCTACTCTATCGCTAGTTTCATGGAAAATGTTGAGAACAGCTAAATTTCTTAGTTCTGTGGGGATATTATTATTCTTATAAATAAATAAAAATAAAATATAAAAGTAATAATAATAAAAATTATAATAAAATAAGACAATAACATAAAAACCTTGTATAAAATAAACGAAATAAATATTATAAATAATAGAAATATTCTCAGCATACAACAAAAACTCTTCCTTGCTGGAAATACGAAGGTCCTGCCAAAAAACGTTAAATTCAAACGAACCTTGGTACGGGCAACACGTATCCGACTTGTCTCTGCGATGTAGCATGCAATAACACGGAGTAATTTCACCCTTTTATCACATGTCCTATAAAACAATGGCAATCCAAAATATGTATACAGCAATGCACAAAAAATATAAATTGTACGAAAGTAACATACAATTTACAATGCTTTTCTTGTTATTTCTGCATGTTTTATTTTCTGTCAAGTATGCTGTTGTCTTCGTGAACACGAAGCCAATTTCTGCTGTTATGATGTGAGTGAATCCCCCATAGTTTCACCAGTTCAGACTTTCAAAGCTAAGACACTCCATGCCATTTACACTGGAATAAATCATCTTTATTCCTTTTGTATTCCATTAGTAAGGAGGAGGTTCTATTTGGACAGATTATTCCCAGGAACCGCTGCTTTGTGGACCAGTGACGTTCCACCTCACAGAGCCGACCCAGAAGTTTCACCGATCTCAATGAACGGATGTTCTCTCAGGGAGGCCTCGTGCCTTAAGGGCTTATCGGGATTTAAAATCAACCGAGAGGAACTCGTTCATAAATGCATCGCTACAAATGCTGGAAAAAAGGATCATTTCACTGTAACTCTCTCGTAAATACCTGACCCCTCCTGTTATCCCCTACAAGAGCCAGATCAGGCTGAAAATGGAGTACTGTTGCCGTAGATGGGCGGCAGCTGTCTAGTCTTTATTTTCTAGTTTCGATAGAGTTCAAAAGCGTCTCCGCGACCTTGTGGGTGATGAATTATTTTTTCACCCTACAATCCATTTCTCACAGCAGAGAAGTCATAAGTCTATCGCAATTTCTATGGAAAGTGTTCAGGTGATCTATACCTCCTTTGTTTCACCAGTCCTTAACCTTCAAGGGTAAAACCCGCCATGCTATGTACATTGTAACGAGCCACCCTCATTCCTTTCGTATTCCATTGGTGAGATGTAAATTCCACTCAAACAGCTTCTTCCCACTAACCGCTTTTTTGTGGAACTAACTTCCAAGGTGATGTTTTCCCGGTCACTACAATATTAAACTGTTTTGGACTGTTACCGTCTGCACATACCCACATAAATTCTGCCTCTTACTCTGTAACTCTCTACGTCGAGTGGCTCTTGGGCCTTGTGCAGGGTGAATATCTTTGTAAAAAGAAGACTTCCGAGAAAATGCTTTCCCAGTCGCTACAATCTTCAAGTCTAAGTTACCCGTTATCTTTTCTACATGTCTTTTTAAACAGCAATTCTTACCTCGTCTTTTTACGTGCATCAACTTCAAACAGTAATCCTCTAGCTTGAATGGCTCATAGGACTTGTATTGGGTAAACAATTGGTAAAAAAGAAAAGAAGAAAAGCTGGCTCAGCTTAAAAGGGGAGATATTCAACTGCCTCCTCATATTCTGAACTAACAGGAGTGGCGCCACTTAAATGACGTCACACCCTATGGGAATAAGAACGCGGACGGCAACACGCCATCGTTGTTCCAATTTACTAACATGTGTTGTCTTTCGCTTCATTTATTCAATTCCCAAAATAATTATATTGGTTTCTGATAACTAACCTATAAAAGGAAGATATTTAATCCTATTTTTAACTATAATTTTATTTTTACTCATTTCCACATAACGTTGCTTCCCAATGACTTTTCGATAAATACTTTTATGTAAGTACCTCCACTAATTGGCTAATAAAAGAGCATACCATGATGAAAAAAGCGCCCCAAACTTGATAAGAACAAGGTTTTAGCGTCAAAATCTTTGTGTCGTCATTAAAAGGAAAGAGCAGAGTATTTTTGATTATTTAAATAATTTAAAAAATTCTTTCTAGCACGTTCGAAATTTTGTTTTTCTTGCATACTAAAGATTAGCATAGGAAATTTTAGCGTCTTTTTTATTGTATAAACACATTGATTTGGAAATTCTTGCAAAAATCAAGTATTTGTCGGATTTTAATGAAACTTTCAGGACTTATTTACAAATGAATGAAATTGTTTTAGAAAGTTGTTTTGTTTTAAGAAAATCTTAGTAAAAAAATATAGATATATATATATATATTTACATCTGTTACCTGCCACTTAACGAAATTAATGAAATTTCGAGAAATTAAATTTTCACTTCATTATTATTTATATTAGTTAAACGCAGAACTCCTTTGAGAATTTAAATCATCAATTTGTTTTTGCCAAACAAAAAAACAAAAAACAAAACATTTACCGAAAATCTACTCTGAATTGTAAAATAAAAAATATGTAATAAAACTAAGACATTTTTTAATTAGAAAAGTTTTTAATCGCTTTTATAAATGAGATAAATTAAGGATACTATTGTCTTAAGAAAACAAATATTTTTGATGAATAACGAATTTTTACAAGAATTGTTTTCATTTTTTTAAAATATTTAATTAAAATAATTTATTAAGGTTTAACTCTTTTAAAATTATGCATCAACTTCACCATTTTGCATGATATTATTAAGTAAAAAGTATATTTATTAATCATTAATTGTTTAAGCTCAGTAAAATTCTTCAAACACTAATAGTTTATTGGTAGAACTATGTGCATTTCTCTGTTCGCCCTACCATTGTGGACTTGTTATGACGACAATCTTAGCTGTCTACATCAGCGTTCGTCATCACATAAACTGACGTTACTTACCGGCCGTCAAGTGACCTACGTAGATTCTTTTTACCCAAAAGAAGATAATCGCCCTTAGAAAACAAATTCGTTGGTGTAGCGATTTCAAACCATACTAGGTGTCACTTTATAAAGTCTTTCTTCAAACTTTACAGCGACGTGATCCGCAGAGTACTAGAATTATTGGGCAAAATCTTAACAAGATATGAGAATATTGATTGCAGATGTAGCGATATCAGTGTCAGTTGATATCTTGTTAAACGAAACACAGCCGACCTGTCACAAAAATGGTTTCGGACATTTATTTTTTCGATCATTATCAGCTAACTGAAGTGAACTTTCCAAGTACATGGCAAGCTACTCGGACAAAGAGAATCATTGAATAAAGATAAATTACTTTTTTTGGCAAAAATGACAAAACAAAGAACAATGCTCTCTATAAGACAGTGGCCATTACCCGCGAAAAAGTCACTGAGAACAACTCGAAAGGGGAGACGCCCGTTAGACTGTTCACCTCACCTACACCTCATCTCGGCTTCGGTCGTCTATAGCAGTGGATAACTACCTGAAAATAAAATCTGCTTACTGCTATATATTTTCATGGTCTTCATTCGTGGATGACGATCCGAGAAAACGGTTATTTTAAACCACAAGAGTTTGAAGAAGATGCACCCTGAAAACGATCTGGTGTCTGGACTGAGTTGCAATGTTACACAGGTATGGAAAGAAAACTGAACGAACTCCTAAAGAGAGTAGCAAATGAAAAGTGAGAAGAACTCCTAAAGAGAGTAGTAAATGAAAAGTGAGAAGAATAGAAAACGGACAAGAAGAAATTAAATCCCCAAAAATACATGTAATAAGAACATGATAAGAGATAATGAAAGAAAAAAAAAACTTTTATGAAACTACAAACCGTTCATAAGAAAGTTTCTGGCATCTTTCCTTTAGAACTTTCGTGGCATTTGGTTCGCTTTCGGCATTTGCAGGTCATTTCTTTAGAAACTTATCACTAGAAGTCTGCTTCTATCTTGATTTCAAAATGCCACGCAATTTTCGTTGGACAAAGTAGCCACATGAATTTTTGTGAGTGGTATTTTGTGGGTGTTCCGCTCAACTCCGCTTCAAGGATGTCTGCAAACGAGACATGAAGCTGGCCGACATCGACCCCAACACCTGCGAGGCCGCGGCTGACGATCGTTAGCTTTGGAGAGCCACAGTCAGTGACGGCGTCACGATTGCCGAAAACGGAAGGGAAGATCAGCAGGCAGCAAAGAGAGCCAGGAGAAAACCAAGGACAACCTCCGTCTCCGTGTCATCCAGTTTCATCTGCACCAAATGCTTGAGAGACTGCTGAGTGGGACTACACAATCACCAGAGGCGATATAACTTCATCGCCTAGATTTTTTTGAAAAAAAAAGCGCTACACCATCGTCTCCCGAGACGGACGGATGCCGACAACGACGATTTTTCCACAAAGTCGTGCACTTTTCTTTTTTTTTCATATGGCCAGATCTTCTTTGATCTCACTCGTGAAGTCAACCTTCAATACACTTTCCTCCTTGGCTAGTTCGTTTACCTTCTCCGTGTTTTGATGCTCCTGAAGCAGCTCAAGTTCCTTTGTTGTTAGCTCCTCTCTGTGCTCGACGACGAGCTCGTCAACAAGCTCGTCAACGTCGCCCATGTCAACCTCGGGACCCAAAGACTTGCCAGGGAAAAGGAGGCTATCAATAGCGTTGGTAGGTGAGGTTATCTCTGATAAGTACTTTTTCTCGAATAAAATGAATAAATATTCTGGACGCCAGGCGTTCACAGGTGCACTTCGCCTTGCCTTTGAGCGTGTTGTTTCTTAGAGATAGATGACGTCAGCTGGCAATGCTTCCCTTTACCCCAGCCATCCGCTGCTTCCGTGTATATGACTATTGCCCGAACTGTGAATTTTTACTCGTCCTACGATACAAAAATGTTCACGAATGTCAGCTCGTAAAGCAAGTTGCTCGTATAATATTACGAGGTCTTATTGTACTGTTTTTTTTTTAGCTAGTTTTAAAAAAAAGAAAACAAATGCTGATTTTCAGAGTTGGAATGTTCTTTCAATTTGGTAATTTCAATTCAACTGACCTTGTGCCTGACTTAGTAAATATCTATCAAAACTTGTAGAGGTCGAAATATTTTAGTACTTTTTGTGTGGAGTAAAGTAAAACCAGGAAACAAGAAATGCTTAAATAACCAAACGCTTTCAAGATGTCAATACCGATTGAAGTCAAAGCGAAATTCTTCGTTTAATGCCGTCCAGAACTAAGTATTCTTTTCTTATCTCTCTTTTTAGTTGCCATAAAATAGACTCGCATATGCTCACTCCTATATATTCAAATTTATCTACACATAGAAGTCTTTTCTTTTTTTTGTCCTACACAGATATGAGTGCTTACAAAAATGAAGAGAAAATGAATCGCTGAAATTTCCTTCTGTCAGTCAGACATTTTTCTCATTTGCCTCTCAATTTCTTTCTTTCTTTCTTTCTTTCTTTCTTTCTTTCTATCTATCTATCTATCTATCTATCTATCTATCTTTTTGTCTGTCTGCCAGTCTGTCTGTTTCAGTTTGTTTATACGTTACATTCTCTGTTTATCTATTTATATATATCACGTTCATACATGCAATGCAAGCAAAATTATAACTATATGGTGAGTAATTGAATGACAAAATGGAAAATTCTATGTAACGCCTCTCATTGTTCAGAAGGATTTCATCAGACTAAAATAATATTCTTAATGATGGAATTATATATATATATATATATATATATATATATATATGTGTGTGTGTGTGTGTGTGTGTGTGTGTGTGTGTGGCGGAGACGAAAATATGCACAAAAAATCGGTTAAAATTATACATCAAGAGGAATTCTGAAAATATCTTCTTCTGTATACCGTGTCCCTTCAGGAGGTTGGTGTTCATGGTTCTCCACAATTTCCTGTCTTTTGTAGCACTTAATAAATTTTGTCTTTTTTGTTATCTCTCCTAAACACTGTTCTGCCATCCATTTACAAAAGCAGGCCAGGTAGGCTATGCGTTGTTTCCTTTGTCCCTGTTAGCTTGAATCTGCCCTGTGAATATAAAATTTCCCAAGTCCTCTTTCCTCATTATGTGCCATAGAAATTTCAACTCTCTTTTTATGACGTTAAGTAGAAGTGGCCTTTTTGTTTCTGTTTTCTCTAAAACTTTGTCGTTGCTCACATGTTCGGTCCATGGTATTCTCAACATCCTTCTGTAGAACGACTGTTATATTGTTTCAGTTAACTTCCTCATCTTTGGGAAGATTGTCCAACCTTCACTGCCATATAGAAGCACTGATGTTACGCAACTGTTCAGTTTAGCTTTTGGAAGGCAGTTTTCGCTGTCCCAAAGCGCCTTTCGGTTTCACTGTTTTCTTTCATCTGCTAAAGCACTTCCCAGATATTTAAAGGACACATGGCACAGTGGATAAAGGCGTTGGTTAGATCCAGAGACAGACCCAAAGAGTGTGAGTTCAATACCCGGTTAAGGCAGTGGAGAACTTTCAGAGGGAAAATTAGCAGGAGATAACTGATAACTGACATCCATCAAACATGGCACGTGGAACTAGAACAGTCTACCCCAGTGATCGAAATAAAGGGTTCAGTTCGAAATTCCAACCACCTGAAGAAGGCCGGAGCGTACAACGGCCGAAACGTTGTGAAAAATATGGCGACAAAGATGAAAACAATAGTCCGACTAATGTAAATACTATTATATATTAATTACTAATTTTTTTTTAAATTAATAACTATTTGTGTTCATCTGTTGACATTAATAGATATCTGCTGATGTGTTAAAGTTTTGGAATAATGCAATAATAAAAATTTAAATTTCATCTCTCTGATAAATGTCGCGATCTTTAACTTCATAGAAGTCATACCGCCGTAATTCATGTTACATTTTGTATCCATTTCTCTTTCAAGTCTTCAATTATTATTGTTTTATTTTGTATGAATTAAATCTCTTATTAATTTCAAGTAATTATAAACTGTATCTAAAGTTTAGATAAATTCTTTTCAATTGATATTTAAGTTGCTAGGTGTCATTATATCTCCATTCTTCTTAGTTTATTTTATTTTCATTTTTCTATTTCCATAAATTTGATTAGCTTTTTACTTAGCATTCTAAAGGCTTAAGGCCATATCACGGTTGGAATATTGGTTCTGGTACGATCACCGAAGTTAAGCAACGTTGAAGCTGGTCAGTAACTACACGGATGACCCCTTTTAGAATACCAGGTGTTGTAATCTTAGATGCGCGGATAGTATAATGAATAACGGCTTGGAATCTGAGATCGGAGAACCAAGTTCCAATTCCAGTCGGGTTCATTATATTCCACAAATACCACTTACGGAAAAAGGTATGAACTCACATCTTCTCCCCTGCTATGGATTAATTAGTATTATTTGTATCAGTATTCTCTCTCTCTCTCTCTCTCTATATATATATATATATATATATATATATATATATATATAATATGTATATATAATATATAATATATATATATATATATATATATATATATATATATATATATATATATATATATATATATATATATATAAATTATGAAATGTTTTAGTCCGACAATTATTTTAATATATTTTTTGCTTATACCTTATTTTTATAGATACAAATATGTTGTTAATACTGTTTATTATAAACAAAGCATTTACAGAATGTCCGAGAAATGTAGCTAATACTGTTTATTATAAACAGAGCATTTACTTAAATATTTGTATCTATAAAAATAACGTATAAACAAAAATATATTATTATTATTATTATTAATAACAACGGACATTTTGCATCGATTAATTTTATTGATCAACTTTTCCAAATAACGAATAATCCCTCTCAGATAAAGAGGAAATTCCGTCAAAAAATGCCCAAAGTTCATTTCGGAAGAAATATTGTCCAATCTTTCGATTTTCCTAAGTCTTTCTATCGAACCAGACAACATATTACTAAGCAACATAAGATTCCTAGTAATATTAAAAGTTACTCCCACAAACAATACCAAATTACTGCCAAAATTAAATAGTAGATCTTCGAAGCAATACTCATACAACAAAAACTATCATCTATAAATAAAAACAATTATAATTTGTGAGCACGCATCTCAAATGTTTATAAAACACACACACACACACACACACACACACACACACACGTCATACCTTGCTTACGTCATAACACTTACCATTTGTCTCTACGTATACTGTTAATGAATTTTTGTATTTCTTTAAAGCATCGGCTACCAGAGGTCCCTTCAATGAGTCTATTCGAATGTTTTCCATTCAAACCGAGGGCTACAACCACAACTGTAATTACTGAAATCGTCATGTACCACTAGTTTGGGATTTCCACTTCAACATCCTTGTATTTTGATAGTTTTGGAAGATTTTCAAAGATACATTACACTAGTTTGCACGAACTGCCCAGTCAATAAGAACGATTATTATTATTATTATTATTATTATTATTATTATTTAATACTTATCATCTTATATTTCTGCATATGCATTCTTATTGTCATCCTAATAAGACAAAGTAAAAAATCTTTTTCAGCTGCCCATCTCCTCACTTATAATGGGTGGCATCTGTCTATAGCTTATACAACCAGAAAATGTTACAATATGTATGCAGCTTGTTACGAGTAGCTACACAAACAAACGAATGGTGCAACTCCTGATTTCACGGTATTGACATGTTTTTTTATCAAGAACGATATTAAAGATTTCTACCGGTCCATATCGGAGAAAAACCGTCTTGAAGCATTGCATTATACCAAAAACTTTGTCGATATCCCATATGGACATATTTAAATAATTTTGCACTATCGCAAATCCATTTTATAGCACAATGGCGAAGCGTAGGTGAAGAAGACCAGCAAGGATGGCTTCAATGTCCCACAAGGATCTTTTGATGGAGCTGAGGTTGCGGAGCTTATGGAACATTTTATATCAAATAAGATCAACAAAATTGTCCATATTGACGATCACGGCCTCTACAAAGACGATGGTTTAATTACTGTAGCTGACAACAAAAAGGCAAACGACAGAATTAAAAAAAATGCCTTTAAAGATTTTCAATGAGTTTAAATTTGAAATTACGGTCGAAATGAACAAAAAGATTAGAATTTAACCTCTTAGCCGGTACCGTCTCTCTCTATATGAAGCCAAGTACAACGGTGAAATACTTACATTTCAAATCTGACTACCGTTCAAACATTATTAAAGACACCCCGAAAGGTATCGAATGCAGACTTTTAAGAAATTCCTCGTCTAAAGAAATCTTTGAGTCGAAGTAAAAAAAAGTTGAAACTCTGTTAAGAGAAGAGAGACACAAAAACAAACTGAATTTTAATTTTCAATCGTACCAGCAATTGAGAAATAGAAATACAAAAAGAGATATTATCTGGTTTTACATCCCACTTTAATTTACAATGTAGGGAAAATATTTTTTTAATTGTTTGCAAAATTACTTTTCTCAAAAACTTCTGAATTGCATAAAATTTTCAACAGAAATACGGTAAAATTAAGTTACTGCTACACTAGCAATCTGGATATTATCATAAAGAAACACATTACGAAGAATTACAAGACGGACGCATATAGTAACGACACAGACATCAACCCCTGAAATTGCAGGCATAAAAGCAAGTGTCCTTTGGGTGGTGACTGTAATACTGCGAGTGTGATTTATTAGGCTGAGGTGGAAGATTTTAGAGGGCAGAACAAAGCCTACGTATGACGTACAGAAGTCACATTCAAGAAAAGATGGTAAAACCATAGGTCTTCTTTTAAATTGGAGAACCATAGTTGTTGTACCATGCTAGCCAGTCATGTAGAAGTTTAAACAGAGATGTAATAGAAGCCGCTGTATTAGAGGGAGTATTTTGAGAAGAGTAAAGTCTTGTAGCTTTATTGGTAGTGTTTGTAGGTTGTGCCAGGAGGAAAAACTGGCGATTTTGAAATACTCGGACAGAGACAACCATGTTTGGTTAAATAATTTAGACATGTTATGTCTATTTAATTTAGTTTTAATCCTTTCAAGTCCACGAATTCTTGGTGACTGTAGAAAATTCATCAAGAAATACTAGTTTTAAGTAAATTAGAACACTAAGCTTTAGCACACGTAGGAAATACACGTCAGTCCCTGTCAGTAAGTCCGGCCCGAATTGCTACAGTTGCTACAGGTCTTGCCCTGTTTCTCGAATTGCATCAGTGTTCTTGATATGGTAGCTCTTGAAAAACCAAACAGTTCAATAACCTTAGTGATCGTGGCTCCTGCCATTCGAGCTCCAACAATTTGCTCTTTTTCGGACTCGGTGAGGTCACGCATTTAGCTTAAATTTTACTAAATTCTAAAAATAAATAAGACAAAGACAGTAAATTAGATAAATAAACGTATTTACAATAGATGTAACCTGCAATTACGAAGTTTTAGTTAAAGTTCTTAATATAATAGGTCTTTGAAAAATAGGATTGGATTTTGCAACTGTTCCAATTATTTTGTCCAACCCCTGTATATAATTCTTTCAACTGCAGTTTCAAATTTTCGTATTCCTTTTTCATGCGAATATTTTAAAATTTGTCGATGTGTATCAACAAAAAGAGCCGGAAAATAATTTTGCAATCGTCTGCACCATGAAAGTTAGGATTTTATCCATGCAGTTAAATCTCTTATTGCATCTAAGAAAGAATTCTGTGCCGTATATAATTAAAAGTAAAATGATGCAAAGAAATTAAGAAAAAACAACAAAAAAATAAATAAAAAGAAAATTATTAGAAGCCTGTCATCCCCTACTTAAGAAATATTCTGCTGTTTATGTCCGTTTATTGGCGTCGAGAAAGAGCCCCCCTCTCCCCGTTTTACTATAACAAAAGAATATATCATTTTCGCATATGGTGGAGATACGGATGCGTAGCCGATCAACACACATAAATTCAAATTATTTTTTATGATATAGAATAAATAATCTTTCATCTACTTTCGAGAAATGGGTGTATCATTGTCACTGAGTACAACTTAATGAAAAACGCTTGTCAACCTTTCTGTGACATTACCCATCCTCCATCACACACACCTACACCTAATTACCCTGTCAAAATCGCTGACACCTTCCTGGTTCAAATGTTTTTTTAATTAATCTTATTTTGTTCTATGTAACCGTGAAATACGACAAAATTTCCATTTCTCTTTTATTCATTATTTCTTTCTGAAATTTAACACAAACGGTGAGAGAAAGGTCGTGTTCCGCCAAAAGTCAAGAGATTCAGCAAACCTAAAACGCACACAAAAGATAAAACATTAAAAGTGCTGAGTTTTATTTCAGATGGAGCACCAGCATCTGTAGAAAATGCATAAACATTAAAGTCGAATCATAAGTAAATTCCGTTTTCATTTATCAACTTTATTCTTTAAAAAAAATGATAATATTTTGAGAAGAATAAGAATAAGAATAAGAATAAGAATAAAAAAAAAAAAAAACGACCTTGACGATTCCACCACACACCCAACATTACCTTTTTTACATAGAGCTAATATTTTGGGTCCGGATGAATATCTTTGTCATTCAGCAGTCTTTTGCGCTGTACTTTGTCTTATGTTAGTGTGCTCCATATTTAGTCTTAATTGCTACGTAGTATGATTAGTAGATAGGATGATACGCTCAACAGGTTTCCAAAAATGGAAATTACTTATGATTGAAATGAATATTTTCCGTTAATGCTATTATCAGACAGAAGTGCCTATCGTTTGACAATTATCTCCCTTTAGTCCAGTTATCTCCCTTTAGTGCAGTATAGTTCGATTAATCTTTTTCTTTATCTACTCATCTATACAGACAATTAACTCGTAGGTAGATAAATATATTAACTAAAGGAATAGATAATTTATTTAGTGTTTTATTTATTGCTTATATACATATCATTTGGACGGTAGTGTGAAGGATAGCAACTCAGAATGAGAAATCGGGGAGCTGTGTTCGAATTGCAGTCGAGTTCGTTATATTCCCTTAATCGCTATTATTATCCTTTAGAAAGGCATGAATTCATCTCTTCTCCCTCCAGGTATGTGCTAAATAGTAGAAATTCTATCGGGAAAAATCATTCTTATCTCCCTATACTCTACACAAAATTTGCTAATGTAATATTCACTCAGATAAAAAGAAATAATTACTCTTAAAATCCAAACGATGTCTCGGTTTTAAGCCGTAAAAAAAACAAATCAGCACTTATACATTCATGCCGATAAGAATTCCGTTGGTGGAAATAAATCAATCTATAATATAATTGGGAAGTGTTTGTTTACTTGTTATACATAACTAAACAGTTTCACGTTTTCATCTGCTTTTATATAACGTTACTCTTCAGTACTTAAGAGATCATGGCTCTCCACAAGTTCCTATCGTTAGTATTTCTAAGTAATGTTTGTCTTATTATTATACATTTCATTCATTTGCACGTTAATTAGATTAATCGCTGACCATCCCTGCTTCTCTTGCGTGTCTTGTGAGTATCAAATTTTCCAAGTTTTCTTTCCTCATCTTGTGATCCGGAAATTTCAGCTACCTCTTTCTGATTCTAGTGAAAAGTGCCCATTTTGTTTCCACGTTCTTTAAAACTATCTATGTTACCACAGGTCTCATCCCCGAGTTTCCAGCATCGACTGCCATATAGGATGATTGATATTACATAGCAGTTCAGCACTTCTTATTGCTTACATGTTATTCTCAACATTCTACTGTAGAACTTCATCCCCGTTGCCACTAGTACGGAAGAGGATACCTATGTAGATGCGTGGGTGTACATACATGTATAGGAAATTTTGTGGAATTTCGTTTGCGTATTAGGTAAATATAAAGTTAAAGATTTATTGGATAGTAAGAATAGCGAATAATTTTTTTTTAAGAAGCTCTTCTGTAAGAGTTAAGTTAGACTAGTAAGTTCTAGTATAGGTATATTATTGATTTGAGTTAGGTACGCGTGTAGATTTAGTTGAAGGGTTAGTAATATTGTGGGATTAGCAATTTAAAACGTGAAATATTTGGATTAAACTATGCAAAGAAGAGACCAGCTTGCCGAGTTAGGAATTCAGGGGAAGTAACTCGAGTTGAAACCAAATGAAGTAAAGAGACACCAGTTTTGCAAATTTCCAAGCATAGCTTAGATGCGACATAAGGCCTAAAGTAGGGGGCACCCAGTGAGGATCGAACTCACTACTCAGTCGTAATTGATCGCAGCAAGACACGCTTTCTAACCATTACACCACGTCTAGGTGCCCCCCCCCCAAAAAAAAAAGACACGAGTATATAGGCGGGGAGTGTGAAAAGCCTTTTTTTATTGGGCTGGCACTGACAGACGTATTTCCGTAAGAACACTCGGACTCCTGGCTATGTCGATCGAGATGATTTTCTTTTTTTGCAATGTCGAGGTGCGTAGTACGATGATTTCTAGGAGGTGGCCTGACTTGTTCGGAGTCAGATCGGGGTTGCTGTTTGAGTCGATATGGTGCAAAAACCGAAATCGGCAATGAAGTCAGTGCATGACTAAAGACCACCCTTGCTGCATCTAAAATATATTATGTAACTATGTAAGTAAGGGAAAAAAAAACTGGGTATTGAGGGCGAGGGGGGTGAGGAAAGGATAAAAGAAGAACAGGGCATCAGAAGATGTCGATTGACATTACATTTAAATTTTTGAAGATTATAGTTATCAGGGAAGCAAGTAAGAGGAAGGGAGTTCCACTGTTAGGAAGTGCAATAGAAGAAGCTGTTGAAGGCGGTTACATTTAACTGTTTCGAGAGTAAAAGGGTGGGAACGAGATGCTAACCTAGTAGCACACTTAACTTGGAAGGCATCTTTTGCTATTCCAATTCAACTTCAGATTTTTGTCTCACATTTTCCGTCATCTGATAAAACACATCTCAGATAGTTCTATTTCTGTACTAGCTTGATTTTGACATCTCTAATTTGTAACCTGAGCTGCCCCTTTTGTTAACGACCAAATATGTCTTTGATAGTCTTTTTCTTCCCTCTTTCCTAAACTACCTTGTCTTGGAGATCTTTTCATTCTCTGTCTGCCATCGACACGATGTCATCTACATATTTTATATAATTAAAATTGTGTCCACCAATAACAAATTCGAATTCTCTTAGGATCACCCCGCCATAAAGGTTAAATAATTCCGCTGAGAAGAGGTTTTACCTTATTTTTCTTATTTTTGTGTAGTAAATCCGTAGACAACCGTTTTGATCCCAGTAAAAGCTATGGAATATTCTAATATATTCTCAAATAAATAGTTTTTCGAATTTGGTATTCATACTTATTAGTCTCAGGCAAAGGAAAATGGTGTGTCTTACATGGGTTTCTGTTTAAGATTAACAACTACCGCTTATAATCATTCTGTGTTAGACTATAATATTTATTTTATTTATTGATGCCTGGACAAAAAATATTTGTGTGTTTTGGAAAAGCAATGGCACTGAAGAATTATCCGCCAAAATACATTTTCTACTTTTGATATTATTTTTGGAAACTGTCCACGAACAAATAGAATCTATTTTTATTTTAAGCTACGAGTAAAAGCCAAAAGAGCATCCATATTCGTGACCGGCATTGCTGAAAATAAACCTTAAAACAAATGAATAATGAAAATAACAATGTTTTACTGGTCAACAAATACTGTTAAATAGAAATTTCTTAGTTTTACATCTTATTTGTTTCCCCTTGGTTTCAGAAATGATGTGGAAATATGTTTCAGGGCTAAAGAATAATTTTATTGTTATTAACATTCTTGACATCTGACACGGCATATTAAATGGAATATATAGCCAAACATTATTATATATTGTTCTACATTTATTATCCATTTATTTTGTTCATGTGAAATTATCTATCTATCTATCTATCTATCTATCATTTCTTTCATTCATTCTGAGACTGTTAGATTTCTTTCTAAGTATAATAGATTTTTTTCTTTGTTTGTTTCTTTCTAAGTATAATAGATTTCTTTCTTTGTTTCTTTCTTTCTTTCTAAGTATAATAGATTTCTTTGTTTGTTTCTTTCTTTCTTTCGAAGTATAATAGATTTCTTTGTTTCTTTGTTTCTTTCTAAGTATAATAGATTTCTTTCTTTCTTTCTAAGTATTATAGATTTC
The DNA here is from genome assembly GCA_963932145.1 of Acanthosepion lycidas. Lineage (NCBI taxonomy): Eukaryota > Metazoa > Mollusca > Cephalopoda > Sepiida > Sepiidae > Acanthosepion > Acanthosepion lycidas. The sequence goes on from OZ010577.1 coordinate 17,213,119, forward strand.
TTTCTTTTTTTCTTTCGAAGTATAATAGATTTATTTATTTCTAAGTATTATAGATTTCTTTCTTTTTTCTTTCTTTCTTTCTTTCTTTCTTTCTTTATTTCTAAGTATTATAGATTTATTTCATTCTAAGTATTATAGATTTCTTTCTTTCTTTCTAAGTATAATAGATTTCTTTCTTTCGTTCTAAGTAAAACAAATTTCTTTCTTTCTTTTTTCTTTCTTTTTTCTTTCTTTCTAAGTATAATGGATTTCTTTCTTTGTTTCTTTCTAAGTATAATAGATTTATTTCTTTCTTTCTAAGTATAATAGATTTCTTTCTTTCTTTCGTTGTAAGTATAACAAATTTTTCTTTTTTTTTCTTTCTTTCTTTGTTTCTTTCTTTCTAAGTATAATATTCTTTTTTCTTTTTTCTTTCTTTTTTTCTTTCTTTCTTTCTTTCTTTCTTAGTATGACAAATTTCTTTCTTTCTTTCTTTCTAAGTATAATAGATTTCTTTCTTTCTTTCTTTCTTTCTTTCTTTCTTAAGTATAATAGATTTCTTTCTTTCTTTCTTTTTTTTCCTTTCTACTCTGGTTTTATATAACTGCATAAACTAATTTTAAATCCATTCACTCAAAATCTCTTTCTCTTTCACACACACACGCACACACACATGAACACACACACACACACACATGAACACACACACACACACACACACACACACAGACGGGCGTGTGCATGTGTTGGAATTGTTTGTTTGTAAATATGTCTATATGTTTGTGCGTTTGTATGTGAGTGTGTTGTAATTGAACAATCATGAAGTACTTACTACCAAAACTCTGATGATTTGGGAAAAGTTTTTATCTCCTAAATCATGGCCCTCTGAAATTGCTATCTTGTACCTTTCTAGCCCATTCCCTTTTAAAAGTGACTTAATGATGCCCGTGAACAAATCTATACAAGGAAATTAAAGAGTATAAAACTAAATCGTCACTTTAGCATTCATTAAAACATCATTGGAATTATCCCGTGTAAGATCGCCGTAAGCATGTCTTTCTTTGCGAGCCAACCTTTCCTCGGATGTAAATGACAAGAATAAAGTGATTGACCAGAGTGCAAGTTTGAAGATTTCGCTTAAGGCAGCCATTGCTAAAGTAATTTTAGCAGTATCAATTCGAATTTGAACTCCCTTCATTCGTTGCATCATTTATTTATTTTTTGAGGCGCCATCATTTCATGCCTCTCAACTTACAGTCTTGGCGTCTCGTCACTCCTGAGAAATCATGTTATCTAAGAGTTATATCTCGCCTGCTGAAGAGAGAATCCCTTTCAGCGCTTCAGTTTTTCGACAGGCGAACTTGATTTCCCGACTGGCTGCTCCGATGTCAGTTATCATCATAGCGTCTTTTAAACGGCCCTTTACGAGCTGACGCGTGATTGAATAAAACGCGTTCTCTCCTTTAACATCTGAGCCGACACTATCTATGTAGATCGACCAGATATTCGCTAACTTATTCGACTTTTCTACTCGTTTCTGACTTTACCGTTTCGCTTCGGTCTCCCGAATTTCAGTTTCAATGACAGCCGTGCTTTTCTTCTTTAAGATCAGCTGTCAGTTTCGCTCGACTATCGATGTGATATTAAACGCTGAAATAAATACAGTGTTTCACGTCTACCAGACAGAAACATAAGTTTGAGGCCGTAGAGCTTTGAAAATATTAGTTCCTTCTGGATCATGTAATTTTGTAATTATTCTCGCTATAGTTGCGAATATAGTTAGCAAGTTGAATATTTCAAGCGGGAAAAATTATAAGAAAAGAATTTAGGCTATTAAATATCAACAAGTACATTGCAGAAATATGTTCAAATTATTTTGCTTGTTAGTTGGTTGGCTGATTTTATTTAGCGGCATATCAACACCTCTATGGGTCATTTAATGCCGAAATCTAAATATTTTAAACATATTTTTATGGCTTCAACTAAATATATTTTGAACGCAATTGTATGCCTTCAACTATAGATAAAATGCATTGTTGCTAAGTTTAATATAAAAATGTATTGTTGGTAATTTTACTATAAATATGTATTGTTGATATTTTTTATATAAATCTATTGCTCGTATTTTTACTACAAAAATGTATTTTATACTTTCATAGTGTTTGTTTGGGAGATTCAGTATTTGCCTATAGCTGGAACCGTAATTGGTGCTACTACCCCTGGCCAGAGTGAACCTGGGAACACTAGCAATTAAGAGGTGGTTCAACGCTCTTCAAAACCTCCCTATCAGAGGCATTGCTGCCGCATTAGTTTATAGTCATACCCAGGACTATATTTTGTTAGTGAAATAGATGGTAAATTATTTTATGATATATATATATATATATATATATATATATATATATATATATATATATATATATGTATAAAGTTCAGATCAGATAACATTAGAAAGATTTTAGAGTTCCATGAAAATAAGTGGCTACGGCGTTTAAAAAAGCACTATCCAGACGGGCTTAATCATATCTTAATATATAACCCCACAAACCAGGACCTACCCACATTTCTCACCCACACAAGGCAGACATGCTTGAGGAGTTGTTGAGGCCTCACACTTATACACACACCCACACGAATATACACACTTACACACATCATACACGCTTACACACTAATGAATGAGCCAAATGATAACACAGACCCATAGTAATATACACGCTTACACGCATTATACTAACTCACTCCCTAAGAACCAAATAACACACACACACTTAACAGACACATCCTCTTTCCAGGAACCAATAAAACTGTCAAAATGACAAAGGGAATTCAGAGCAGCATGAATCCATCCAGCTCTTATCTTAAATAACAACTTAAAAGAGACTGTTTGATCAACACAAGGACTAACCAAAATTCATGTTAAAAAAAAAAAGAAACTACAGACAAAAGTTTATTTTCTCCACCAAGACGTTCATTTCTGTAGTTCACTGCTACTGGCAAGCAGAATATTTTTTCTCCTGATGATGGACATGTAAGCCGAAACTAAACGAGGAATCTAACTGAAATAATAATAAAAACAAAAGAATATTAATTGACAATCCAGTGTGTCTGAAGATTTTAAGTTTTTAATATTTTTTGTTCAATATATATATATATATATATATTATATTATATTATATTATATTATTAATATATATATATATATATATATATATATATATATATATATATATATATATATATATATGTATGTATATATATTATATATTATTAATATAAACTTTAATAGGTACACGTTTTTTGAGTAATCGTTGAAATTTTTATTACCGTTTTGACTACCGGATGCCCTTACAGCAAAGCATGTTTCTATTATCATTCAGCGTAGTAATGTCTATCACCGAAAGCGTCTTCAGTGGGTATGTCAGCGTCCTTGAATCACTGGAAGAAGTGTGTTTGGTTAAATGTCTCACTTTTTCCTAAAAGAGGTGGGCAGCAAGTGACACATTTGTTGTTATCTTGCAGAAGTATAAAAAACAAAACGAAACCAAAAAAAAAAAACAAAGAAATGTTAAGCGTAGTAGAAGTTTAATGGTTTGGGCGACATTATGCTGCACAAGACTGTATCCTGTCATTCATAAGAAAGTTACATTGTCACGTATCAGCTGCTTCAAATGGTCACATAAACCAATTAATGCCAACGTTATAAAAGTGAGATTTTTCACTGTTCCTGACTATAATGTACAAGTTATAGGGAGACGGTTTCAGAAAAATAAACATTTCACTGTATTGCTTTGTCTACCAATTTTTCCAGATCTCAGTCCGACTGAGCACTTACAGGTTATATTGTAGCAGTATGTTTGTCCTACAGAGTCTACACAAGGAATCTTGCAACACATAAAAGGGTTTGTTGTTATGACTCTAGCATCATATAATCAAGATATTGACATTCAACATTATTTCAAACAAATGATTAAGAAAGAAGAACCTAACAATACTCAGAAAGACCGAACACTGTGGACTTTAGAAGCGTATTTTTATGAAAAAAGTTAAATAACATCGTGAAAGATTGACTGACAATCAGAATTTGGTATAAGGAAGAAAATATATTTTATTATGAAAAAAAAAAAAAAAAAAATAGAAGGATTTTAAGAGTTACATCTGTTTTGAGGGAAGAATACTAATCGAGTAGGAACGTAAGGTGACTTAGCAACTGAAAAGATCAAGTTTATTGGCAAGCAGTTCAACAGCCAGGTATTATAGAAAATCATCCTGACTCAAAGGTCACCGAGTTGTTTTGACAACTTAGCAGGGAATTTTTGAAGATCATAAATGAAACCAAACTTGAAGGTTTGTTATAAAGATTACAGTCTCTCTCAATACCATTACTGATCTATCATATATAGGAGTAGGGTGATTACGGTGTTGACTCCCAATCAATTAAAGTCCAGAAACCGTTCTTCCCTGATGAGATTCAATATGATTGCCTGTTCATCTTATCAGCCCAAACAGCCATTTCGGCATATTTTTATTTTCGTTTATGCTCAAATTATTTTACTTGTTGGTTGGTTGGTTGGCTGATTTTATTTAGCGGTATATCGACACCTCTATGGATCATTTAATGGCGGAATCTAAATATTTTAATACATTTTTATGGCTTCAAATAAATACATTTTGAACGCAATTGTATGCCTTCAACTACAGATAAAATGCATTGTTGCTAAGTTTAATATAAAAATGTATTGTTGGTAATTTTACTATAAATATGTATTGTTGATATTTTTTTTATATAAAAGTATTTCTGGTATTTTTTATTATGAAACGTATTTTTATAATTTCATAGTATTTTTGAGACATTATTTACATTATTCGGACTATTGTCCTCATCTTTGTCGCCATATTTATTACAACGTCTCGGCCATTGTATGCTCCAGCCTTCTGCAGGTGTTTGGAATGTCGAATTGAACCCTTTATTTCGCTCACTGGGGTAGACTGTTCTAGTTCCACGTGCTATGTTTAATGGATATCAGTTATCTCCAGTTAATTTCCCTCTGAAAATTCTTCACTGTTAAGGCTCCTCAAAATCTCCCGATCAGAGGCCTTGCTGCCAGATGTAGTTTATCGTCATATCCAGTTTTCACTTTCCTCTCTTGAGTTCAAAAGCCTCTAAGCGGTCTTGTGAGTGATGAATTATTTCACAGTACAACTCCTTTCCCATAGACTAGATTTAAGCTTCTCAGTATTCTATCGCTATTCTCATGGAAAATATTTTAACGAGCTACATTCTTTAGTTCCATCAACTCTATCCCTCACAGCTAAGACACGTCATGCCATGTACCCTGAGGTGAACCATCCACATTCTCTTTACATTCCATTATTATGAAGGAAGTTCCATTCGAACAGCTTTTTTTTTTCCACGTACCGCTACTTTGTACAATCGACTGCCAAGAAGATTCTTTCCTTACCACTACAATCTTGATCTCTTTATATCTACGGTTAATCTGTCGGAGTTAACTCCTCCTTAATTTCCTAATTGTTCGCTAGGTGTCGCTCTCCCTACACTATAAATACTGGGTGACTTCTTGCCTCTTTCTTTTTTTTCATTTCTTCATTTCAACGAACACATCTACAATATAAGCTCTCGCGTCTTCCCATTTGTGGGAGACGCCATGAACATTATACACACATACACATACGCACGAACATTAACGAAAATACAAACTCTTTACGTTCACACACAAACACAAATGTTGCTGTCTTTGTCACTTGTAAATTTGTTGATTAATACATATATTTGTTGATATATATATATCGGTCTTGCTTGTTTTCTTTACATCCTCGGTTGGACTCAACTTGAGTCCACCATTTTTCTTGTAGTTGGACCTTCTGGCAGGAATAAACAACACGTGTCCCTAATTTAACAACACGTAAACACACGGTCCTCTACAAATCGTTATCTATCTTACATATCCTCATAAACTGCGTTTCGTATCTCTTACCCTTACTGCTCATGCAACAACCACCTTCAGTGGCTCTTAGGATTTGTGTAGAGTGAATATTAGTAACAAAAAGTACCACCGACGACTATTGCATGTGACAAAGCAAAAAAAAAAAAAAAAAAAACAACCACAAAAAAAAAACTTCTATATCTCTTCGTCTAACCTCATCTGTGCTAGTTATAACTTTGTCAACGTCCTTCTCCGCAGATCTGTCATAATAATGTTGGCTCAAAAGGCGGTGAAGGAACGTTACCGTTAAAACCCACGAGTCGCACTATCATTTCGTCATATTTGATACCGTATAAATAAGCATACATCGTCACATTCTGTTAAATTAAATGTTAATCTCGTATAATACTTCATATGAAATTTGTACACATGTAAATACGAAACAAATAACATATCTACACATACACATGGGCCCGCGCCTCTATCCTTTTTGTATTCTTTCAATTTAGTTTGCTAAGGCAATAAAATATTTTGTTGCTAATTATTTGTATATTTATTTTAATACTTTCTTGTTTGAAGAAACTTCAAAATGTCTATCAACTAATATTACTATCGGTCTTCAGAACTATAGTTTTTCAGTAACTTTAAATTTTGCGACACTAGACATGTTACAAATTAAAGCAATGCAAATATAAAGAAAACCATTTCTTTTTGGTTAGGAATGATTCTATTACGTTGATACGCGAATTCTGTTGATAGTTTCTGCATCTTTGATCCGATTAGCTGATCAAAACGCTAAACGAAATATATCGAGTTTTGCACATTTATAGGATTTCATTAATGCAAAAACATCTTTTTCTTTAGTGATATTCTTTCGTTTCTTTTTAAATTTTTCAAGTTTTCGTCTCTCTGTCATTTTCACTCTTCTTGTTCTTTTTCTTCTTCCTCTTTTTCTTCTTCTTTTTCGTCTTCTTTTTCTTCTTTTTCTTTGTTTTCTTTTTCTTCTTTTTTCGTTTTTCTTCATTTTCCTCTTCTTGTCTTATTTTCTTCTAGTCCTTTCTTTTCTTCTTTTTTTCTTCTTTTTCTTCTTCTATTTTAATCTCTTTCTTTCTATTTCATTCCTGTCTTATTTCTCCTTTTCTCTTCTCTTGTATTTTTCCTGTTCTACTCTCTGCTTCTTTCTTTTCCTCCTTTTCCTTTCTTTCGTATTTTCTGATTCCCTCCTTTTCACTCGTTCATCATCAGTATTCTGGCTCAGAAAACAAAACACTTATTTTCTTTTCTTCTTTCTCATTCTTTTTTCCTTTTCTTTTAGATAGCTGTCTTCTTTCTTTCTTTCTTTCTTTCTTTCTTTCTTTCTTTCCTTCCTAATGTGGTTTTCTTATTTTTTTGGTTTAACTTAATTTCATTCTTTTTTCTTTCCTTATTTCTTTCTTTCCGTTCTTCATTCCTTTCATTTCTTTTCTTCAAATGCTTATTTTTTTCAACCGACCTTAACTGTCTCTTTCGCGTTGTCAGACCCGCCTAATTTTCCGGGCATCAATGAATAAATTTTCGACAAAAATTGAAAGAAAACAACCTAAAATTGCCTCAAAATGAAGATTATCTAAACCATAGCGCGGTGAAGGTAGAATTAACGGCGCTAGAGGAACAAAGTCATGCTTTTTTTTTCTGGCGGAAGTAAAGAGCAGGAATCCCGAGGGAAGTGACACGATATTGCATCATGGACTTCATTTTACCCCCCCCCCCGCTTTTCGCTTGTAGAGAGACAAAAAGAACATTGCTGTGATTCAATGCTTGGCGCTTAAAAGAAATTTCAGGAGCAACCGATAAGGAAAACCAAAGAGCTAAAAAAACATCAATAAAAAAAAAAATTCTGAAAGAAAAGCAGAGAGCAAAAAAAAAAAAAAAAAACGAAGAGAAAACAGAAGAAATAAATTATGTATCCAATTTTATGTAGGAATCTATAACATAACCTTACAGAATGTCAGATATATATATATATATATATATATATATATATATATATATATATATATATATATATATATCGTAATTCCCCATATATAATACGCCTTCATCCACAATACGCAACCCTAAAATGGTGATGAAAGTGTGGGAAGATGCTTCTATTCACGTATAATACCGACCCCTTGTTTAGTAACCAAGCCCTATAAAATGTACTACTCCAATTGCATTACAGCCAGCGTTTCCTACTCTTATTCAAGCTGTAATTGAAGATATTTATCAAAATTTTCAATCATCACGATTCTAAAAGGAAACGGAAATATTTTTATGATTTTCCATTAACAGGACTAGAACTTGCAAAACTTGGGATGACTCATGCCCTTTGTGCCTTTATGAAAAACTACACATTATTAAGCTTCTAAACAATAAAAATCTATTAAACAACAGGCATGAATTAACGGTTTTCTGCCGACACTACCAAACTTACGCTCTGAATAACTAGCTAAAAACACGCATACAATAAAATAAACTTTAAAAATCCATAGCCCATATACATAGTTTTAATACCCTACAAAAAAAGGTAACCCTTTATGAAGTCGTCAAAAAACAAACGCTACGGCTTTTTTATATACACAAATCCCTTTCATAAAGGGATATAATAAAAGAATAAAATAAAAAAATAAATAAATCTCCATAGACGCTCAAACCAGACTATGCGAAAACTTCCTCCGTCGTTAATTTAGCCACCCCCACCTTACCCTGACCCGGCATCTATGAAAGTAACTCTATACTGATACAAATTATTAACACCCCACCCCTGCCTATTCTAAACAATCCGCCCTTGATGTTACCATGGGAATTTTGACTTCAATTCTGAATATACTATTAAAACTCGTATATTTCAGAAATAAGTTATTCCAAAAAAAATTCGCTTGAAGATGGAACAGAGCCTACTTTAACTCAAGTTAATTCAAATATTATTTTGAAGTTTTCGGCATTTGTTTTGAAACACGAGACCTCTTATGTAGCGAGTTGGAATCATATTTTTAAATAAATAATTATTTATATATATATATATATATATATATATATATATATATATATATATATACATTATATTTATATATATACATTATATTTAAGTGTAGTGTAAATATAATACATTATATTTATATATATACATTATATTTACGTGTATTGCGCATTTTAGCTCGATATCAGGGATAGAGCGCATGTAAATATAAAAAAATGGACACTGAGGTTAAAATCAAACAGTGACAGACTGTTTCATGCTTGAACGCAATCTTCAGGCCATGTATGTTGTGTTTTGGCTCGACTATTTATATATGCTGCTCAATTGTGCATTACGGGTAGTAAGTTAAATTGTATTATCCTAACGGTTATTTGGTGGGGGGCAACGGTTATGTCTCTAATTAATCTAGGAATTTGAATGGAGTCATTTGTAGCTATTTTATAGTCTTTTTGTCGAATTTTTTTTATTATTGATTACATTATTTCTGTTTTTCAGGAGTTAAATATGATAGAAATATACTTATAAGTTATGCTATATTTATGGGTTACATTGCTCAATATCAGGACTATTGCGGTTGTAAATATAAGTGAAACACTGAGGTCAATACCAAGCGACGATAGTCTGTTTTATGCTTCAACTCAATCTTCAGGCTATATGTGTTGTGTTTTGTTTCGACTATTTATATATGCTAGTTGCATTATGGGTAGTAAGGCCTATTGTATTATCCTGACGGTTACTGGGTGCGTGGTAACTGTTATGATTCAATTTATTCTAGAGGCTATAGAGAAGAAATAATTGTGGAAATGTTTTTTCATAAAACATAAATGTTTTGGAAATACAGTAGAATCCCTCATATCCGGAGAGCCTCATATCCGGAATCCCGAATATCCGGACATGATTTTGATGTGTATATTTGAACTATTTCGGTGATATGTAACTGATTCGAAATTTCTGTTTTTCAGGAAACTTAATTTGGATAATTGCTTATGTTTATTTCACCCTAATGAGTTGTATTGGTGCAAAAGAGAATAAGAGGAAAGGATGACAACGAGACACATCTGCAATAAGATAACGACGAGATGCATGATTTTGATGAAACCTGGACTGAAATTGAAAAAGCTATTGAAAAGGTTGTCAGTTTTATGGAAAGAAAGCCAGCATTCAGCTATGACGATAGCAATAACGTTAAAAAGTTAAAAAATATTTTTCGTTTTAAAAAAATTCAAGAACAAAAGCAAAACGAAATGCGTAAAAAGTTGAGAATGATATTAGAAGAGAAAGAATCATCATGCAACAGCGATTAAAAAATCCTCGTTACATTATTTGTTTTGCATTCGTGGCATACTTAATTTAATGAATTTTCATTAACATTACATAATTTATTTCTTTTTCCTTAAAATCAATTCCGTTATATTTCACTCGCCATTAGCTTATTTTGTTTACTATAAAACATTGGACATTAATGTTAAACTTGATTTCAGTTCTTTTATTTTAATCTAAATATAACCCCTCATATCCGGACTTTGTAACCAATTCCTCATATCCGGAACGCCTTCTTAGTCCGGTTGTCAGGGATTCTACTGTATTTTGATTCTATTAAAGCTTCACCAGAGAAATAAAGAAAACAATAATGGAGAGAAAAATTCGTGTATTTTTAATTTTTGCGTTGTTTATATTTCATTTGGTAGACATCCATATGGCAGCCTAGCCTACCAAAATGGAAGAGGTGGCACCGGTGCAAGTTAATTGATTGCCCTTCACCGACTGGCTACCCACACGTAGTTTGGCAGACAGGTCGATGCCGTTGCCCGGGGTGTGGCCACCGTCGTTCTGAATGTCTTCAAGGAGTCATACGTGTGGGCTGGATGAGAAATAATAATAATTATTACTAACACTTGTAAATGAGTTAACTGGTTACATAAGACAGGGTTTCCTTAGGTTTTCGTGAATAAGGTTCAGGGGTCCGCGAGTCTTTTTATTGTGTCATTCCATAATGGGGATATTGCCAAAAACAAAGAAAGAAAACTATTTTCAAACACAAATAAAAGATATGACGCATAAAAAAAGGATAAATAATTAAAACTGTTAGAATTTTCTATGAGAAAATGATTTACAGACGGGTTTATATATTCCGTATATTATATCCTGTAGCTATTTTTTAATCATTTCACACCAAGCAAGGCGATAAAACCACTAAGACACAAGACTGGATGTAAAAGAGTACGAGCCAAATAAAAACATTATTGAGGAGATAGGACAATAAAAGAACAGGTATTAGAAAGAAAATAACGATCGGCACTATATTCAGATTTTTGTAGCTCGAAGTTGACTGGAAAGCAAAAAGCCTGAACATACTTCCACGAGCGAGAAGTGCGAGAGAAGGAGCTGTCAGCATAGAACTTACGGTACATTAGGCAATCTAAAATTATGAGACCTAGCTGCCAATCTAGCCCTGCGCTTAAATTCCTAAAATCGAGGTACCAAAGCGGAAAGCTCATCAGAAGATCTACCAAGAAAATATTTAAAGAAAAATTTACAGGAAAGCTAAATTATGGCGGTGGGAAAGTGAGTGGAGCCAAAATGCCAGGTCAGAGCTGATAACGTTGTAGATTCTTTTTTGGATTTTATAAAGAATCTTTAACGTAGAAACACTAGATCAGATGAGATAGCACTATGCAATGGAGAGACGAATGGTAGATTTCTAAATGTGTCAGATTCTAGCTGGTAAGTGTCTCACCTGACTAAGTGAACCAACAGATCTGCAGGAAACCTAGTAATTAATTCAATATAATCTTTCCATTTCATGTTAGTAGACAACGTTAATCCGAGAAGGTGCAATATATTGCTCTTCAAAATTGTTTATTGAAATAGACTAAATTCAGAGAATTATATGAGGATGCAATTTATATCGATCATGTCTGACTTTGATATCTACAATTTAATCATTAAGTTTGAATTCATATTTTTTAAATATTAAGTGCGAGCCTATCGTCTGGTTCACACTCCACCCCGGATTTTTCAAGAGGAGTAAAGGTTTAGCCCTTGTTTCCTGTTTAGGATTGGGTTTCCTGTTCCTTCTAAGGCAAACTTTATATTTATACTGCTGATGTCTCCGCCAGAATTTTGAAATGTTTTTTACTAATTAAATATTGACTTTTCAGGTCTAGAATTAACCGTTTTATTTCCTGCAAAACTCCAAGAACTTTACTTCTTGTCCGTCTTACGCTCATGCAACACGACACAATAATAATCTAGCTTAAGTCGCTCTTGGGCCTTGTATTGGGTGAACATTAGTAAAAATTAAATAAATAAAGGTGTTAAAAATACATTTATTCTTATATTATGTATATTTTTAATATTGAATTTTTAGGACTTCGGAAAATAAAATTATTCTGTTCAAGAAATTTGGGAAGCCCCGGCGTAAGCAATAAAGCGCTGTGTGAAGAAGTTAGATTTCTCTAAGATTATGCAAAAGATGGCGCTGGGAATTTTTGAAACCAGGTTTACCAGAGCTTTCTTTATTCTCGCTCAGTTATTGAGGACCGATGAGAGATTTGTTTCTTCAACTCAGCTGAAGTAAAACTTTTCGAGACGATTCTTTTAAATGAATAGAAAGTAAAGACTTTTGCCAAACAATCTTGACGTTTTCCGATCAACATTATGAGCAACGAACAAATAAAAATTTCTTTTTCTTCTTATTTTCTTTTCAACAATGTCTTGTGATTTTGTCAGTCGTAATGGCCTTCTCATCTGAGTGACATTCGAGTCCGTCAGGATGGATAACATCATTAGGGGTCGAAAAATGAGACGTATGCCTATTTTTTTTTATGCCAATCAATTTTAACTTCGACCCCACCAACCCATACAACTTTTATTTTGTAGTAAGTTCCAGTTTTCGATTGAACGTTTGAAGGAAGAAGTTCCAGAGAGAAAACGAGGCATAGCCAATCTCTCGATTCAGTGAATAGTTGCACACATAGACACACACACACATACGCACACACAGACAAACACACACATGCGTGCATATATATATATATATATATATATATATATATATATATATATATATATATATATATATATATATATATATGCATGCATTTAGACACATGTTTCTGTTGTTAATATTTCGGCCTCGCGAGTGATATGACGTCATAGAACCGCATCTTGAACTTACGAGCTACATTTGCTATTTCGCGACCGTTATAGCCACATAGCAATCTTCTATGTCTGCATAACAAAATATTCTCTTCGGTGGTGAATATCTTTGTTAAAATGTCCGCATAATCACTCTGAAGATGGCTCATGTGAGTCGAAATCTTATTTCAAGGCCCAGCTTAATAAAATATATCCAAATCTTGGACAATTTTTGTCTTTATTTTCAACCGAAATTAAAGCAAACATACGAAGCTTAGAACGGCCCATGATCAGACATAATACATACATTGTCTGTTATATTTAACAATATATATATATATATATATATATATATATATATATATATATATATATATATATATATATATCTTTATTATAGGATATTACATTCAAACATGCATAAATGGCGTTATTACCAACGCCTGATGTGATGCGATGATACACATCGAAACATTAATGCATTTATGTAGCGGTTTTTATGCATACGTTAATGTAATATCCTATAATAAAAAATATTGCTTTACTATTTGGTTGTATTGAGTCATATATATATATATATATATATATATATATATATATATATACGGCGTCCAACGTATGATGGGATATGTTTAATAACTGGTGCTGGGTAATTGAAATTAGGGTTTATATAAATGGGGTTAGCGTTATTTTTCAAGAAGGGTTGGAAATTGTTTAAGGTTGCATCTAAGAAGTCTACTTGTTTTATGTTAGAATTAATTTTAACCTTGAGGTATAAAGATTTAAACACTCTATGAATTTCTTCCGGTAGAATTATTCACTATCATCAAACCATCATCTCTATAAATCCCTATATTATTTAGACTAATTTCATTGGGAACTGTGAGATTGTATAAAATAATCAGTCCGACCAAGTCCGATGATTCAGCAGAATCCAGCGATCCCAACGATACATCAAAGTTTTCACCAGATTTTTTCATCCATTGTTCGTTGTTGTGGATTATAAACAATTTAGGATGATGTCGATTTCATCCTTAAAAATATCGGAGTAAAACTCGGTAAACTCCAAAGGCGTTTCGAAAAGGTTTTTAGATATCGATGGATAGAAGTCGACGATGTCAAATTGGATGAAGGTAGTGCTTCATGTTTAATTAAAAAGAGCCAACAATATCTTTATTGTATTTTCCAATTTTCGGATAAGTAGTTGGCTATTATGCCCACACTTGTGGATAAACTGTTTAAAGTTCATATTTTTTATTTTTGTTCAAGTATATTTGACTTGCGCAGTCATTGTGAAGACACGATGCAGTGTCTTTGTGGTAGATAAATCCTTTCTGTACATCTTTGTATTCTTTGGTAAGATGGACCTTTGAAATGTTCTATCGTGACGCCGTGTGTTTCAAACATCCAACTTCCCAAAGAATACCAGGATGCAGACAAAGGAATTCTAACTACCACACAGACACCACATTGGTTCATAATACAGACTGCCAAAGACATTCTAGAGGACAATGACTGTTGTTTAATCTGGAGAGAAATGGGTTCCGTCAGGTTTCCTTGCCCAAGACACAGTACGCATGACTATTTCTTCAGATTTTACTCTTGATATGTGTAGTGAATTGTACTCAGCTGCACAGCTACTTTAGTAGGACCCCCGGTCACAGGAGTGATAATAATGATGTTTATATCAATTGTATACGAAGGGTTTTCCCAAATTTTTCAACACAGGCATTCTTGATTATACAATAGCAAGAAAAGAATAATTTTGCTTTATTTTTATTTTATTTTGCGAGGTATCTTTATTTTTCTTAAAATGTCGTCTTGATCGTGGCTATCATGATCGCGCTCCATCTTGAAGAGATATCTCCTTGCACAGTCAACCGTTCAAACTTTCACTATTGCAATCAAATTGCAGTCTTTATGATCAAAGATTTCTAGCGGTACAATTCGGTTCCAGAGTCCAAAATTCAATAACAGCGCGAGATTTTAATTTCTGATTCAGGTTTTCTTCGGATACCGACAGTTATTTCAATTTTTTTTGGTTGCCTTCTAAAATGCAAATCTCGAGAAAAATGTACAGGGCACTGTTCAAATTTTGTAACAACATATATATATATATATATATATATATATATATATATATATATATATATATATATATATAGGCATATACCAATGACATCATACGCGTATTCACAGGCACACGATTTTGCCATTGGTAAACACTTGTTAAGTACAAATGTTTGTCGGAACAATTGTTCAGAAGAGTCCTTCTCTGTTTTGTACACAGCCCGAACGAAGCACCACCTGAATATCTTAGAAGATGTTGTGATTAGTACACAGCGTCTGAATTTGTGTAGACAGAAGGAGCTCAAACCCAAATTAGAACTGTTTGGAGAGTCATTGCTCGATCTAGATGACAATAATATTTTTCCCCTTTTATCTTCTCTTCAGTTTTAAGAACCGACTTGAAATAAAAACAACAGCAACAACAAAAATAATACCAGTTCAGTTACATTTAACTACCGTCGATTGACTTCAGATGAAGTGTCGGTCGAAATGCGCCTTAGGTTATATTTAATTTAACCGTTAATTACTAAATTATGATCTCTATGTTAAAACTTGCTTTTATATATACATATATATAATATATATATATATATACATAATTCATCGAGTCTAGAAGAATCCTCAAGAGAATGCAGAAAGCACGGGCCAGCCACTTCATCTTATATTTGGAAATCATCATTAGTGCGCATTCACTACCGACAATCGAACCCGGACCGTTACGATACGACGAATGCGTCATACTCGCTGGACCAACAAGCCTCGGTGACGAGGGCGTAACTAACAACTAACTAGACTTGATATAGCGCCACTCTCACTAAGTTCCTTGGTGTAACTCATCCAAGTATACTTGTCCAAGTGTGTATATATATATATATATATATATATATATATATATATATATATATATATATATATATATATATATATATATATATATATATATATATATATATATATATATATATATAGTTAATCAAATAAAAATACTAATTAAACATGAATTAGATGACATTTAGACTAAAACGTTTGGAACAGACCTCGTGCAAATATTCATTTTTGAATTTATATTCTAGATGTGCGAGTAGTGTAGTGGTTATTGAGGCGGAAAGACAATTCGACGAGCTGCGTTCAAATCTCCGTGTAGTCCATTGCGTTCACTTTCGCACAAATGCCCCTGGAAAAGGCATGGAACCATCTTATGGGTTAAACATAAGGTTGGCAGCTAGTTTAGTATAAGGACTACTGTGAATAAAATCCGTGGAGAAGGAAACGAGAAACGACTCCATTATATTTCCCAAGAAGTCATGTCAATTCATGGATAAAAAAGTAAGAAACGTGACAGTCTCGAATGCATGCGAAGACGCTGTCTCCTGATGTCACTGTTGTTTTATTTCCATCGACCACGCTTCTTCCCGGCGGCAAGTCTATGTTTCTCCTCACCTTGCTACAACTCTTGGTGTAAATCGCGTCTTCCAGCCTCTCGATGCCCATCACCCTCATATCCCTTTTGCATCACGTCTTTGAAGCGAAGATGAGGTCACCCTCGTGCTCTCATGCTGGTGGTCAGTTCCCCGTACAGAAGGACCTTCGGAATCTTCCCATCTGGCATATCAACTTTAAAAATATAAGCTATAATTCATTAAATATTTTGACAATTTTTCTTTAAAATGATTTGTCCTTGATAAAGATTTAATAACATATTGAATTACTCTAATTCATGCGCTTATTCAAATATTAAAGATATATCGAATGGACCTACCGTAGGTTTTTCAGTGACTGAACGTGAACAAAGTCAGTTACCTACTTTCGTAAAATAACATTGTTATCTGTCTAGGTTACACTGTCTAGTCACATTGTGTTTGTTAGGAGATTTGAGATGCCACATATAATTGTATCTATACTCTAAAATTCTGTTAGCAGCAGGTAACGTCTAGACAGCAAACTACAAAATAACTTTTGTCTACTTTCCCTCACCTGAACGGCTGTTTAATCCAAAGAAGCGAAGGTATGTTTTACAAATAGGTTTTTGAAACTTTCAAGTTGTGACGCAAAAAAAAATACACTGGTTAACAGGAGGGTCAAATAATCAGTATATTCTTTATTTACAATTATCCTTCTTGGAGTAATAGAGAATAGAAAAGTGAAATTAGCCGACCCATAACCGTACGGTTAAAGAAACATCGAAAAGCTATTAGTGGTGAAGCAATGAAATCAAACATGGTTGATCATGTATGAAGGGAAAAGTGTAGCCACCAAGCCCTGTGGAATGAAGTAAAAATACTAGACAGAATACACTGGAGAATCTGACGTTACGCCTGCTAGGCTAATGTGGTTTGCTCAGTATGTCTAGCATAAAAACCAATATCATATTGAAATCATTAGGAAATGAATACGAAGTAATGACAACAACCATTCAGCAGCTTTTGTAAGAAAAGAGAGGGCGGCGAAGGCGGTTAAGCGTAACAGCAGTAGTTGTATAGTAAACGGTAGGAAATAAGAACAATAGATTTAAGACTGCAAATTCTAGGTTTATGATCAAAGCGTTGGTTAGGGAATTTTATGGTATAGTAATTGTGATCTGTGCGCTGGGTAGTACTAACTGTAACTCAATGAAAACACGGCGAGTATTAACTGACCAATAATGAAAGACAGCGGTATGGGAACAATTTGCTCCTGTAGAGTAAATAAAGTGTTCATTTCGAAATTCTTTCAAGTTTATTCAGCTTGACAGACAATTAAAGAAGGTAGGAGGGCACAAAAGCCGAAGAATTTCGAAGATGAAGATATTAGCCTGAACATAAATAATGTTAACACTTCATCCCAGAAATTCAGATAGAAAGAATCAAGACGCACAAAACGTTCGCTGCAAAAAGAAAGGCGCGCTGAACTGTCATGTAATATCTAATCTCCTATATGTCTATAATACTTAGATGTGATTCTACAGACTCTAAGAACGCCATTGACAGAGTTTGTTTTTTGTTACAGTGGTGTTCACCCTGTACAAGGCCCTGGAGTCACTCTGGGTAAGAGGCAAAATTTAGGCAGATATGTGGGTAAGGTAACGGTTAATCTAGACTTGAACAGGTTAGATTGTAGCGATCGTGGAAGAATCCTCTTGGGAGTCGGTTTTACAGAGTAACGGTTTGCTAGAAGTAACTTCTCCAGTTTATAAAAAAAACAAGGACGTTTTAATAAATAAAGGAGCTATAAAGAAACTACTGCGAATAATCAGAAAACGATTGGAGAATTTTGGTTTGGGGGCATAATGAGACAAGAAGGGTTGGCGAGTATAACACAGGAGATTATCAGAAATAGCAAAATGCAGCCAGAAAAACACATTTAAGCAAATGATTAGAGTAACAAATGCCACGATAACAAAATGGCCGTCAGCGAAAAAATATTGATGAAAGCAGCAGTAAATAAGAAACTGTGGAGAACCATAGTAGTCACGTCCTTTAGCATAAATTTTCTACTGATAGCTTCCTTGACCTTCCTCAGGTGTATGTAGCATCATAACTGCTGCTTTTTGCTGATATCAGGCATATATACTTCAGAACATAATGAGTTTAAGATACTTGAAACATATATCGGGGGCGAAAGATTGTAATTAAAAAAAATACAGAAGCCCCTAGAGAAGGTAGTAAAGGAAAGCGAGAAGAAAGGACTAACTATAAATTGTAATAAGACAGAGTGTATGGCTATTAGCAATCATACATATAATGTAATGGATTAAATCCGACAATTATTTAATATATTTTCTGTTTATTCGTTATTTTTATAGATATAATGTATTTAAGTAAATGTTCTGTTTTTAATTAAACATTATTAATTACATTTACCAGCCTGAATGTTCGATAAATTTCGTAGAAAATATGCTTTCTCCGACAGGAATCGAACTTGTATTTCTATACGGAAGCCCGCATTTGGCCTGATGTGCTGTGCCATTCAGCTACAGAGAAGCGCCTGGTTAGCAAAGTTTGTATTAGGAATAACTATACGCATACAGGTTCGATTCCTGTTGAAGAAAACATATTTTCTACGAAATTCCTCGCCGAAGATTCTAACTACTTGATGGAGATGTCAAATCAAACAAGCACAGAATCTGAAATAGTATTTGTGCACCACTGCAATAGCCAGGTATTGAACTCACACTGGATCCAACCAACACTTTTATCCACTGAACCACGTGTCCTTGAGGACAAAAACTTGTAGCGTTAAGTTAAAAGGAAATAACTGAGACATCCGGAAGAGGCATGGCACGTGGAACTAGAACAATTGATCCCGGTGGAGGAAATAAAGGATTCAGTTCTAAATTCTAATCCCCTGAAGAAGGTCGGAGCGTACAACGGCCGAATTGTCTTGAATATGGTAATAAAGACGAGGCAAGTGTCCGAACAATGTAAATAATGTAAATAATTACAATACCTCATCTCAGAAATAGAGACAGATATAGATTTTAATAGTAAAAAAAAAAAAAAAAAATCTACCAATATATTTTAATAGTAAAAAAATAAAAAAAAACAAAAGATGAAAGCTCGCAAGAAAATTAAATTTCGGCAAAAAAAAATGACCCATAAGGAGTTGATATTAAACAAACCAATTAAAGCATAATCCTGTAGAGGACGATCTGTGTCGTCCCCGATGAGGAGTGTTAATCGATTTTAAGCGTAATGCATTAGATTCTACTCGTGTTAAACAAGTACAATAAAATTTTGAAAAGTGTGGCGGGAAATTCAGGAGATATTTATTGTCATTGAAAATTTTTTTCCATTAATAATGTTAAAAAAACCCAAAAACAAAACAATTTTGCAATCATTTGATTTTTTTTCCCTCTTTATTTTCGTTCATCGTTTTGCTCGTGAGCCTTTTTCCTCTTTTGTCATTGTCTTTTGAAAATTTCCGCTAACATTTCTTCTTGCATTGAACACGTTCATCCGTTCACAGTTTGTAAACAAAATTCTGTTTGTGAAGAAATGTCGATTTCATTTTCATTACAAACGTAATATTAATGATGATGACAGTGGAAATGATAAAAGGAACAATAATAATAATAATAATAATAATAATAATAATAATAATAATAATAATAATAATTGCAGTCGGGGTTGGGTCCATGAATTTGACTGGAAAATGATTTGATAGACTCACTGAAGCGATCACTTGCAGCTCATGTGTTAAGGAAATATAAAAAACATGCTCTCACAAGCACAGCTCGCAGTTTACGTAAAATGCATATGCGTTTGTAGATTAAAAAAAAAACAAAAAAACAATTATTTACACAAATATGGAAAATGTGGAAAAGGTCATAATGCCATTTTTGACCTTGGATCTCTGGTTGGGACCCGTAAGGAAATGAATATACAACAGAAATCAAAGGAAACAATGAATAATAATAATAATAATAATAATAATAATAATAATAATAATAATAATAATAGGCGCATAGCATTTATCAGTACCAAAAATGCGAACGGCGAGCCGAGTTTAAATTCCAACTGAGACAGGTGCATTCACTTTCGCAGAAATGCCCTTCAGAAATGTATGAGTCTATCTATTCTTCCGGCACCAATTATGGGTTATATACATTGGGCTCTTTAGTCTTGGTTCGCAATTAGTCTTGGAGAAGGATCACTCAAAACTAATTGTTTATGAGGCAAGTGACTCCGACCCGTAAAACCTATTTTGTTATTGAAACCACAGCAACCCCATCTGGTGTGGTAAGGTTGTGGCCCTATCTATCACGGGGTGTTCAAAGGTTCCAGAAGAAGATGATGGTAAAAAAAAAAAAAAAAAAAAAAATATTGCTAATAATCTTAGAGAAAGGAAGAAATGATGAACCGGCAAATGACGACGACGACGACGACGACGACGACGATGATGATAACACAAAAAATATTTATTGATTTGTTTTTTACAACTTATCAATCCTTTTGTTTTGTTTTTCTTATTAAAAACAGTAACATATTGTGGATTGTAAAAATAATTCTTTTATATTTTTGCGAGTAAATATTGCATTAACAACTTTTTTTGAGAATAATTATGATTTTTCCAGATACAAGTCTGATTATTTAACTCATAGCGTGGGGAAGAGACGGATTCATACTTTTTTCAAGTAAATTTTCTCGTAAGTGAAAAGTTGAACCTCAGAAAAATATCGAATAATTCGCTTATAATGTGCACTCGTAATTTTGAACAATAAAATTCAGGTAAATTATCATTCTTGTTGATTATATAATTATTACATTTACTTTGTTTATGTGTCCATTCATAGCTTATTCATTTCTTTATTTACTTTATTTTGAGATATATATATATATATATATATATATATATATAGTAATTCATCGAGTCTAAAATAATCCTCAACAGAATGCAGAAAACACTAGACGGTCGTTTCGTCCTATTTTGGACACATCAGCAGTGCGCATCCACTACAGAGAATCGAACACGGACCGTTCGAGTCTCGGTAGTGGATGTGCACTACTGATGTCCCAAATAGGATGAAACGGCCGTTCAGTGTTTTCTGCATTCTGTTGAGGAGTATTTTAGTCTCGATGAATTACTATATATATACTCTAAATACCCCAATTTTTTCACTTGTACACACACACACACAAACACACACACACACACATATATATATTTGATTGTATGTGTGTGTGTATGTTTGAGTGTGTTGTACGTGTGTTTGCATGTGTCAAACTGGAACAAAGACTGTGTGACGCGTTTCTTCATTCAGGACGTCATCAGACTAAATTTGTTTCGTTGATGTAACCACACATGCACACGAACAAAGGATGCTGGGAATTTTTAATTTAAAATTTTTTTTGTATATAATCTAGCCAGGACGCAACTCGTCACACGAAAACTTTTTTCTACTTTGTCATACATTTTTCCTCCAATATTGCTTTCTGATATATAAAAAATTATATATCGTTATCTCATCTATCTATATATCTATCTTATTTTGTATATGCAGTACTTAGCGGAAAGCGCTCAATAGCAGTAATAGAGGTAACACATTCAATTGTATGGATATAAGTTTGTGACCCTCGGTTTAACGCTATTGTCTGATGATCGCAAAAGCGTGAAAACCAGGGTCACAAACTCATATCCATACAACTGAATCTATCTATCTATCTATCTATCTATCTATCTATCTATCTATCTATCTATCTATCTATCTATCTATGTGTGTGTGTGTGTGTGAAAATATAGAGAAAATAGGAAACAAACAACACATACCAGCCTTATAGAAAACCAAATACTAACCCCTTATATATACACCCAAAGTCAAACCACCCTCCATCCATAATTAAACATATACCCTCATCAATAGAAAATAGAATCAACATTAACTCCGCTAACAAAGAAATATTCCAACAACACAGCGGCTTTTATAACGCTGCCCTAAAAAATAGTGGATACAACAATGCAAACATTAATTATAGAAACAATTGCACTAACCAGAAGAAAAAAACAGGAAAAGAAAAATCATTTGGTATACCCCTCCGTTCAACCAAATGGTTAGTATTAAACAAGGACAGAAATTCCTAGCTTTAATTGATAAACACTTCCCTACCAATAGTAGACTTAATAAAATATTTAATAAGAACATCCTAAAATTGAGTTACAGCTGCAATGAAAATCTATAAAGTATAATAAAAAAACACAATAATAAAATCTTGAACAAACCCCCATGCCTGAATAGTATTAATAAAAACCCTACACTTAAATTAGACAAAAACAGTGAAAAATTATGTGATTGTAGAAACCCAGAAGACTGCCCATTGGAAAATAAATACTGCGTCAAATCTGTGGTATACCAATGTACTATCTCATCCACTGAGAGTCCTAATACTAATATGATATACATTGGATCTACGAAGAATAAATTTAAAGCCAGATGGAGGCAGCATAAGTGCTCTTTCAACAATATAAATAAAAAAATCAGACATCTCTATCAAAATAGTTTTGTCATTTGAAGGAAATGAATAAAACACCAAAAGTAAAATGGAAAATTATAAACAAAACTAGAACTTGTAAAACTTGGGATGACGCATGCCCTTTATGCCTAGATGAGAAACTACACATTATTAAGTTTCTAAATAATAAAAATCTATTAAACTATAGACATAAGTTAACGGTTTTCTGCCGACATCATCAAATTTTTGCATTGAATAATTAACATAAGTTTTTTTATAATCCATAGTCCTAATAAATAGCTTAAATACCCTAAAAAAAAAAAAAAAAAAAAAAAAACCCTTTATGAAGTCGTCAAAAAACAAATGTTACGGCAGTTTTTTTTTATATACACAAAACCCTTTCATAAAAAATAAAATAAAAAAAATAAATAAATCTCCATAGACACGTAAACCAGATCATCTTCCGTTTTAAATTTTGACAGCCCGACCTTACTCTGACTTGACATCTATGAATGTAACTCTATACTGATACAAATTATTAACACCTTGCGCCCCGCTTTTATATATGAACAATGGCGCTGGCCGTTACCATAGACATTTTGATTTCAATGATGAATAGGCTATTAAAACACGTAAATTTCAGAAATAAGTTATTCCCCCAAAAAATTTCGCTTGAAGATGGAACAGAGCTTACTTTAATTCACTTTAATTCAAATAATTATATTGAAGTTTTCGGCTCTTGTTTTGAAACATGAGAACTCTTATGTAGCGTGTTGGAATCATATTTTTAAATAAATAATGATATATATATATATATATATATATATATATATATATATATATATATATTACTTCAAACGTTATTAGAGTGGATACATCATATTTGAAATATAAGTTCCATTTTATTTTATTAAACAATGTGTATTATTTCTATCGTCCTGCGTATTCTAGAAACCTTAGTAATGAAAATATGTGGTCTGCGTGTGATCAAACATGCGTTCCCACCTTTATTCATGGCCACGTTGTGAAGCACACTGGATCAAACAGGGCTTTCCCCTAGAAAAGATGACACAGCTTCTATCCATTTACAGCCTGAAAATACTGTTAGATTGTAATGATTTAAGGTTATCCATTACACCACCCACAAATTCAAACTTACAACACATGGTATTCCCAAGCGATCCTACATCAAGTTATTGACAAGGCTAGACGTTGCTTAACTTCCGTGATCGTATGAGAACCACTATTTAAGTGCGCGCGCACACACACACACACAAACATACACACACACACACATATATATACATGCATACATACATACAGGAGTATAAAAATACTCTTACACACATTGGGGGTGGGTTCTTTACGGCAAAACAATGACAAAAGTCTATATAAACATTGTTCACTAATCCTTCTTTTTGGATGATTAAGCTTAAAGTTTAGGGTAGATGCTGTTAAATGTAGAATATAATACAAAAATACTTGTACAAACATTTTGGGCGTGTGGAGGGGTTTTTTGACACCAAAACAAGATAAAATGTCCATATAAACACATGTTCAAAAGGCCACCGCTGTGCCTCAACACAGCAACTCAAAATATATTCAAAATGTCGTTCGCTTGCTTCTACAGACGCATACACCCGTCGGATCATTGACTGGCGGACCTTTTAAATACACCCCACGCTGTCGAATGGTGTTCACAGGCATCACGTTGATGAAGCGTCTCTACATTATTAATCTCTGCTGCCTAAACCAATTGTTTTAGGTGACCTTACAGATAAAAATCCAAGGGATTGAGGTCGGGGAAACGTGCAGACCATGAAACCGGCCCTTCCCTACCTATCCATCTTTCATGGTAGATGTCAGCCAGAGCATCGCGAACAATGTGACTAAAGTTTGCTGAAGCTCCATCATGCATTAACCACATGCGTTTTCGTATTAGCAGAGGCACATCTTGTGGAATGTCTGGAAGAGTATTCAAAATAAAATTCCTCTAGACAGCTCCTGTATGACGTGCTGGGAGAATATATAGATCTATCAGACAAACACCTACAATCCCAGCCCACACATTAATCATAAACTGATGCTGGTGTATAGCCTGTATTGTACCCTGGGGATTTCGATGCGCCACAAATGTTAGTTGTTTAAATTTTTTATTCTATTTATTCCAAATGTTGCCTCATCCGTAAACAAGACTGAAGAGACAAACAACGTATTGGCAGTTTGTGCAATAAATCATTGGCAAAAATTCTCCCTTGGTGAGTGATCAGAGGTCGAAAGAACCTGTACACGTTGCAAATGATACAGATACCGGAACTGCTGTTGATGTACTCTCCATGCGGTACTATGAGATGTATGATATGTTAGGGGAACTGGACATTTACTCATACAAAATCATCTCTGACAATCTGTAAACTTTGTGTGCTAGGGATCCTGTCTCAGCAACGCGACGATAAATATCAGCAAATTTTGGATGAATGGGTTGTTTTAGGACTGGAAACGCAATCTGATACAGCCGTGCAGCCTCACGTCCATTATCATTTCCGCGGATGTGTGTAAAAATCTTATTTGCCTACTCACCACATGAATATCCTGCCATTGTTTAACAAAATATTTCTCAGTTTACTCATTACTACACACGTTAAACGTTGAAGAGAGACTAGCCACAAATGTATACGAATAACAAATATAACCTAATCTACATGACAACATAGCGCCATCTCCAGTTAATTTTTTTTACAAATATAATAACTGAAAAAGGAAGTATTTCTTCACATATGGACATATAGACTTTTGTACTTGTTTTGGTGCGAGGAATCCGCCGCCCCCAAAGTTTGTAAAAGTTTTTTTGATGCATCATGTACATTATTTCAAACATTATTTTTAGTGGAAACCCGTATTCAAGTAGACGTTCCGTTTGAATTTGAACAATATTTTTTTCTATCGCCCTTGCGCACACGAGAAAACTTATTAAAGCAGAGGTGGTATGCCACAGGATTCGAACACACTTTGTAGGAGAAATCATCGATCTTCTTGGCGTGCTTTAACCGCTCGACCATGAAGAGCTTTATAATCAAGCAACGTTCTATTTGCTTTAAAGGCACGTTCACTCATTCAGAATTTCTTGAAAGGCATAAATCCTCAGTTTTGTTTATAAAACGCAAACCAAACGATTTCTAAAAAATTAATGGATTTTATTTTATAATCCGACAATTTTTTATTGCTTCAAAAGTTACTTTTAGCCAACAACTGGATTCGTTTTATTTTAAACAGGACTTATTTCGTCGAACGGTTTATACACTCGATATATATATATATATATATATATATATATATATATATATATATATATATATATCGCACATATAGTGCTGCTGT
The DNA here is from genome assembly GCA_963932145.1 of Acanthosepion lycidas. Classification (NCBI taxonomy): domain Eukaryota; kingdom Metazoa; phylum Mollusca; class Cephalopoda; order Sepiida; family Sepiidae; genus Acanthosepion; species Acanthosepion lycidas. The sequence goes on from OZ010577.1 coordinate 17,239,557, forward strand.
TAATAAAGAGTTCTCGATGCAATAGAACGGAGCTATTAAGTATATATTAATAAATATACATTTTACTCCTCAACGATAGCACAGCAGCAAGAAAGACATTGTAAATTTATGTAAAAAAAAATGCAACTGCTGAAAAAATATGATCATCCATATAAAAAGCATACATTCCTGTAACGATGGTCCCACTGAATAGCCTTGGAAATTTCGTTTCCAACACCATTGATTGACTTTAGGTAATATGAAATACAAAGGCAGCACGATTTTCTCCAAATATTTCTGACAAGTAAAGAATGATGGTAATTCACTTGTTATCAACTGGGATATTATAGCTAGAGCGAAATCTTATAACGAGAAAGGAAATAAATGTAACTTATATCTTATTGAAAAATTGGTTACATTAAGACACTTAAATAACCCTAGCTTAATAAACAAGACAAATGAACTGATATTTACATTTAGGCATAAAAATAAATATCTACTTAAATAAATTGATCCAGACTAAATCTTATTTTTAATGTAAACTACGGTTTGGTTTTGGTTTTTGTACTAAAAAAGAACAAGTAATCTCCCTTTAATATAAAAATAATATTCACAACTCTAAAGTAAACGTTTTAAATTTTTTTCTATATATGCAAATCTCGTTTATTTTAAATGGCAAATATAATTTATAAATTATAAAAACTGTAATCCCAGTATAATATGTTATCGCACCAACATTGCGATAACCAGATATATTTAAGAAAAAATTAAATTACATAACGAACCGTTTATACTCAGCACCTGAAGATTGCGTTGTGCATATTACTTCGAGTCGTGTTATTGGTGAGGGATAATATGTATATTTATTAACACACACACATATATATATATAAGTGAACATTGTAGTCAACACTCGGAGGGAACAGACTGTTTCACGTAAAACGCAATTATCATAAGACCTGGGGATTACGTTTAGCATGAAACAGTCTGTCGCCTCTAAGTGTTGACTGTTCACTTTAATATTTATATACGCTATATATATTGGGCACTAAATCTATATTTCTTCATATATATATATATATATATATATATATATATATATATATATATATATATATATATATATAGTCATCCACAGACAGACAGTTTCGCAACTCTTCAGTGTGGCTAGACATCCGGTTGTCTCTAGCTAGGATCGAAATCCGACTGAATTGGTGTCAGTCGGAGATTCTACCACTAAGCCGTCGGCGCACGGCAGGTGAATTTTAGCGTATTTATTTTTAGATAAACACACACAGTGACCGACAGTGACTCAATTCGCTTTTGCCGAAGAGTATCGCTATATCAGCTATAATAGTCACTGTCTACAAACCCAGAGAGCTCAACTGAAATTAATTTCAGGAGCCAATATAAAGTCATCCACAGACAGACTGTTTCCCTGTTTCACAGCTCTTCAGTGTGGCTAGTATAATCCGGTTGCCTCTAGCTAGGATCGAAACCCGACTGAATTGTTATTCGGAGATTATACCACTAAGCCGTCGGCGCACGGCAGGGATGAAGGGGAATTTTAGATAAACACACACAGTGACTCAATTCGCTTTTTGCCGAAGTATATATATATATATATATATATATATATATATATATATATATATATATATATATATATATATATATATATATATATACACAAGTCTGTCTTTAATTCTGACCATATGTCCCTTCATTAACTTTCGGAAAATAGGAAACATTTTGTTTTTAAATTTCCTTAATAAGCTTATAATCACCAGATACTTATCATCGCCTGAAGAAGTACAATCATATTATTGAAACATGAAAGATTTTGTGTAGTGATTTGAAAATGTTTTTTTATTATAATCTCTTATAATATATATATATATATATATATATATATATATATATATATATATATATATTCTTAATTATAACATAAACATGTTATGAAATCACTACAAAAATAGCTATTTTGTTTCAACACATCTAGTGTCTTATCAAGTGATGGTGTTGTATACTCTGTATTGAGCACTTTTTTTAAGAATAGTATTTGTTGGTTATCGGAATTTATTCCGTATATATCAGCCCTATACTTATATCTATGTGAGGGAGAAAAGGAGAGACTAAATTACGCCAGTAGTATAATCCTAGATAATGTTGTTTACGAAGCATTTCGTGATAACGCAAGTGTCTTAGTAAAATATAACTTTTAAACATACAATCCGTGACTATTAATCTTTCCGTGTCTTAGAGTTAAGAAAAACAAAACTCTAAGACGGTAAAAGGTCAAATGGATTCACAGAATTTGCAATCTGTTATTTCTTTGTTATCGTCGCAAAATTAATTACTAATCCGTTGTTTAAATAATATAGTGGTCCTTTAGTTGGGCGTGTTGTCGGAGAAACTGAAACCTATAAAATTAACAAAACGTAAAGGAAGGAAATGGACGCAGAAAATACAGGAAAAAATAAACGAAGCCAACAAACAGATGATAAATAATTCTTCAAACGAAAAAATCAGTAGATAAATAAAAAATAATTGTCAACGAATTAATTTCAAGATGGATAAAAACCATGGACACATAAAATGTGAAACATAATCCAAATAAAGTGCAATTCTGAACAAAACCATTACGTTTTAGTTTCAAATAGACGGGTCAGGACGATCATTCTTGCTTGGAGAAAAATGCGCCCAGATCATCCCTATTCAACCTCCGTATTTTATTAAATATGCAGGAAATCTCTTTCATTTAGGCTGCGAGAACAAAGCAGTTTAAACCATAACGGTTTTGGAGTCAGCAATAATATTAAGAAAAGTGTTGAAGGTTCGAGGAGGCGCGTTGAAACTCGATCTCTGTTAACAACAATCAAGCAACTCGTATTAATACACAAACTTAATATTAATATTAACTAATTACATAACTAATTACATATCAACAATAATTAACAACAACAGCAACAACACTAAACAGAAGAAGATTAGAAATTAAAGAAAGAACAAAATTACAACAACGCTTCAAAGGTAGTAGCAATGGTAGTAGCAAGTTGTAGCAGCGATATCAACAGCAGTTAGGATAGGTTTATGGCTCCAAGTTCTATACTCAGGATTTTTCTACCGGGTGGATTAAAGGGCTAGTTCGTGAATTTTGATACATAGTAACTGCGACATAGTAGCCTTACACTTAGCCGAAACAGAGTGATAATCAATATGTAATCAGTAATAAATCAATGCTAAATAAGTAGTAATAAATAAGGATTATATCACTAGACATGAACGATATCTGCCTGCGTAGTTTGAATAAAGAATTCATTTCAAAATTTCAAGAAAGGTGAACTGGATCGACAACAACCTAATGAAGACTAGAAGAGATAATGGTCGAAACGTTGCGATAATGATGGGTTTGATTTTGTTTGGTTTTCTTTTACAGTATATCAACGCATTGAGTTATTTAATGTGAAATTTAATTTTTTTTTAAATAAACTCTTATATGTAGACAGTCAAAAAATATTTCTATCATAAGACTGCGGATCGTGTTATTTCTCTTACGAATTTCAATAGTGATTTTCTAAGCGTAGCTTAGATGTGGCACAAAGCCAAAAAAATGGAGCACCCAATGAAGATCGATCTCACTACTCAATCATAATTGATCTACCTAGACAAACTTTCTAACCATTACGCCACGGTGAGGTGCCCTTCATTTTCTAAGCGTAGTTTAGATGAGGTATATGGCCGAAATTATGGAGCATAGAGCGTCCTGCTCTCCTAACTGGGCACAAACAGCCATCCTTCATGAATTTACCCTGCCATCTCAATATCGACTTCCTTCCTGGTGCCTTTTTTTGGAATTTTGTGCGAAATGCACGTTGAACAAGTGTCCATGATTCAGCTTTTGCAAATTCAAGGACGCAAGACGCAAAATCATTAGCATTACAAAAAACTTAATGAATTTAGCTTTAAAATGGCACCAGTTTCATCTTATTACCATTCATAGTTCAGCAGATTTGAAGACTTGAAATGTTCCCAAGACTTTTGGAATACCCTGTATTTTAAGTGGATTGCATTAAAATTGCTGTAGTTTGTCAGTATGTGTTTTATGGTGAATGAATTTTAGCATACCGCACATAACAGAGCATCTTCCTATTTTAGGATATATGAATGAGTTATGGTATGTTATATTCTGTACTAAAGGAATAAATAATTAACACCAGGTGGATAATAGAAGAAAGGTTTATTCTACAAAACCAGTACAATATGAAATATGGTACCGTTATACACACAGGTCAATCTAGTAGTGAGGGCCGCTAATTGGAAGGTCGGACGTGTTTGCGTCTTCTCGCTTTCACTTTTCCTCCAGAGTCTCATAGACGGTTGACTTTATAGGTACTTACTGCCTATAGTGTAATCATTCATGGGGGTTACTGGTTATTCCATTACATAATGGTAGTATATCCAGTATGGAGCCTGGACATAATCACTTCTCTTCTAGTTTCGTGTTTCTGATGCCATTCTCCTTTAGGACAGTTTATTGTTTGGGCACTGTAATGATGGGGATATTAGTCCCAGTGTAAAAAGTATAAATATACACTAGTTAGTTATGGACAATCATATTATGGAATGTGTCTGAAGTGATGTATAACTACAATAACTCCAACATCTGGCAGACTCCGTGCTACGTAATGTAACCGGTGTCATTCAGAAGAATATTTGTATAATATTAGATTTATAATCTTTTCGGCACCATCTAAACATAAGATTCATTGTATTAATCTTAGATTTGTTATTGTAATATTTTGACTGTATTTCGTGTGACTTGGGTTCTCTTTTTACAGTTTATCCCACACTTCCGTGACAAAAGAAGAAATCACTGGTTAAACTACTTTATAAACAATAATATTATTTTACTTTAAAATTAAAAAAGAATATTCAAATTGTCTTCATTTTTTCAGATCATTTTCTCGTCGTCTGTTGAACTTTGTACGTTTTTCTTGACATAGAACGCGCATGATTAACATCACGAAGTCGATGTTTCATGTTTTACTGATCTTTACATTCTGCACACGAATCCCGAAACAATGTCATAGGTTAAGAAGCGAATATAGTAATTTTCAGATACAGTCAAGTTTATTTTAATCATTTCCTCTCTAAACAAGACACCCCCCCAAAAAAAACCTAAGACTAAAGAGTTACTGGGGGTGAAAGAAAATGAGAAAAGCCTTAGTGATGAGAAAGGACAATAAATGACCAAAATTTAAGAAGGCAGAAGATGGTGATTGATATTACAATTAAATATTGAAAATCGTAGATAACAGACAAGTAAGGCAACGCAGTAGTGTTAGAATAGATTATTAGAATAGAACTAACAGTTGCATTTACACACTGTCTGAAATTATTAAGCAAATGATATAAACTCCAAAAATTCAAATTTGGTTCGAAAAAAAGTCAAATTTTAAACAATCAGTTTAGATTGACATCTAAACCGATTGTTTAAAATTTGACTTTTTTTCAACAAATTTGACTTTTTTTCTAACAAAGCCGGAGTTAAAATTTTAGATGTTATCAATATATTTTATTGAATTTATTTTACGTATTCTACAAACACTGCCGTCTGAAGTTATTAGGCAAAACCAAAATTTCACATAAAAAGGTAATAAAATCATCAAAAATTGATTAACATCTATAATATAAAAAATAAGAAACACATATGATAAGTCTTTAAATCCTTTACATTTTAATATAAGGACCCTTCTTCTCAATAACAGCCAGTATCCTATCATCCATTGATTTTATTATTATTCTTTTTTTTACTTCAACAGGTTCCAAGGTAATTTTAATTGTTTCCTATCGATCTGTTTTGCTGTTATATTATTTGTCACCTTCGTATAATTTCATCTTCACAATTGACCAGAGATTTTCTCTCCTCTAAATCTTTTATGCTCAAATAATTCACGGGTAAGCTTAGATACATAACAAGGAGCATCGTCGTGCATAATTACACACTTCATTTTGAAAATGCGAGACTTGGACTTGTACCATACAAAGAAAGTCTTATTCATAAAATCGCAATAGTTATCACTATTCAGTTTAACTCCTTCATCGACTTAGAATGGTCCAATAATGGTTTGGTCGACAATTCTAGCCCATATCATAACACTACTTCCCCCTTGCCTTCTTTTAACCACAGGAACGTATGAATTAGATAAAAATTCGTCCTTTAGCCCATCCATCGAATATCACTCGAGATTTGTCCGTGAAAATTACTTTTAAAAAAAGTTAATATTCATGCATTTCTTGGCCCAATTTTGATACTTTAAAATATTTGCTTTAGTGAGAGGCCTAGTGGAGTTTTTACCGATCCCAATTCACAAAATTTGTTTCCCTCAATTCCAGCCTTTTCAAAGATCTGAGTGTTAGTCAAAAGTGGTTGTTTTGCCATAACTTGCTTGTTCAGAATTTTTGAGTTATTGAGGTTTATTTGATTTGCATAATAGCTTCTGACAGGCGGTTACTGTTTCAACACTGAAATTTCTAAACTTAGTTGCTAAGTACTTATTAAATTTAGAATCAATTTGATTTTTTGGTATAACTATGTAGAAAAACATCTATTGAAATCCTTCGCTATTTCAACGTTGATTTATATTTCAATTATTATTTCAGTAATCTTATTGTTTCCCAATAGTCTAAGATCGACAACATCTATATTAGAATTTCATGTGGTCCTCCTGACAAGTTTATCTTGATCCTTGCCTATCTTACCGCAGATTCTAATAATGCTGCCTGTTTTTATGCATTGTAGGTTTCTCTCTTCTATTGTCATGCTCTTTGAAGTATTAATTCCATCTTTTCTTTATCTATTGAGAGTGTTACATTTTTTAGACTTTCCCACTGAAGAGCGCGTTTTCTCGCCTGTTATTTATCTTATCCTTTTATATATGCCTGATGCGTCTATGTTTTGTATTCTTTTAATATCTGTTTCATTATTTTCAATTGAAAGGGAATTGTCAGTGGTCAGGAATTAAAGTGTACTTTCACGACAGAATATAACTATTTTATGTATAATTTTATCATCGATTAGTCAATGTTTCTGTTTATCTTGGTGTGTTTTTTTCTGATGAAATTTTGTCCTTTTGAATAAAGTGATTGTATTTTTATTGCCGGCCCCGAGATCCACGTTGTGTGCCGAGGTGTTGCCAGGGTAACAGGTTTGCTATGTTCATAATTCTCGTCAGCTGCACTTGGACGACCAACGAAGTTGGTAAACAATAATAAGAAAAGACAAACATTATATGCTTACCCAGTTGTATGGAGGGCGCGAATGGGTGGATGGGCGGGAGGACGTATCGCTTCTTATCCATCTGGTGAACTGAAAATGGTATCGATCCGCTGAAAAATAAGGGATAATGGTGAATAGGAGAGTGGAGAGTAGAAGTGTTGCTTTGTGTGTGAAGTGATAGATAGATAGGTAGATAGATAGAAACGAATGAACTGATAGATAAAGATAAACGATAGCTAGAAAATTAGAAACGAGTGAACTGATAGAAACGAATAGATACATAGATATATAGATAGAAACGAATGAACTGATAGATAGAAACAAATGAACTGATAGATAGAAACGAATGAACTGATAGGAAGGTAGAAACGAATGAACTGACAGATAGAAACGAATGAAATGATAGAAACGTATAGACTGATAGATAGATAGATTGAAATATACTGATAAATAAATAAGTAAAAATAAGTATGTCTTTAGATAGTTATCAGTGTTATACTCCTTATTATCGCTCTTAGTTTCTGTTCTACCATCCATGTACGCGAGATCATTCCATAGGTTATTCCCGCTTTCCCTCTGCTTCATTTGTCTTCAATAGGTGCTGTAAGTATGGAATTCTTCAAGTACTCTTTACTCTTCAAGTATCACAGAAATTGCAACTGCCTCCTTCTATGAAGTGTAAGTGAACTATTTGTTTTCTCATTTCCACTTAAAACTTCCTAAATATAATCTACCAATGTTCGTTATCTGCAAAGCAAATAAATGATTATAGGCTCAAATATAAGAATTGACATGTAAAATCAAGAACGCAACCAAAGTTTCAAATGCTGTCACTTAGAAAATTATCTTCAGCAAACAATTTATTGCAAACGCAACAAATTAGCCGTCTATATTTCTGAGATGAGGTATTATGTACACTATTTACATTATTCGGACTATCGTCCTCATCTTTGTCGCCATAGAAGAGAACATGACTAAAGACTGTGTGTAGGCTATCCCGTGAAGCTGCGGAATGAAATATAAAGGGGAGACAGGCCGCTCTCTTAAGGTAAGGCCTCAAGAACACCAGAAAGCTGTAACACGAGGGGAAGTGGAAAAATCAGGCGTGGCTGACCACATATGAAGAGAAAATGGAGATCACCGCCTTCTGTGGGATCAGGTTGAGATCATAGACAAGGAAAATCATTGGAAAATTCGTAAACTTAAGGAATCAGCACATATGCTAGGCCACAAAATCTGCTGAGTCGACCAAGCATAGAAATGAATACATTATGGGAACCAGTAATAAGGAGTGCCAGAAAAAAGCAACAAATAATAACAGCAAAAATTGCAATATGAGCAGTGGCAAAAATGGTTGCTGAGACATTAGGTTTATAATACCCAGAAATTCATACACAGATGTCCTCAAGGACACATGGTACAGTGGATAAAGGCGTTGGTTAGATCAAGTGACAGAACCCAAAGAGTGTGAGTTCAATACCCGGTTACGGCAGTGGGGAACCTTCAGAGGGGAATTAACTGATAACTGACATCCATTAAACATGGCACGTGGAACTAGAACAGTCTACCCCAGAGAGCAAAATAAAGGGTTCAGTCCGACATTCCGAAACGTTGTAATAAATATGACATTAGTCTTAATAATGTTAATAGTGCAAGAAATTATTTAAGACAAATCGGTAATATGGTATCGGTGATCTTAACGATTTCTCAATACTTATGATATATGAGAATGGTATTTGTAATAATAGCTGTTTCCCTATAAGGAAACATTCGGCAGTCATTGATTGAGCAGTCAGAACTACTTTCGATTGAAGTTTATAAAATTTTTCTCTTAATTTTTTTAGGAAAACTAGATTCTCAAATCCAGTAGCTGTTATTGCTTTTTCCTTCCTAACCTTTTGTTTGAAGTTGGGTAGAACGTCATTATCATGATTTTCTCTTCGTTTTACATGTGCTATCCGTTTTAGTTGTTGCTACTGTTGCTAGTCCTCAAGCGATGCGGTTTCTGTTACTTGGTAAAGTTCTTTATTTGTGATTATGTAGCGCCAGTCCAAAATGTTCAAAGAAGAATGACTTTTGTGAAAACCCTAGGCTTTATTCGCTCAAAGTATTTTGGTTTGCCGTTCGGTACCCCAGTGTACCTCTTTGATAGGGTGGTTATTTAATCTGTTTCGCAGACGCCTGCTCAGACACATCTGTGTTTGATTAACGCTCACAGAGCTAACCTATGGTTAATACTGTAATAATGATGAGCGGACGTTAGTTATATTTTCTGGAATGATAAACAATTTGAGCAAGGCCAGAACGTTAAAACCCTCGGTCACGATGACTTGTGAATTCGCGCTAGCACAACCATAGGTAGTGAAACTAGCTTTCGAGTTCTGATTTTATAGCCCGCTTCCATCGCTGACATAGTTGCGTCCTCTGTATTCAATGTTAATAATCGAGCCAAGCTAAAAACAGTAGCAAGATTTTCTATATCTTACTTTGCACTTGAGATGCACAGTGGTTTATAATTACGACACGATTGATTGCTAAGGGGGGTTGTTTCCGCCGAGACGATGGGGACGATGTTTCAGGCTAAGAGCTTGCTGTTTCTGAATCCAAGTCCACACAATTATTCAGAAAGCTTCATTTGTAAATATTTATTTTCATATTTGACAGCCACATTTCCCAGCCAAAATAGAACGAAAATTTCTCCTGGGTTTTATATGCGAAACTGATTAATATTTACTCAGACGTCATAATCTACTAGAACCGGTATCCTGCCTCACTACATAATACATAGTGTCCTAAAAAATTGACATAATTTTGTAGTTGAATAGCATACTAAAATTTCGGTTAAATGATCTAAAATCTTAAAATGTGTAAAAATAAGTTGACTGCGTGAGCTCAGCTCAGTGAGAATCTACCAGGAAGGTGGATCAGGTCTGCCAGTGATAATGACAATGTCCTGTTGAAATGGCCACCACGTTCACCTGACATGACATCTTGTGATTTTTTTTCTATTGGGTTATGTGAATGGACAGGTCTATATCCATCTTCTTCCTACAAGCCGAGAGGAACTTAAGTAGAGAATCTCTGAGGTGCTGAAGAATGTTATGCAAGACATGCTACAGCGTGTCTGGCAGGAGCTGGACTACCAAGTTGACGTGTGACGTATCACAGTTGGTGCGCATATTGGACATTTGTGAACCTTTGTGAAATTGGTTATAAAATCTCAAGTCCTTTGAATATATTGTTAGAATTTCGATAAATAAATCTGTTATTGTTGAACATCAATCCCCAACACATTGCTATCTGTTTGGTGTCAGGAATTAACGAGCCAAGATTACTAAATATCAACTGAACTTCCATCTCTTCATAGAAAACAAATCAATATATATATATATATATATATATATATATATATATATATATATATATATATATATATAAGAAGAAATTCGGTATCAAGAAATCAACTGAGCGCCCCAGGATATCGCCTTGATCATTTACTTGTTATATTCTTGCCATCATCGCAATCGATGTAATCTGGTTAGAAAGAGTTACTGTCGTATCAATTAATTCCACCACGGATAGAATTAGGTTCATGCATCAAACTCCGGTGAAAATATTCGGTTAATGGAGGCGTCTTGCATGTCACCTTTAATCACAAAAAAAAAAAACGACTATTTTAAAAATAAAGTTGAGGTGCAAAATGATTGACTACTTGTTCATTGTTCAAAACGTGAACTTCTTCAGCCCATGTGCGCGTTAGATTATAGCTCACATTCTTTGTTGTTATGAGAACATTTCGCCCGTTCTATTCTTTGGTCACCTTCAGGGCTAAAATCTCTGTCGAAAGAGATATTTTTATCTTGGCGGTTCAAATAAAAAAATAAAAGTTGCAAATTTATCCCTGAATATATTGTTAATGAAGAAATCAAAATCCTTATTTATTTATTTTTTACACTACTGTTCAACCAGTTCAAAGCCCAAGAGCCACTCAAGGTGATGGGTTACTGACTGGTGCTTTTTTTATAGGCGTAAGGATTGTAGATTATGAGAATATGTAGGACAACGGTTCAGCCTTGCCTTGAAGAGGTTAATATTGTAGTAGTCGGGAAAGTATCCACTCGGGAGTCTGTACCATAAAGTATCTGTTCTTGGAAATGGAACTTTCTTCTATATAGACAGATTAAAACAAATGAGAAAAACAGAAGCGTAAATGAACGTAAAAAAAGGAGAAAGAGGAAAGGGAAGAAGAAGGTTTAGAGGGAGGAATGAGAAAAGAAAGATAAGTGTTAAATGAAGAAGGATTAGGAAAAATAAAAAAAAGGAAATAATATGTTTTCTTCCCCAAAAAGGGAAGGTAGAGAGAAGATATGTCCGAAGATAAAAAGAAGGATGAGAAATAAATTATTAAGTGAAATGTGATAAAAAGGGGAAGGAAGGACTGAACCCTTGTGCAAATTAATTGAAACAAAACGAATAATTCCGTTATTACTTACTTTTTTTCATTTTTTTTCCAATGACACAGTGCATATATTAGTACTTCGTATGTGCCTTCCACGAAGTCGTTCCTTGCAGATTGACTACGGATTCTAGACTGGATTCAAATCAGGAGAGTTTCCGGGCTAGTCTATTGTACTTTGATTTGCTCACTGATAAGGCTTACCATTATGTTCGTGCAGCGTTACAATTTTCGTACGCTTCCTTGGAGTAACGTCCATCGCAGACAATGGCCGTATGACAACTAATCGATAGTCGAGACAATAGTGTCAGGGCATGTTATAAATTTGATGCACTCACGGAACGGATGACGCAATATTTTTCAAGGCCAAGCAAATTTTATCATACACCCCGAAAATAGATTCATATTACTATACACGATTGCAAATGACCTAATAGATTACACCCTTCCACTCCAGTGGGTCTAAAACTGATCGTATGATGAAAGAAAGCAAACTAAAGCGGTTGTTTCAAGTAATTTGCACAAGGGTGTAAGTATGAAAGAACGATTAACACGTCTCTAAAAAAAGATGAAGAAGAGACTTGAAACATCAGAAATGTGCTTCCACAGAAGCATGCTGAGAATACCATGGGCCGAACATGTGAGCAATAACGAACTTTTAAAGAAATTGGAAACAAAAAAGGACATTTATACTTAACACTAGGAAGAGATTGTTGAAATTTCTATCGAATATAATGGGGAAAGAGGGCTTGGAAAATTTGGCACTCACCGGACAGTAAGCAAACAAGAAGGACAGAGGAAAACAACACATAACCTACGTGGCGAGCTTGAGTAAATGGATGGCCGAGCGAGGTTTAGGAGAAATAAAAAAAGATAAAATTTATTAAAAGCAACAATATGCAGGAAATTGTGGAGAGCCATGCTCGCCTACATCCTGAAGGGACACGGCATATAGAAAGAAGAACGATATGAATGCTATACTGGGTATTTCATGATTTTCTATCGTCTTTCCTGGATTAACGATTGTCGAAAGTATTCGGAACATAACACATGACATCGGTAAATTCTTTTAAAACTTTTCACCTGACATTAAAAGATTCAGACGACACCTCGAGAAACTATTGATTAACAGACATTCCAGGAAATTTTAATCTGACGTGCCAAACGTCATGAGTTAGGTACCAAGTGTCATGTAGGATTCACTCTAGATCAGCGAAGTGCAGCAACTTGACGTGGCATCGATTTTCATAAGTGGTCGGGAAGCCATACCATCTTGATATCTATATAAAGCTCGCTGATATCTGTATTGATTGATTATTTGGTTGTTTTTCCGGATTATCAACCTTTTGCAGGTTATTTAAAACTAGAAAATATTTTTAGATTGTAAGAAAATTTTTGGAGATAAAAATCATTTTTTACTCATACTAGTTCTACTAATTAACCCATAGCTGAGGGTCGAAGAAGTGGATTCCTATATTTCTCAAGTGTATTTGCATGTAAGCGAATATAACGAACCCGATTGGAATTGGAACTCGGCTTTCCGATTTCCAATTCCGAGCAGTTATTCATTAGACCACCCACACATCTAAGTTTACAGCGCCTGGTATTCCCAAGCAGTTACACCTCTAGGTACTAACCAGGCTTGAAGTTGCTTAACTTCGGTGATCGTACAAGAACCGGTGTTTTAACGTGATGTGGATGTAAGCCCTTGGTATATGTAGATGTAGGATATTGTAAATACGCCTCTCCACCACGCATAAAAAATCGATTGGTCTTATGCTGTGTAAATGTGGTCGGCACACCATTTATCGAAAATCTCTAGAATTGATCTCAGACCAATTCTAGGAGTCGAAGACACAAGGCATTATCCTTCTAGAAGAATCCATTGTTGCTTGGATACATGTCTATGAATTGTCGCAAATCGTCACGATGTTGCGCAATGAAACTCTCACCTGTATCTACCTTATTTAAAATGGATACAACTAGCCTGCGATTCATAGCCATATGGGGTTTGTACTACTTCTCATCACCCCCCACACAAAAAAACAACAACATCGGACCATCCTATACGTTGCCATCCATCCAGGCTGTAATTAGCGACGTCACAAACCCAGGTGAGGCACTATATCTAGTATCGTGGTGATAACATGGACAACCTCATGAGCTTTTTGTTCCCATATTCTATGAATGCTACACACACTGCATTGAATGTGGATGATTGTTCTTTACCACAGACAATTCTAGCCTGAAGCCCTCTGCTTACGACTATTAAGGCACTGCGCTATTAAGTGTCAGTGTTAATGGCTTCCAGTTGGTACCCCCGACACGCATGTAATACCGTAGATCGAGAATTGTCAAATATCTCCACAATTTTAGAAACTGAATGCCTCATAGCTCTTGCAATCTTTATCATTCTCCGCTCAAACTTCATTAATTTACATCGACTTACCATGTCGCTTAACCGGCGTTTACATTAACTCATTAGATGTCAGAGCAGAATTAATATAGGTTTATTTATTTCTGTGACATCAAAGGACGATTGATTTACTTGCCATTACCTATATATACTGCTATTCCATGACTGTTGGAACATCAGTGTATTTAATAGAATATATTTAAAGAGAATGTAAATGTTAGTGGATTCTGAGTAGGGTATAATTGTGCTATTTTTTACAGTTGTATTCACCCTGTACCGGCTCTGGGACCACTCGAGTTAGAGGTTACAGAGTAAAAGGTATAACTTATGAGGATATATGCAGGAAATAACGGTTAACCTTAGACTTCAACAGGTGAAGATTGTAGTGATCGGGTAACCAGCCTGTTGGGAGTCGGTTCCAGAAGGCATCGGTTTTTAGGAAGAAGCTGCTCGAGTGGAACTTACGTCTCACCAGGGGAATATGAAGGGAATGAAGGTGGTTCGCTATAATGTGCGTGGCATGGCGAATCTTAGTCGTGAAGGATAGGACTGGTAGAACTAAGGAGTGTAGTTCATTTGAACACTCACCATGGAAATAGTCATAGATAAGTGAGAGGCTTGCGACATCTCATTTGTGAGGAAGTGGTTGCAGAGTGGAAAGTAATTCATCACCTAAAAGGACGCGGAGACGCTTTTGGACTCTATCGAGACTGGAGAGTGAAGACTGGGCAGCTCTCGTACATATAAGGCAGCATTACGCCATTTCTAGCCTGCGCTGATCATTATAAAGGTAGAGGATAGAAGGAAGGGTGATGTACTTGCTGGAGGGGGTACATGTATCGTAGTCCCCGGTTCAGTTTAAGCCCGAATAGGCGCTCATGGCATGGTGCCTCCATGAGGAACATCTGTTCATTATCCGTTCAATTGGCAAAATTTCTGATTCCGATAGGTAATGGTGGAAGTTTAGTAGTTTCGTCTTTGAGGAATTGAATTTGACCAGCTAGTTTTTTTCCCACTGATCTGCTAGTCTTTTTGGATTTTAACCCTGAAGACGTTGTCGTAAAAAAAAAAAAAGGTATGTCATCAATTGTCCAAACTTCAAATCTCAGGAAGTGGCGCAAATTTCCAACGATGAATACGTAGTCACGTATTTCGCACGGCATTTTGTGATTAAAAATGACATGAATGACTTCCCATTTAAAACATTTTTGTCCGATTTCGAAGCATAAATGTAATTCTACCTATGGTGGAATTAATTGATATGTCAGTAACTCTTCCTAATCGGATTACGTCTATTGCGATAATGACAAGAATATAGCCCGTAAATGATCAAGGTGATATCCTGGGGCGCTCAGTTTAAAGATTTTCTTCATATATGTATTTTTTTATCCATTGATTCTTTTTCCTGTGACGAGATGGAAATTCATTGGATATTTAGTAGGCCTGGTGTGTTAACGCCTGACAACAAACAGATAGGAATGAGGTGGAGGTTAGGAAGATTGTTTTGCGTCAGTCTATCAATTGAGTAGGCCGAAACAAAAATGGAAATCGCATTGCTAAATCTTGGATTTTATCAAAACAATTAAGTTTATATTTCCTGTTTCCATAGCAAAGTTTCTTTACTTCCACCATTACGAAACATTACGTCATACCACTACAACGAAGCCGAATCACCTTAATTTTCCCCGTATTCCAAATATAAGGAGAAAATTCCACCCAGCAACTGCTATTTTGTGGACCAGACTCCAGTGTTATTGCTTCCCTGAACAGCAGAATCTTAACCTCTTCAAGTCAAGAGTCAATCATTATCTATCCTCTTTATCCTCATAATCTTCACTTTCTACTACCTCCACTTTCATAACAAACCATTCAATGAGCAACTACCTTGAGTGGCTCTCGAATGTTGTATCAAATGCACCATTTCTATTTAGTATTGAAGCATTATGGAATTAGACTGGATAAAAGTACTGGTAGTCTACAGACTCTGAGAAAATACTAACCCTACCAGCTTTCTCGGATTTACTTACATTTACTTAAGACCCGTGAATTATTTTGCCAAGTTTTTTAATCCACAATCAAATATGAAAATAAAATTTTTACACGCGAGAAAATAATTTAATAGTCTTAAATAAGAAAATAACAAATTCTTAAACCCAATCCCTACTGTGTAGTACTTAGTTTGAAACCTATTCCCTATTGTGTCGTTCTTAGTTTGAAACGCAGTCATTATTATGTCGTTCTTAGTTTGAAATCCAGTCCTTATTGTATCATTCTTAGTTTGAAATCCAGTCCTTATTGTATCATTCTTAGTTTGAAACGCAGTCATTATTATGTCGTTCTTTGTTTGAAATCCAGTCGTTATTGTATCATTCTTAGTTTGAAACGCAGTCATTATTATGTCGTTCTTAGTTTGAAATCCAGTCCTTATTGTATCATTCTTAGTTTGAAACCTATTCCCTATTGTGTCTTTCTTGGTTTGAAACGCAGTCATTATTATGTCGTTCTTAGTTTGAAATCCAGACCTTATTGTATCATTCTTAGTTTGAAACGCAGTTCCTGTTGTGTCGTTCTTACTTTGAAAACCAGTCTTTATAGTGTCGTTCGTCGTCTTATAAATCAAGCCAGCTATATTTACAGACAGTGTAAATGTGGTATGAATTAAGAATTTGTAATTTTTACTATCAATTTTATCTTGATTTTGTGATCAAATTCCACAAGGCAACTACATCAGCCATCAAGCGGGCTATGAAATAAGAATTTGAAAGCTAGTCTCACCACCGATTACAAATCCATAGAAAGATCTGTAATGTAATCGATCCAGACTTGGCATCTCGTGTTCAGTCACTTTCTCACCGACGTGGCGTGGCTTTCTACAAATATTTTCATGGCAACTGTTCTGTTGATTTTTTTCCCTGGTGCCCTGACTGCATGAATTTATACGTATAACTGGACTGTCATTTAGGTCCCACCCGTTTACTGTTGAAATAGTTAAATGCAGCCGCCACTTCCACTCCAATAGTTTATTCTTTCATACTTTCCACCCGTGAAACTCTCTTCTGTGTACTTGCTTCCATAATCTCCAATAATTTAAATTCAACGTCAATCTTCTCTCTCATTTCTCTCGCTGTAACCCCCGCTTGCGTACTAGTGGCATTCCAGCTTTGCCTGGGGTGAAATAATTAAAAAAAGAATAAAATAAATAAATAAATATATTTGAGCTTTCAAGGATTTAGGAAAATTAATTGTTCATAATCGAATTTACAGACCTGGAAAAAGATGGGCCCATTTAACACATTGAAAGAAGCACGAGTTGCATCAGCGCATGAGATCATCCCAAGGAAAACGAGACTTGAAAAAAAAATGGAGTCGACGACAAATCATAATCACCCAATGGTATTTGCATGAATGTAACGAACGCGACTGGAATTTGAACTCGGCTCTCCGATTTTTCATTCCCTGCCATCATATCAGCCGCACATCCAAGCTTACTGGTCTACGAAGCCGTCACTCCCTTAGCTATGGAGCGCGGTTACACATCTCGGTAAGGAAAAGAACCGGTGTTTCAACGTAATGTATTTTTTTTTTTTTTGTTATTTAGGGAAATCATTTCATTTTATTCAGTTGGATTATTTTGCGCCGCCGCCTTGGTCACCACTCTCCTCCATCTTACAATTGTGGTTCATAGTGACATTCAAATCAGAATAGTTCAACAGCTTTCCTTTTTCATCAGGGATGTTGGGATTACCCCGCCCCTCCTCTCAGAGGTTGATTTGTTTTTGAATTTATCTTCTAACCTTTGTCTAAAGAGGCGGGACCTACAAGGCAGCCGATGATTTGAATTCAGAGATTCCTTCTACCAAACTGTTTGCCACTCAGGGCTATAGGATCCAGTGTGTCCTACTATTTTACCCATAACCGGTGACTGATTCATACTTTTCCCAAGGCTATTAGCGCGTAAGTAAATCTCAGGAATTCGAATTCAATCCGAATTCGGCTCTCCGATTCCTCAATCCTTGCTTCTATAGTTAGGAAAAGCCAACTTTCAAATGGGTTTTAAAAATGTTGCCTTTCAAAATAGAGGAGAAAATTTATTTGAAAGATAACAGACGGGGTTTTCGCATTATGTTCATTTTTTAAAAATTCCAGCCTGGGTCAGATTACTATCGAAGTGCATGCCAACTGTATGTTTATTTTGTTCGATAAGACGACAGGCTTTCTAAACCAACTCAAGATTTAACGCTTAAAAGGCCTAAGATTGGGATTCTTGAATTAATTTGCTTCGCAGAATTGGTTAGAAAGATTGGTAAAATAAATAATATAAACAACATTTTCATAAAAACGAAATGGCTAAAAATAAGAAAAAAACGAGGGCAAAAATAGTTTTATCAGTTTATTTCCGTGTGGATATTTTTGCATAAAGATACCGGCGCCACCTGGTCGATTGCAAGTCGACGAACAACTGAGGAAAGTCCGGGTTTGGCCTCAATTTAATAAAGGAAATTTAAAAGCGGAGGTAAAGATATAAAAAAAATATTGGCAATAAAATACACTGCCGAGAAAAATTAATGACGAAAAGAAAACATTGATAATCTCATAAAATACCTGGAAATATTGTTTGAAAAATGATTGAGAATTGCTGGAAATCTTATGACATTTTATAAAGAAAGGAGGATAACATCAGAAAATAGTTCACTAGATTTTATTTGCTTTATTTACATGCATGAGTGTATTTTTTGAATTTCGTATTCGCCTACACATCTTCATGTTCATTTAAGTACACAAGGATAAAGATAGTATGTCTTTTAAGTCGTGAAGTGTGTTACGGCATATATGTATACATAAACATATGTATACATATATGTTTATGTATACATAAAGATATATAACATATATTTTTATGTAGACGTAATTGCTAACTTGGTGTGGTACAAAAACGAATGAGATGTGAAAACTGTGCTGAATCAATTTTCCAAGGTTGACATGAAAACCGAAATCTTGGCATTTTACCTGAATCCGAACCCCGACCATTAGTAATGGTGGAAAATATTTAATTATTACAGTATCTCTTTTTATTTCTTTATTTTCTCTTTCTCTGTCTGTTTCTTTATCTCACTCACTCTCTAAGAGGTGGTGAATAGTTATTAGCCTGAATAAGAATCCCTTAAAAAGGGATCAGATGTTATATGACCTGGTTTGGGGAAGTGGGTCGGGCCTCTACTCGAATATGGATATCCAATAAAATAAGGTTTTAAATAATATAGAATGTAACCTGGATATAAGAGAGTTGTCGGCACCGGGTTTCTCTTATATCCGGGTTTGGTCTATTATGTATACATTAACACAGGCTTTAATTTGGGGCCAGAGAAAATCTCTCTTATATCCGGTTTCTCTTATATCCGGGACTCTTATATCCGGGTTACACTGTATATATATATATATATATATATATATATATATATATATATATATATATATATATTTGGTTGACACATCAATCCAACCAAATATGTTAGCTCTATCTCTGATATTTCTAATAAGTACCGCGCATATAATATATAAATAATTATATATATATATATATTTATTTATATTTATATACACACACTTTTCACACACACACACACACATACATATATATATGTATATATATATATATGTGGACACTGAGGACAAATATGAAACGGAGTGTCGCCGCTCGGTGTTCACCTGTGTCTACTTTTACATTTACATACGCTCTATATCTAAATTTCACCACTTTTATCGTTAAACATAGCATACATTAAAACTATATTTTATCATTCTCTCTCTCTCTTTCTCTCTCTCTCTCTCTCTCTATATATATATATATATATATATTTATATATATATATACATACACACACACACACACACACACACATATATATATATATATACATATATATATATATAAATATGTAATGAAAAACAAACCACTTTAAGGTACCATTACGATAATTTATTTCACCTAAATCCTTTTTTAAGGATTCCGGATCATCAGGTAAAACTTCCAACAAACAAAAATTAAAATCATAATGGATTCCAGAAAATCTGTACTGAAACTTAACGACACTACTTGGTTTAAAAATAACAGTGACAATTTCGATGTCCCAATGGGAGCATTTGATTCTGCTCATAGCAGACCTAATAGGGATGTATATTTTAGATATTCTGAGCAGATTTCTTAACCCTCAAAATGTAGGGCTTTACAGGGATGATGGTCTCATTATTATACCTAACTCTAATGGACCTCTTACATCCCAACTCCAGAAGAAAATAATTAAGGCTTTCAAATATATAGGTTTTAAAATAGAAATATCATCTAACCTGAAAATAGTAAATTTTCTAGACGTAGCATTTGATCTTGAAAATAACACTTATAAACCTTTCCAAAAAGAGAACCAATCGCCCATATACATAAATATCGACTCAAACCACCCTATAGCAATTATGAAACAGATCCCTAACACTGTAAATACTAGAATAAATAAACTATCCTCTAGTAAAAGCATATTTGATCAAAATAAATCAACATACAATCAAGCCCTATTAAAAAGCAAATTCAAACAAACACTCACTTATATAGATAAATCTACTAGCGACACGTCTTCTAAATCTAGAAATAGAAATAGGAAAATTATATGGTTCAACCCACCCTTCTGTAAGCTGTCGAACATTAATATAGGAAAATATTTTCTTAAACTAATAGATAAACATTTTAAAAAAGATAAGCTATTAAAAAAGTTGTTCAATAGAATGAATTTAAAAATTAGTTATTCCTGCATGAACAACATGGAAAAAATTATTAGCTCTCATAATAGTAAAATTTTAAATGAATTTTATAATCAACTTCAAAAAGATCCTAATACAAGCCCAAAGACCAAATCTACCTGTAACTGCAGGGAAGGATCTGTCTTTCCAGTAGAAGGAGTATGTTTGTCCAAAAACATAGTATACAAAGCTACGATTTTCCCCAAAGAAAATATTGAACATAAAAAGATCTACATAGGAATTTCGGCGGGAAGTTGGAAACAACGATTTTACAACCATCGCCAATCCTTTTATAATGAATCAAAAAAACACCAAACTGCACTTTCAAAGCACTATTGGGAGTTATTGGAAAACAAATTAACCCCACAAATAAAATGGAAAATCGTCTCAAGAGCCAAAACTCCGATAAATTTCAGAGACAGATGCAATTTGTGCATTATGGAAAAAACACTAATTATAAAACATAAGGATCCGGACATACTATCGAACAGACATAATGAGTTGATTTGTAAATGTAGGCATAAAAATCACCTCATTTTAACAAAGTATGTGTAGATATATAAATAGAAAATATAAATTGTTTTAAATGAATATATGAAAATACTGACACTGTGCTCTTTGATAAATGTGTTGTGGAACTTAAAATTCTTTTATATGTGAACTTATTTAGATATATATATATATATATATATGAACATTATAGATAAGGGTAACTATGTATTTATATTGTGGACACATATGTATGATAGTATGGATATATATGTATAAATAGATATACACATGTGTGAGTATAAATATACTAATATGAGGCATGTTTGAATACAGAAATTTTTTTTTTTTTTAACGTGTATGCTGCATGGGTGTGGATGTATATGTATAAATGTTTTTATGTTTGTTTTGTATGTATATGTATATTAAATGTGAATGTACGTATATATGTGTTTGTACATGTACTTAAATATGTGTGTTTTTATGAATTTAACTACTTGTAATCTATATATGTATATAGACGTAATTACCTTAGAATTAATATTTGGATAATATATATATGTATATGTATGTAAATGGGTGTATAACAATGTAATATAAATACATATACATGCATGTGGGAATAATTGTAGAAAATATTCTTTATATATATATAATTGTGTGTATGTATGGTGGTATGTGTATATATATATATATATATATATATATGCATATATATATATATATATATATATATATTCTTTTTATATCTTTTTTTGTATGTAGGGTTTTGTGCTTATATATGAATGTATATGTATTTAAGGGTGTGCATGTGTATATGAGTATGTCTCTCTATATATGTATATATATATGGATGATTAAATGGTTAGATTAATTTTTTGATATATAGATTTGTATATGGATATATGAATTGTATATGTATGTATATGTGTATGTATATATGTATATATATATATGGATGTATATATGTGTGTGTGTATGTATATATGTATATATATATATATGTGTGTGTGTGTGTGTGTATGTATATATGTGCGTACGTGCATGAATTGATTTTAAATAAAATATTGGGTCTTTCTAATGACATTTTAAATTTACCAATTCTTAATTTGTAATATCCTTCTTTTGTAATATTCTATAGTTTAAATTTTGTTTTCTTCTGAAGGGAGTTTCATTTCTAAATTGATAATTTAAATTTAAATATACCATTCTTTGATTATTAATAATATTAATAATATTAGCTAAATTCCTTTAAAATGAAACGCTTCCGAAATCACATAAAATTAAATTTTAACTGTGGAATTTAACCAAAACCTATATATATTTCAAATATTAAAATATAAAGATTGTAAAATGTATATATAGTTTACGTACGAGGATAAATGAATTTTCGTGTAAATTATCTCAAGTGTTTCTACGTTTTTTTTTTTTTTTTTTTGGACTTGTTAATGATCGTATGTATGTAGGGATTCACATGAATACATTTCTGAGACATATATGAATAAATGAAAATTAATATTACCCTCAAATACTATTAAATAATGAAACCTAATCTTTAATTTAGTTTACCAATATAATAAATAAATTACATTCAAAATTAATTTTAAATATTAAAATAGATGTTATTGTTATTTATTTTATTTTTTTTTTTATATATTGTGGAAATACAATTAGTCGGGTGAATAAACTATTAAAATTTTAAATATTTCTTTATGCCCTAGATAAATATGTTTATTACAATAATAGTTATATTTAGTCCTGAAACTATTTACTTAAAAAATTAAAGATTTAAGTTAATAACAAATTTTTTTTAATACATCGAATTTTCTAACAAACATTGTAAACTATCTTTTACATAATTTTGTTAAAACAAAATTATAACAACTCCATCTCTCTTTCCCCCACCCCTATCTCTCTTTTTACCATAAGACTCACTTGTATACATTTTCTACATTTCATTTCCGTTTTATTAATCATCTAAAGAGGTCAAGGTTCTGTCACTCCTCCTACTCCAATATAAAACATACTTAAGAGAGATATAAAATTAACCCCTCCCTATACTTTATATTGTCTGTTTAACTACCACTCTCAACCTCCTCTATTAAATTACAAAAATTACACTACCCACCAATTTCTAATCCCATTTTTCCTCTCAATTCGTTGTTGGAAGTTTTACCTGATGATCCTGAATCCTTAAAAAAGGATTTAGGTGAAATAAATTATCGTAATGGTACCTTAAAGTGGTTTGTTTTTCATTACATATTAGCTCTGTCCTCACATTGAGCTCTCAGGATTTCATCCTCTTTGGATTTACCAATTCGGTTTACCAAGTTCCTTATAACTTAACTATATATATATATATTTATATATACGTATATACATATATATGTACACACACATGTATATATAAATAGTGAGTTTTTTATATATATATCTCACACGGGTAAAAATATGTAAGAAAAAGTTTTAACCATAACTTAGAATAGCTTTAACGGTTTCGCAATTCTATGATTTTCAAAAGTAAAATTGAAGTGGTGAGACGTGTGGCTATAAATTAGATATTTTTTATATAATTGCAAATTAGATATTAATGCTAATTTTTGATTGTTCCAATTTTCAAATGGGATCCGAAATTCATTTTTTTTTTCAGCTCTCCAAGTTCTTTTGACTCTCAAGAGCCGTGTTCTGTCTGATTTGTAACAACATTTCGTTGCCTACATCTTGCTTTTTTTTATAGTGAGCTGAAAATTTACAGTCTACGGTGGAGTCATGTGTAACGGCAAAAGGTAGAAAGCCTGAATGAAAAATAATGCCGCAATATTTTTTGTTTTCAGTTTTTTTAGGCATATTAAAATTTAATATACACTTCAAGATATCGTCTCATGTAGTGAGTGATCTTTTATTTGATGTGCATTTCTTTTTTTTTTTGTCTAATAACAACTTCTGGGATTTTGAATCTTTCCTCGTTTTGGTTGTGATATTGTATTTTTGCATTTTATCCACTAATACAGGTCAGTTCTTTTAAAGCACGCACCAATCGCACGACACTTTTTAAAGTCTGATTTTTCTGTATCATCTTTTATTTTAATAAATTCATTAAATTGTGTTTTAATACCTTCAATTTATCCATATTTTCCCCAGGTATTTACTATTGTTTAGGCTTTGGTATTTCACACTCACGATTGTTTAGTGGTTTGGATTAACACTTTGCAGACATTTTGAGTGTGAAATATGCAGCTTACAAACCTTTATCCTAACTTAAAAATTTCATATATTTACTCAACGGGATTTTTTTTAAGCGTTTCACCCCAAGCAAGGCGGAAAGCCACTAAAACGCAAGAGGTTACAGAAAAGTTGGAGCAAGATCAGATAGGAGTGATAGAAGAAAGGATGAGGAGAAGGATAGTGGATAGATCAAGGCAACTGGAGATGTCGATTGACATTACATTTGAATAGCTGGAGTGAAAAATGGAATAGGGAAGGGAGTTCCACAGCGAGAGGTGCGAGACATGAAGCTATTGGAGTAGAAGAGACGGCTACATTTAGGAGTTTCGACAGTGTAAGGGTGAGAGCGGGATGCCAGCCTCGTAGGGCGCTTGAACTCATGAAGTCTGGGAACCAGGGAATGCAGCTCCTCGGTGCAATTGCCATGAAAGTATTTGTAAAACAGAGAGAGGCGACGGTGCGTCTGTGAGAAAGTAACTGTAGATGAGATGCCAGAGCAGGGCCAATTATATTGCATATCCGCCTCTGGTGCTTATCAAGACCCCTCGAGGCAAACAGAAGGGGCTCCAGACTATATATGGCAGCAATACTCCATGGAAGGAGGAATTGTTGATTTGTAGATCTGGAGGATCGATTCCGGGGAGAAAAATTTCCTGGTGCGGCACAGGGAGCCAACTTTCCTTGCGGTGGACGAAGCAATTGGCTCAATGTATTTGTTCCATCTCAGGTCAGCAGTCAACGTGAGACCGAGCAGCCGCAGAGAGGTGTTCTCGAGAAGATGGGCATCAGACATTCTAATGGAGGGCAGGGAGGGATCTCTGTGGTGATTAATAGAGAGCAGTTTTGTTTTTGAAGCAGTAAAGTTGACCAGCCAATTCTTGCCCCAGTTCACAACCGATTGGAGGTCCTTTTTGAGATGCACGGTCAGGTTAGTTTTGTCAGTGACACTAGATTTGTTTTTGAGGCAGGAATAAATTGTGGTGTCATTCGCGTAGATGCCAAATTGGGAATTTATGGCGTCAGGAAGGTCATTTATGTAGATAAGGAATAGAGTGGGGCCTAGGATGGAGCCTTGAGGAACACCAGCGTTCGTGGGATAGGAACTGGATGAGAATCCATTGAGAACGACCTTCTGTTCACGGTTTGACAGGAATGATTGTATTCCTTTAATATTGATAATGTGCTTTCCCAAATAATTTATATAATCTTCAGAGAAGAGCCATTTTAAATCCTGCTTTAAGGATTATTAATGGAGGCCGCCATTGCAGCCAAATAAAACCTTTCAACACTTTCAAAAATTTCAATAAGTCCATAAATCCTCTTACATTAAATTTTGTATAATTACAGACAAAAATTACAGTTTTGCACAATGTTTCTCTAGATAGCATAACAACCACGACATATACCTAGATATTAACCCATCATCATTTTGTTCAACAAAAGCTAAACGTTGTTGAAAGCATACGAAACGGCAATCCTGACATCGCGGCTCCCTTTTGATCTAAAACGCGAACCATATAAATCGCGGACCCCAACTAACACGGTTTATCGGCGCCGACCTGTATTTGCCTCATGTTGATATTAGAATTTTGATTGACCGAACCTATTCTAATTTCTACAATGCTCAGGTAGAAAACACTTCAATAATTTCGCTTGAAAGGGTTAACACAACTCAGACGAGCTCTTCAGTTTAGAGATTGAAATAACTAATAGCCATAAAGCGATGGTTGACAGATTTGTTTCGCATTCGCGTGTAGGGCGTGCCCCATGAAAAATATGTAAGCGTGGTGACTGTCAGCAAACAGATCTTACAGATCGTCAACAGTTCGATTTCCGGTAAGTGCCATATGTCAGCCCTGGTGTTAGTAAATACTAGCAGCCATACCCATCTGGTCTATTAGAAAAAGCGTTCAATTAGAATGGAGCAGAAACAGTATCATGTTTAGATGTAACAGAGTCTATCTTCTTCAATTACTTTAAAGTACTTTCATTAAGAATCAAAGGTTTGGTGTCCATCAAACCCAGTGAGCTAACCGTGTACCTAGACACCAATCCAGATATTTCTAGATGGCTGAGTATACAAAAAAATAAAAAATAAAAATAATAATACATTAAAACAATCAGTTTCAAACTCATAGTGTAGATATTTCTGTATGACAGCGGTATTTACTTGGATTCGCTTAGACTAGCACAGACGTATTGTTAGAATGATCATGCTGCGTCAAAATTTCTAGTTAAGAGATTATGTCTACCTAGAAAATCACCATTCAGAATCGAAGATTTTGATCGAGAGTGACCGTTAATACCCTTTTATGTCAGCCACAATGATCTTGGAGCACCAGCCAGTGCCGAATCAAAAACGTACAAAACTAACGAATAGACAACATGATTCGTTTTATAATCTGTTGTGGACTTATTTCGCAGTGGAGGATTGTATTTGTACTTTGCCAAGTTTTTTTTTTTTTTTTTTAAGTGTGAATCCGAGATTTTGTCGCTGAAATTATTGTGGCGAGCGAATTTTTTTTCTTCCTCCGTATGAGTTCGAATTTCGTCGCCAAAAATTGTTATGGCAGGCGATTTTTTTTCTCCACCGTACGAGTACGAGTTTCGTCGCCAAACATTATTGTGACGAGCGAATTTTTTTCCCTCCGTATGAGTACGAATTTCGTCGACAAAAATTGTTATGGCGAGCGAATTTTTCTTTCTTCCACCGTATGAATTCGAATCTTCGTAGCCAAATATTGTGGCGAGCGAATGTTTTTTTCTTCCACCGTATGAGTGCGAATTTCGTCGCCAAACGTTATTGTGGCGAGCGAATTTTTTTCCCCTCCGTATGAGTACGAATTCTTCGTCGCCAAATATTGTTGTAGAGTTATTTTGCAGTGGAGGATTGTATTTGTACTGAGTCAGTCCTAAAATAGGTTCGACGTACAAAACGTTAGGAACTTGGTATTACGCAGAGTAATCTGGTCGTGGTCGCTGACACTTTCGTATTCGACTAACTGTCGTCCGACATCGACTCACTCACTGACCGACTCCCTCGTTACTCTTACTACTCCTACTTATTATAGGTGGCAGAGTCTATTAACTATAGAATAAGTGTGTTACACTATAACATAATCTTTGACAGGTAACATGTTATTAATATATATATAAAACGGAGGTTGTCTGTCTGTGTGATACTTTTTCACTCTAGCTCCATTCAAACGATTATGACCAAACTTGGCACATACAATTTACAATGTAAAAGATAGGTCCTTAGCGTAAAAAACGATAATTTAAAAAAAAATCAATAATCGATAAAGCCGATCAAAATTCGATATATTCAACTTTTTCCTCTCGGTATGTAGGTTACTTACATCATGACGAGTTCAACGATACTTCATTTTTATTTCTACGCCACTACGCGAAAAACGAAAAATCGATTTCAACACAAATTCTAAACTAAAAACTCTCTCAGTTTTCAGGCAATCTAATACAAACTTGTTGACTGTCTAACAGTCATTTGACTTGATAATTGAGTCCCCCACCTATAGAGTGAAAACCCGCGTAAATAACGAAATAGATGTAGCAAGAAGCTCTTGAACTTTGCTTTTAAATCCTTTTAATAAAATCTGCTATTGAGTATATCCATAGCTGATAAGGTTTCTCTCTACCCAGACTTTGAAATTCGGAGTTTTCCTTCTACTAGACTGGTTGCCAACCAAGGCTTAAGAGCCCAGGTTGGTCTACAATTAACCTATAACTGGGGAAGAAAAAATCAGTTCACGCCTTTCTCAATGTTATATGCTCGAAAGTGAATGTAGCGAACGACTAGAACCCTGGCCCTCTGATGTCGGTAATGGCTATGCTGGGGTTACAGACGTCCGGAGAAGCTTACATCCGCCTCGGTGCTAATCCGGATTCTCGTTTCTGCGTGTCTCTGGGATACGTAACATTGTTGGTATGAAACATTTCGGTGTTGTGCAAGCCGGACATTCAAAGTCCAAGAGATTCTTGCTGCATCTATTTTTTTAAGATTGACATCCAATTACAACTTCTGTTAAGTTTTTTTATACAACGTGGTTCTTGTGGGACCTTCTTTGAGAATTACTGTCAAGCATAGAGCTCAGATAAGTAAATAAGCATATGGATCGGATAAACCCTGTTAGGAGTCACTAAATCTCTAAACAAAATGGATTATATTTCAATATCGACGTGGTAGGAAGGCTTGCGTTCTTCAACGGCCCCCACAGCAATGTCAGCGAGGTCTTCGTTCCGTAGCAGGTCCACCCAAGCTCTACAAGTTTGTTGGGTAGGAGCCAGACGAAAGACACAATTTGGTTGGGCAGTCGGCTAATAACCTATTCACTTAAAAAAAAACTAGCTTGTTACAGAAAGCTCAACAATATCTTCAAACAACGACATGGCTGAAAAAGAGTCCTCCAAAGTTGAGCATATGACCCGTGTTGATGAAAATCCTCCGGTTAGGCAGCTGGCACAACATGGACCGAACTGATGATGATCGCCCGGAACCATATCAGTTGGAGAGGTGTTGTTAGAGCCCTATGTTATCCAAGAAATTAAGAGGTATAATAAAATGATCGACCGTGAAACAACCAATCAAATCCTTGTAATCACTTATCACTATTTCTTCTATTGACAGTAAGTTTTATTGATCTTCTCAATAGCAATTATTTTGTTGAAACCACAGACGCAGACAAATTTATTCGTAGCCTCCATTCTTTAGTCAATTATGTATTTTCTCAGTATTTCAATTATTTTATATCAACTTTCAGTTAAATTCTGAAATTTCTGAATATATTTATCAAGTACGTTTCTGGTTTTAGTCATACTGTCTTTCTTTTATGTACCGTTTCCCTTCAGAGCGTGGTTGATCATGGCTCTCCACAACATTCTATCGCGTGTAGCTCTTTGCCAAGCCTTCCACCAACATTTCCGTTATTCATTCACACAATCTTGTCAGGAAGCTTCTGACGCCCGCTGTCCATATTTTGCCTTCGATATTGTTGTGGTAGGATGCATCTAATTTGCATAGTGGAGTACCGACCATATAAATATGGTTGGTACCAGGAAGGGATTCAACCAGAGACTCTGCCCGACTGCGACTCAGTCAACACACATTCCAGGAACGGTCTTCCCAGGAATATACAAAAGACTATATGTAAATATTGTGTACACTTTCTTGTTTCAATACATTTTGTTCTAAGTACATTTTGTGTTGCATTATTATTCCATGCATTAGTCAAGTTTCAACAGATATGCAATGTGCGTGTCAAATTGTCTAAACCCTTCTTCCTTACTATGTGTCCAAGACACTTCACATGTTTTTTCTTCTGATTCTCAGTATAAGCGCCCTTTTTGTTTCCATTTCCCTGAAGACTTCTTTGTTGCTTACGCGATCCGTCCATGGTATTCTCAGTATCCTTCCGTAGAACCACATCTCTGTTGCCTCCATATCATAGTATTTTTGAAAGCATTTCACCCCAAGCAAGGCGGGAGTGCCACTAGTACGCAAGGGGGTTGCAGAGAGTGGGAGCAAGAGTGAAGAGGCGTGATAGAGGAAGGATGAAAAAAAGGACAGGGAATAGATCAAAGAATCTGGAGATGTCGATTGACGTTGCATTTGAATATTTGGAGATTATAGCTATCAGGGAAACAAGTCAGAAGAAGGGAGTTCCACAGACGGGAAGTGCGAGACATGAAGCTATTGGAGTAGAAAAGACGACTATATTTCGATAGTGAAAGGGTGGGACTGTATTAATTAAAATAAGTTTTATTTGTTTAGGGATGTGAAAGTGTCCCGTAGTAATAATGGAGTTATTTTTTTTAAGATTCTGAGACAAGTCTTTGAAACTGGTTTAATTGTACAATTAATTATTGGTTTAATGATAACTGATTTAATTATACAATTTTAAAGAATAATGCAGATTTAAGTAGTTGTGCAGATAACTTGTAATTTTCCATCAATATAGCTTCCTTGTTTTGCCCTTATAGCCACATACAATGAACAAAAAGCATTCTTGAAGACTCGCCATTTAATTTGATTTTACAAAACAAAAACCAACAAAAAAGACTTAATATATAAGATGAAAATTAAGAACTAAATTATAAACGGTATTCATAATATTTTAATAAGGGTCTTTTCAGACCTTACGTTGCTAATCATCATGGCTGTTGCTAACGTTTAGGAAAGTGACTCAATGCGCCTTCTCGGGTTAATGTTTTTCGGGAGGATTATATTGAATCAGTTGCTACGCCAGACAATTTTTCTCGTCCAAATCTATCTTGCATATTTATAAGTCTATCATTCACCCTGAACTGGCATCAAGGCTTCAGTCAATTTCTCACCTCCGTAATGTAGCTTCCCTGCGTTTTTTCTATAAATATTTTCATGATAATTATTATAATGAACTTTCCTCTATAGAACATAGATATTATGAATTTAAGCGCCGTACTAGATTGGAATTGAAACAGCTATGTGTAACCGTAAGTTCTAGGTTAACAATATCTTCTATCACAGTCTCTTTCGGCGTCTTGCTTCTGACTTCTTAATTCGTGTTCTTTTATTGTTCTCTCTCCTTATATGTGTTTTTCTTATGTTCTCTAACACTCATTAACCCCCTTACGTCTTAGGGTCTTTATTGCCTTATGCTGGGAGAAATGATTAAAAGAAATCTATGAAAATGCTCCACGGTATAAACAGAGAGATAAGAAAGAAATCAATTAAGAATTATCACAATTTTTTTTCCATTCAGAATCGCAGTTGCTACAATGAATAAAATAATTTATTTTTCATTTTTTTCTCAATCTTATTAATGATGACTAAAATTCTTGACAATTTCAACTTTTGTTCCATTTGAATTTCTGTCTTGGAAAATTAATTTCTCGACAACCAGACGCAAAAATGAATGGTAACTGTTCACAAAGAAATGGTCACTGACAGCAGTCTGAAAAATATTTAAATATATCGTATGTGACTTAAATTGTCGACGTTAGCAATTTTTTTAAAGACTACAATAATATGATTGACTACCGAAGAAAGTCACGTTATTCAATACAGAAGGAAAAATATCTATTGTAAAAATTCTTTAACAAATATCATGGCTTTAACAAATATATTGGCTTATACGAAATTTGAAAACATTTTTTCAATTCTTTTGATTAATAAAGCCAAAAAGAAAAAGATATCCTGTCTCCTTTCCGCCGAGTATTTCCATTTTGAAATTTACTCATATGTGTTTTTCTCTTTCACTTTTTATTAATAATTTTTTTTATCCGATTTTGCCGTCAGCTTTCGGCGCTATTTTTCTCTTGGGTCCGATTCATGTCACAATTTCATTTTGGCGGTAAATTAAATTTTGCTGAATCCAGTGCCAAGAGATAATGTTTGAATTTCTTCATGGGTTAGCACGTCAAAGGGACCAACTCATGAAATCGATCAATTGTCTAATTGATTACTGCTAGTGCGACACTAATTTTATAGCCATTCAATTAGAGCAAAACATATACCTTCAGATTTTACTTTTAATATTTCGTAGGCTCAGTTCGATGACGATTATAAATGTTATGAGACCTTAATCAAAATAACTTTAATCCAGCGACGTATATATGCAACACTGGTAGGCAATCTGTTATATATATATATATATATATATATATATATATATATATATATATATATATATATTTCTATCACACACACACATATATATATATATATATGAAATGCGTATATTTCGACAGCATAAGACAGGTTTCATTAATTAAGGCATGTTCTGTCTACTTATTTTCGATACGATGTTTTCATATTCATGGATAAGCTTTTTGTGCGGTTATTAAGTGACGAAAGGAAAACACCGTGTTGGCTCATGTTGTATTTATTTATATATGTATCTGGTTACGATATAAAAGTTTGATATATTTGGGGCTAGTTGGAGGGGTATTATGTTTTGTATATGGTATATAGGGTATTATGTTTTCTATATGCTTTGTATAGAGGTTTCTGATGCGAAAATATCCTAAAAATATTATTGGTAATTTTCGGATGAACACAACAACTTTTTCCTTTACAGCCATGAACACTAAATACTTACTTTAGAATTAACAATATCCTGAAGATGATATTATGCTATGTCGAAAGTACTCGGAAATAAATACAATGTGAGCCAACATGGTGTTTTCCTCTCGTTATTTAATAACCGCCCCCCCCCAAAAAAAAAAACTTATTCACGAATATGAAAGGATCCTATCGAGAATAAATAGAACATGTATAAATTATTTTACGAAACCTGTCTTAATAATTAATATATATATATATATATATATAAAGACATTTTTATTTTTATACATTCATTTTATAGATACAAATATTTAAGTAAATGCTCTGTTTATAATAAACAGTATTAAACAACATTTACCGCCCTGAATGTCCGAGAAATTTTCACAGAAAATATTCGTCCTCCGACGGGATTCGAAACTGTAACCTATACGGAACCGTCATTTAGCTTGACGTGCCTTAACCGATTTGGCTACAGAGAAGCGTTCGGTTGAAGTTCAAATACAGTAAATTCGACCTTGCTAACCGAACGCTCCGAGGTCGAATTTACTGTATTTGAACTTCAACCGAACTCTCGACAAAATTTTTATTGCTGGTAATAAATTTTTTCAAAAATGTATTGTTGGTAATGTTTTTCTTTTTCAAAAATGTATCCCTGGTAGTAAAACATATTTTTACACTTTCATAGTGTTTTGACCCCAGTTTGCGTGTTAACTATTTGCCTTTAGCTGGGACCTTAACAGGTGCTACCACTCCGGGCTAGGGTTGACCTGGGAATGCCCTCAATTATGAAGTGCTTCCACGCTCCTCAAAACCTCCTGATTAGAGGCCTTGCTGTCGGGTGTAGTTTATCGTTTTACACAGGATGCGGGTCTAGTCTATCGTCATACCCAGGACAAATTTTGATGATCAAAGTTGGCTGGAAAGCAAGAAACCGAAAAAGCGAGAAGTGCGACGTATGAAAGCACAAAATGCCAGGACACAGCTCAGGCTTTTTTTTTATTTGAGAAGTATATAAAAAATTTAACACGTGTGAAGAACTTGTTGACATGCAGTCTTTGGTCACGCAAGTGGAAAAGATTGTTCTTTAATGAAATAATGAAATGTGTTAACGAAAATTGGACAATGATTCCATAAATTTAACGCATGTCTACATAGATGGCGCTGCTGCTGTTTGGGGAAAATATTGTTGTTGCTTCTTTTCTACGACATTTCTTTGGGATACGTATATTCACCATCAGCAGGTTCTATGTGGAAAAATTATAAAATTCAATCATCTTGAGTTTGTTATAGTTTTCTTTACAACCTACCTTCGTTCTAGAGAGCTTAAACATAGATTATTGAAAAGGTTTCTTAAAGCGGTAGGTGATGAATACACGAAATTTGTATACCATACATATGTAAGATGGTTAAGCCGAAGAAAGATGTCACGTTTTGTAGCTATGAAACGGTAAATAGCATAATTTATAGAAATTGAATCTAGCCTGGAAATGTGACCTCTTCTTCTTTTGTGTTATTAAAAATCCCCTGAATAAACTTAATATTCAGTAAAAGCTTTCGTATTGAACGCTTTTAGAGGTCAGCTGGCGAAAGGCGAAATATATCACTTTCCTATCTGTGCGCAGTCTATTCCCAAAAGCACACGTGCTGAGTTGAGAGTAATTTAGAATTCTTAGAATTTGACAAAAGAATTTCTTTTTCAAGAGAAGATATGCAGTTGTTGAGATTTTCTTCTCTATTTATCCAGAAGATGTGTCCACAGAATTCTAATTGCAGAACGTCAAAACTCCCGCGACAAAACAAAGCCGAGAGAAAAAAACAGCCTCGAAGGCTTTTGCAGAAATCTAGAGTTGAATAACTATCAAAATATCATCCAACTTAACATGAACATGTTCAGCACTTCTGTAAGCACTTACATTTTTAAACATAACTTCTTTGTCAGGAACATAAATAAAAGCAAAGTTCTTTGAAAATATTCACTACTTATCTACGAAATGTAGCAAAATTGTAATGGAAAAGAGATGCCATATTTCTCATTAAAACCAAAGGTGACTAATTCTTCGTGGATGTTTTGTAAACGTGCTAAAAAGAAGACGAAACTTTTGTCCCATTTTATCAGTGAATAAACTTAGACGAGTCCCCGTATCTCTCCATTTAGCTTTGTTATAAACAGTACACACGTATTTTGTTTTCGGAGCCAACACTCTAACATCTCTCAAGGTTGGTAACTATTGTCAGTAACAAAGCTTATACACTGTTTTTAACAACGTGTAGGTAAGTCGTTTCAACTTTACTGTTGACCCCTAGTTCATTACGTTTCTGATAAAGATTCACACACTTTCTCACTCAGTCTAGTAAGAATAATTGCTAAAAATCTGCCAGATATTTCGGTGATGAAGGTTGTATTTGGGTTTTTGATATTTTTCCACACCTTTCTTTATCTTTGGCTTCTGATTGTACGAAAACGCTTTTCCTTGTTTCTTTTTCTTTAAAGTATATTCCGACATTTCGTATTCTTAACGCAATTATAACCGGTAGCATGTTGTTACGGCACTTGTGATCCGGAGACATGACATGTTATGTTACTGAACGAATCTCAACTTGATAATATAACCTAAAAATTACATTACGCCGGATCACGTGACCTGTAAAATATTACGCCTTAACAATATTGAGTGATAGTAAATCTTTTAAAAATATTAAATGTTGGTATATCCCAAAAGGCAGTGGGGGAGTAATGGATATCGGCTCGGAGTGAGGAATCAGGGAACCGAGTTCGAATTCCAGTCAAGGGTTATTATGTGCTAATACCCTTGAGAAACACATATGAATCCTTTTCATCTCAACTCCCAGATATCGGTAAATGGCAGGACAGACCGGGTTCTAGAGCCTTGGATGGCAACTGGTCTACCACAGAGAGAAATGGCAACCTACTGCGGGAAAAAATCTGCCTCGTCTGTCATATATCGAAAGATACATGATCACCTAAGCGTGTAACATGCATGGCACATAACTGACTGATATTCTCTTATGTGCTAATACCCGTAGGGAAGGTATGAATCCCCCCTCTTCTCTCCCAGCTATAGCAGGACAGACCGGGTTCTATAGCCTTAGATGGCAACTGGTCTACCGCAGAGAGAAATGGCAACCTACTGCGGGAAAAAATCTGCCTCGTATGTCATGCATCAAAAGATACATGATCGCCTCAGCGTGTAACCCGCATGGCACATAACTGATATCCCGAAACATATCATGTAACCAGGGGTCAAATTTAAGGAGGTTAAGTATCAAAGACTAATCGGAACTTCTCTTAAAAAAAGAAAATAAGTTGTCGCCTGCTTATCCATTACCAAAAACGATACGGCATATTTGTTTTTGATTTAGAAATAAAATATATTTCCTCTGTAATCTGTCGCCATTTTCAACGTGGTAATGTATTTAAAAAAATGTACCCCGCCCTGCGGTTAATTTTCAGAAATGTGGCTGTTCGCATTTCTAATTATGAACACCTGGTCTATAACATTTGAATTATTTTTAATGTTTTTACTTTTCTTATTACTAACTAATGACTATCGCTATTACAACCGTTTCATTACATAACTTTTCTCAGTTTCGACTCGATTAGTATAAATATTTGTCAGGCATAATTCTGTATTCTGTAATGTTCATTCTGTATTCTGTACAGTTCATTCTGTATTCTGTACAGTTCATTCTGTATTCTGTACAGTTCATTCTGTATTCTGTACAGTTCATTCTGTATTCTGTAGATTGCAAATGAGAGAAAATGTTACTTTCATTGGTCAGGAACTAAGACGTGTCTGACCGACAGAAGTGCATATTTATTGTAATATTCACATCAGATTTAGAAATCGGATGATAGTATTTGGGTGGATCAATATGTTTGTGGCCTGAAATAGAATTTTTAACAGATTTTGACTTAAAACTTTCATTGTATAATAATCAATCGGTTTGATTAATAGAAAAAATATTAGATTAACATTGAAAAAGGATTGGATTGAAAAATATTTTGTGTAGAATAAATGCCATTTTCACCATTAAGCCATGGATTTACTGACGACCTTAAATCTTCTTCTTCTTCTTCTTTTTCTTCTTCTTCTTCTTCTTCTTCTTCTTCTTCTTCTTCTTCTTCTTCTTCCTTTAACCCTCTTCTTTCGCCAATCTTTCTTTTTCTTCTTTAACTTCTTCACTTCCTTTGTCGTCTCCGTTCTCTTCTTTTTCTTCTTTCTTTCCTTCCTTCTTTTTTTCACTAGCTTTTGACATTTCCCTTTTTTCTTCAATTTATTCTCTTTTCTTCTTTTTCTTCTTCTTCTTCTTCTTCTTCTTCTTCTTCTTCTTCTTCTTCTAATCTCTGTTCCTCGCTCTTCTTTTACTTGCTTCACATGACCTCTCATTCCTTCCCATTTTCCAATAATATTAAGAAGAAAGTCTGAAACGAAAATGTTGAAGAATGAATGAATGAATGTGAGACAAAGAAGGAAATGTGAGGAAAAAGAAGAAGACATAAGAGAGAGAGAGAGAGAGAGAAAGAAAGAGAGAAAGAAAGAGAGACAAGATTATTTGTGTATAGGTGTGTGTGTGTGTGGGGGGGGGTAATGTAGATACATTTTCCATAAATTCCGAAACGATATATTGGAAATCTCTTCAACTGAAATCAATAAAGTGTTTTTGGTCGATCGATCTCTTGAGACATTTTTTTTCTTTTCCTTTAGGAATTTTATTTATTATGCAGTGAAAATCATTTGCATGTTGACACCTGTGTACACATAAAACGTAATGACAGTAATATTAATGTTGCAGATAATTGATCTGCCGCTGAAAGAGAAAATGTACGACATGGCGCAAGGAACATGATTCAATGAAAAAAGCATCACCTGAGATTTTCCATCATCACTGTCTCCACAGGATGGTTCTGACACGCTACCACGTCCATTTATTCTTTGAAACAAAATAAAACTTTGAAGCGTAAAATCTTACACCTACCATGCGTTTGCCAAGTGAAACTATTCATTTTTCCAAAAATGAATTGAAATTAGACACACAAGTTTTTAGAACATCGCCAGAAGTATCAAACATTTTTGATGATATGCTCACCAAACGAGATTATTTATTCTTAAATTGATTATTTATCCCTAAATTTAAGTCTTAAATTGCAATTGAAGAATAATTTACAGAGGAAAATTCATCTTGTGAACTCTTTATATTAGAATAGTTCTGAGGCAAACAAACAAATTATTGGTTTTTACAAGATGAAATAGAAATTAAAAATATTAACCACTTTTGATAATGTTCACATAAAAGGTCATTATTTATTGTGTTAGTGTTAAATCTATGAAACAATACTGAAGAATAATGTCTTGTGAACTCTTGTGATATTGGAAGAGTATTGAGCTATCAGTTGAATTTATTGTCAATGAAGCAAAATTTCATCATACCAAGAAAAAATACAACTTAGAAACATTACCTCTTTTTGAATCAAATGTGGTTATTTATTCTTTGTCAGTTTTTGCAATTGAAAACTATTTTGTATTTTCTTAATTCTAAACAATTCTTATTCAGACTTATTCCTACGAAATATTCATTTGATTTGGCCATTATCAGAATATGGATTCACTTTACACATAAAAAAATAACTGCGACTTTGATTAGCTTAAGTAGAAAGAAGAAGAAGACAACGATGACTGATGGAAGAGAGCAAAAATGTATAGAAACCTTCTCCTAGTCTTCTTTGTTGTGCTAAAGAATTAACAAAAAAAAAAAAAAAATGAAGTATTTGTACAGTAGGTTCAGCATATTATCCATGAATGATTGTTATCTGCTTACAATACTGGTTGATTCAGCTCATTTAAAAGATTTGAAGAAAGTGTTGATGGCTAATTAGTGATTATAGAATAATAATAATCAGGTTAATTAAGATTTCCCTTTAAATGAATTGAATCTGATGGTTAAGAAAAAGGTTTGTTTACATTTATTTAGTAATACAAGAACATTTTTCTTAGTAAGACAGGGAGAAAGTGGGTTATAATTCAGTTGATTTCATATCAATCAAAACTGTCTTATTTTTGTTAATCTAATTCCTTACTGCAAAACTATGAAATAATTTACAGAGGAAAATTCATCTTGTGAACTCTATATATTAGAATAGTTCTGAGGCAAGCAAACAAATTATTGGTTTTTACAAGATGGAATAGAAATTAAAAATATTAACCACTTTTGATAATGTGCACATAAAAAGTCATTATTTATTGTGTTTGTGTTAAAACTATGAAATAATACTGAAGAATAATGTATATATCGTGTGAACTCTATTCATTGGGGGAGTATTGAGCCATCTGTTCTGACAAGCAAAATTTCATCATACCAAGAAAAAACAGAACTTTTAAAAATAGAAGCATTACCTCTTTTTAATACTGCATTAATCAAATGTGATTATTTATTCTTTATTAGTCTTAAATTGCAACTGAAGTATATTTTGTATTTTCTTAATTCTAAACAATTCTTATTTGTTTCTTCTACTAAAATCATTGATGCATAAAAAGAAAAAATATAAGAACATTAAAATGAGAAATATTTTCTCTTTTGCATATTTGCAACCAATAAAAGTCCACTCTTTTCAATAATAGAAACTGAAATGTGCCAATTATTTTTTTTACTAATTTTTTGTATTTCGAAAAATTTTTTTCCATATTTGAAGATATTAAATTATTCTATTAAAATTTTTGGAAAAGGTTGGCTTGTCAATAGAATTCTCATCTAAATAATTTATTTATTTTTATCTAAACCGCAAATCCATTCTTTCGGAATATTTTTCAAATTTCCAAATTGCAATTTCCCGGTACTTCGCCACCGCCTTAATCGAAATTGTCTGTGCCTATTTCTATAAATATTTTCATGCATATTCGTCTAGCGATCTTACTACTCTTGTACCTAAACTTTATGAATTTAAGCACAGTACTAGATCGGAAACAAAGATTTTTTTTTCAATTTACAATTGAATTAGCTAGATGTAACCGTAAGTTCTATGGTAACAGTTTCTTTTCTTGCCCTTCTTGCCTGTGGAACTCTCTTCCGGTTTCATACTTTCCAGCCAACTTTGATCTTCAAAAATTTAAATGCAATCTCAGTCTCTACTTACTTTCTTCTTGATTACTATTCTTCTATTGTTCTCACCCCTTCATAAAGTTTATCTTTTTTCTTATTCTTTCCCACTCTGTTATCCCTTTTGTCATAGTGGCTTTTATTGCCTTGATTTATTAGGTTGGTGCAAAAATAATGACGTAATAAAATTGTTTTTTGACGTATTTTTTCACGTCAAAAAACGACATTATTACGTCATTATTTTTGCACCAACCTAATAAAAAAATATTTGTAAGCATTTTAAAAAACAATTTACTGAGAGACATGAATGACTGCAATTACAGAATAGTAAAAAAAGGACATTCGTTTGCATATCTGTCTCATCAATATTGCCCATAAATATTCGATTACAGATTTCTCACAATAGATTTATTTTGTTCAGTATAAAGGCTTTCATTTCTTATCAATCGATTTCTAAAAACACAGTTTTGAGAGAAAATTTCTACTTATGATTTTGAGCTTATTTTCAAAAATTAAATCTCAGTTCAGTTTTTCTATTCAAGTTCTGTGGTATTCTGAAATTTTCAGGTAAGTCATTATTTGAAAATTTGTTCCAGTGATATAACTCTTTCTATTTCTCAGGTGATCTATATTAAGATTTAGTCTTTACTTATAGAAATAATGGAGGTCTCACTCCCCTCCTCCATAGTGTATACCAACACTGTAACAGCAAATAAGAGATCAATAGTCCAAATAACTCTTAAAATAATATTTGACATTTAACAAATTTTTCTTTGGCAATATAACTGATAATTCTTTATAAATAGTTACTTTAACTGTTGTATAAATATGTGATTTAATGAATTTCAGATCAATGTGTAGGCACTTGATTCATACCATAAAGTGAAAGCTGCAATAAAATTTTCTCCAAAATCAAACCCAAGAAATGTCATTAATGGAAAATATTTACCAAACTAATCTTGTGAAGTTGTGGTAATAATAAAGATATATTTTTTGTCTGTCTTTATTATTCACTGATGCATTCCTATAAACTAATGTCCTTCACATAACAGTTTTGATTTGTTTCAGTGTCGTTATAAATGGATTGACTTAAGGATGATTAAATGATTGCAATTGTAGAAAGGTACAAAAAGACATTCGTCTGTATATTTGTTTCATCAATATTTCTCACAAACATTCGATGATAAATTTCTCACAATAGATTCATTTTGTTCAGTATAAAGACTTTCATTTTGCTTTCAAAATCAAATCAATTCTGCACGTTTCTCCATGTGAACGGTTAGTGTGGTGTAAACATGCAACCGGGGTTTCTAAGCCACCCACCCACCCTTTCCAATGTTGCGTCTCTATTCTCGTTCACGTCGGTGTTTACCCTGAACTGAGAAAGACTCACTGCACGTTCACAAAGAACGAGTCTGGCAATATGAACGTGCGACATCAGAACTACCCGTCGGACAGTCTGTCTGTCGACTTCCTTGTTCCCAACAGACGCCGTTAGTTTCCAGCTACGGGAAATCATCAGTGTCCAGTTTGTTGCCACTTGACCTCAAAACCCTCATCCACTCATTTATTTTTCTGTTCCTCTTCGGTCAAGTGGCTGCTGAATAGAAAATCCGACATCAATGAAACTATCCTATGTCTATAAAACATAAACACTTCGAGATAATATTTTTCCTTTCGATGTGGGTGTCCCAATTACAGTGTAAAGAATGTGGGACTATTCTTTCTAGAATTTATTTGTTACCTCATAAATCCAAAATATATGACATATTTTTGTTATGAGAGAATACTTAGATACATCCAGTACGACAGTTTACTCAATGTTGCATTTTGTGATAAGGAATATTAATGAAAAATAACCCGTTTATTTTAGCCGTTGAATCTGCCTATTTTCCTTGTACCAGCCGTTCACAGGTCGATTGTCTTTTTTCTTATATTTTCTCGACATCTACATGGGATGTTGTATATGCAATCTTTTATCATCCCTTTCTTTCATGAGGAAACTCCTTTAGCAAGACAATTGCGAATAGTGGCTGTAAAATGAAAACTGAAAGCAACATATAAAATATCCTTGTTTAAGACATTGAATGAAGAGTCATGTTTGAAAATGGGGGGTATTCACTATTCTTGTATTCCCACACCAGTGGCAAGATGAAGATCAAAATAAACTGAATTAAGTTTAATTATTTGCACTTACATAAAATTCTGACAAGTGCTCTCTACTACATATCGGCACTTCCACGAAAAAAGAGCATAACATGATGAAAAAGACGCCAAACTTGACGAAAACAAAATGTTATCGTCTAAATGTTTATGTTATTATTAAGAGGACAGATCAAAAGTTATTTAATTAAAATAACTTTTGATCTCTCCTCTTAATTTTTAAAAACATTTCCGTCTTTTTAGAACAATCTGAATTTTCATTTAAAAATCCTTGTTTTTTTTGTATCACTGGAACTAGTAAAATAACATATACAATTTTTAGCACGTTTTTTTTTGTGGGGGTGGGTATGGCACCCATTAATTTTGAAAATCTTGCAAAAATAAAAATAATTGTCGGATGTTAATGAAACTTTCAGAAACTATTCACAGATGATCGAAACTATTATGTTTTCTTTTATTAAAGTCATGGCAGAAATATTTTTTATATTTATTATCCCGCCACATAACTAATCTTATGAAAACTCTAGAAATTCGATCGAGTTCACTTTGCAATAGTTAAAAACACAAG
The DNA here is from genome assembly GCA_963932145.1 of Acanthosepion lycidas. Taxonomy (NCBI): domain Eukaryota; kingdom Metazoa; phylum Mollusca; class Cephalopoda; order Sepiida; family Sepiidae; genus Acanthosepion; species Acanthosepion lycidas. The sequence continues at coordinate 17,282,102 of OZ010577.1, forward strand.
GCTTTGAAGAATGCAAATCATATTTTTTTTTGGTTTTAATTGGATCCCCCACCTGAAAATCAGCTCTGAATTGTAACATACAAAACTGAAGACAATGATATTATTTAATTTCAAATGCTTTTATTTGCCTTTAGTTGTTTTTATGAATATGGGCAGTATTTTCTGAAAGCAAAAAAAAAAAAAAAAAAATTCGATGAAAAATGAATTTTTAATACAATTATTTGGTATTTTTTTAAAAATATAATAGATATTTACATTTAAGTTGTTAAAATATTATAAAATTAGTTAAAAGCCGCATCCACTTTCCTAACTGTCCTTATGGGATAGATGTTTTTAGCGCGTTGTAAATTGTACCGTTTTGACTAATCAGAAAACCCGCAGTAATTAAGAAATGTAATTTTGTTTTTATAATCGGGTTCTAATTATAAAGTACGAAAGACCAACCAGAATACAATTAAGTTGCGTTATTTGAATTAAGCATTGTTCTCCGCTGTTAAGGCCTTTACTTTTGCGAAACACGTGTGGAGAAGTTTATTTGATTTTTCAATTTCAACTGAGAAGGGTACCTAAAAGTATCAGTATCATCTTATGAAACTTATATGATCCTATTTTTATATTAATCTCAGTTATGACATTTTTTTCATAAATGAAATATCAAAATTAATAATAAAATGAATGGAAATACAAATAACACAGTAAAATGTAGTAAATGTACATAAAATTATAGTATTTTATGTATACTTCTGATAAAATTTCATAAGAAAGGTACCTTTAAATTAATTAGATAGCTTTCTTATGAAATTTAATCTAACTCTTAACTCTTATTTTAATTTCTTTATAATATATTTTCCATAAAGCATCATAAACATAAAGGTGAAAGCTAAGTACAAAAAAAAAAATTAGAGCGCTGAAAGTTTTCCTTAAAAATAACGAGGTAAATAATTTGTTCACTTAAATGTAAATTATTTCACTTTTCTCCTTCCACAGAACAAATTAGCCACACGGAACCCGTCAATATGTCATTCATCACCTGTCAAGTGACGCGAAAGTTTATGACTTACTTTGTTTTATTTTCAAATTACATTTTTTCGGTGCAGAAGCCAAATCGAAACCCCTTTTTCCTCGATTAATGATTATAAAAATAATCTAGACAAAAAAGGTTTGTCTTGGGACTAGTTATATATTTTCTATCAAAGCCAAAGGTCAGTGTTCGAAATTAGATAAAATCAGCATTTAAAATGCTGCTTTTCTAGGCAGACAGGCACCTGAAAGATTGGAAGATTGGTACAAAAGGCTTTTTTACGTTTTCATTCCCATTCTTTCTGCTAAGTTAGTTTTAGTAAATATCAAGATGCCGGGCGAGGGGACTTAGTGTCGATAATCAAAATAAAGCCGATAATAGCGGATTACTAGAAACATTAGAGATCAACTACGAAAGTCGTGTAACAACAACAGGGACGACAAGTTTTAGGAATCGTTATTTTCACGAATTCTCCGCTTCGGCGTCAAATCTCCCTACTTACGCGATTGTGTCACGGGAGGAAACTGACGATACGTTTCGATTCTTGAATCGATGATATTACTTTGCCTGAAACTTTCTTGATCAGATTTAAACAAAATATGTTCAGCTTCCGAAATTCCAGTGTTCAATATTCAGTCTCAAATGATTTGGTGCGCACACTGCCATCGCGAGGTCAAATCCTTCTTTCGATTAAATCTGAAATCCTAGACAGACCTCTCTCTCGCACACATGGTGTTCTTATCTAAAAAGTAATCTCCCATCAGAGTCAACGGTAATACTTATTGATCTCAAATTCAAAGAGGGTAGTTTCAGTTCAGTAGATGTCTGTGAATTTCATTCTGATTTGTTTATGACAATTGACTGCCAAATGTTAAAATACTGTGTCTCGTTTATTTTAGCTCTATATTATTGTTATGTTTCAGCAAAATCATGACATAACAAAATCACACACACACACACGTACACATGCTCATATTGATCGTATTTGAGCAGCAATCTTTCATTTATACTTCTTTTTATATGTGTCTCTTCAAGGCGTGGTAGCGATGATGACTCCTAACAGACCTTATCTTTTTTGTTCTGCACAAGCTTATTAGGTAAGTCACTCTGTTCTCCTCTATACATCTTGCTGTCAATATGTCTTGTGAGTGTCAGACTCCCCAGAGCTACTTTCCTCATTATGCATCCTAGAAATTTCAACTGTCTCTTTCTGATTTTAATTTTTTCTCGGCATCTACATGGGATGTTGTATATGCAATCTTTTATCATCCCTTTCTCTCATAAGGAAACAATCTTTCTGATTTTAATTATAACCATCGTTTTTGTCTCCATTTTCCTTAAAATTTACTCGTTACTTACATGTTCGTCTCATGGTACTCTCAGAGTTATTATGCAGAACCATTTTTTTGTTGCTTCAAGTTTTTCTTCATCTGTGATGAGATTGTCTCATACTCAGAGGCGGTGGCAATTGCAATTACATTTGCAGTTTATGTCTGGTTTTGTGTTTTGGTTTTCGCTGGTGTAGTCTCTGTGAATATTATCATTTTTTGGACTAAACGAGAACACATTATGCCGAGAATTTTACGGATTATGAACGGTGCATGCGAATCTAAGTGAGTACAAAGATTTGTCGCCATTCTTGTCGAGCTGTTCTCGATGCGAAATCACTGTATACATCTCGAAGGAGACTGTGGAAAATATATATTACAGGATAAGTATTATTTCAAAGTAAAATTTAATAAATAATTCTTTTGTTAGCATTTTTCCACTCAAATCTTGTGTCGAAAATTTGAGGCGAAAAATGAAATAGCTATACTCATGAGGTATTTTGGGATTTCTAAATGATGTAATATATATATATATATATATATATATATATATATATATATATATATATATATATATTCGCCATTGCATGGAGTATTGTTGTCATATATGGTCTGGATCCCCTTCTATTTGTCTCAAGGTCCTTGATAAAATTCAAAGACGGATATGCAATGTAATTGGCCTTGATCTGGCATCTCGTCTGCAGCCGATTATCTCACAGACGTGCCGATGCCTCTTTTTTTACAAATACTTTCATGACAACTGCTCTGATGAGCTGCTTTCCCTGGTTCCAGGACCTCATGAATTTAAGCGTTCAATTAGCCTAGCATCTTGCTCTCACCTTTTCACTGTCGAAACTGTTAAATGTAGCCATCTCTTCTACTCCAATAACTTCACGTCTCGCACTTCTTGCCTGTGGAACTCCCTCCTTATTTCTTGTTTTTCTGGTAGATATAATCTCCAACTATTGAAATGTAACGTCAATAGACGTCTCCAGATGCCTTGATCTATCCTCCAACCTTCTCTTCATCCTTTCCTCTATCACTCCTCTTTGTTTTTGCTCCAATTCTGTAACCCCTTGCGTGCTAGTGGCTTCCCGCCTTGCCTGGGTTTGAATGCTTAAAGTTATATATATATATGAGCCACTTAATTTCGTAGTAATGCCTTTCAAAGTTCATGAATTCATCTTTCTCTATGCATGTTCTAAACACTAAGGAAACATTCATTCAGGAATTCATTGACCGATCAACTTATATGCCTGTCGGTTGAACTATATAAAATCTTTCACTTAAAAATACGTGTCTTAAGTCTAGTAGCTATTATAGATCTTTCCAGTATTTATGAGATTTCATTCCTAACCTTTTATTTGATGGCATTGTTTTCTCTTGGAGTTACATGTAATATTAATTTTTTGCTGTCGCTGCTGCTGAAAGTCCTTAGGCGGTTTCTGTTGTTTCGTACAGTTCTTTGTATGTGATTCTCTAGCGCAAGTCTACAAGATTGGAAGAAGTGTGGAATTCACCAAGGCCCACAGATCTTAGAATGCGGTTAGATATTTCTGAATGTTTAGCGCCATGCATGACATCCATATAAAAGTCTGGATCTGACAACTCTTTTACTGTTAAGTGGTAGTTAAGAAGAAAGAAAACTATTTATTTAATCGCGAGGAATTATGTTTGGTGACTTCGTGTTACAATGTGCAACATTCCACTGAAATCAGCTGTTTCGAAAGGTTTGACCAATTCTGCTCCAGCTTTCAACACTTATAATCATATCATTTGGATTGTTAATCCGGTGGTTCGGTTCTAAATTGAACCGTTCAGTCCTCCTCCGACGTCGAAATCGACGGGAGAGTTTACTACATGACCCAGACATCTATTTTGGAAATGATAACTGGCGTTGGCTAATGGAAACTGTCGACAGAGAGACGACATTAGGACAGCATCCCTGTCTGAAGCAAGTAAAACAGAACAAATGAAAGAAGGGATCGCAGTAGAATCCATGCCCCTTCCAATTATTGATTTGTTCCTTTTTATCCTTTCACCACAATCAAGGCAATAAAGCCTCAAAGACGCAATGGGTTACTGAGTGTAAAATGATACGAGAAAAAGAGAAAATCCTCACCTGCTACAAAGAAATGCAAGGTCATTCCATCCACATTAATGAGTCAAACTGTAAACATAGGTTCAGTTTTTACTTGACTGTAAAGATCATTCCGGTTTACAGCTTGAGTCAAATTGTAGTCATATTTTCAGTTTATAATTGGGTCAAACTGTAGACACAGGTTCAGTTTATACTTGAGTCAGACTGTCAACACAGGTCCAGATTAAACCAGAGATAAAATGTCAACATAGGTCCAATTTACACTGTCAAACTGTGGATATAGATTCAGTTTATACCCAAATCTGATTTGCAAGCATCCTCTCAGAAGGATTAAAACCGGATTTTAAAGGTGTTTTGTTGTTGTTTTTTTTTTATCCCGTAAGGTTGTAGTGTTTCTTGGGTAAAATAGCCTGACGGAGGCTCTCCAGACCGGTTTTGAATTCAGATTTTTCCTTCTCCCAGTCAAGGCTATAAAACCAATCTGTCCTACTATTTACCAATAGGTGGGAGGAGGAGAAGAGGATTCATACTTTCCCAAGAGACACTATTTACATTATTCGGACTATTGTCCTCATCGTTTCGGCTGTTATACGCTACGGGCTTTTTTAGGTGGTTGGAATATCGAAGTGAACCCTTTATTTTGCTCTACTGGGGTAGACTGGTTTAGTTCCACGTGATGTCAGTTATCTCCTGTTAATTTCCCTCTCCAAGTTCTCCACTGCATAAACCACGTATTGAACTCACACTCTTTGGATCCTGTCACTGGATCTAACTAACGCCTTTATCAACTGTGCCATGTGTCCTTGAGGAATTTCTGGGTATTATAAACTTAATGTCTACAGCAACCGTTTTTTACCAGTGCTCATATTGCAATTTTTTTGCTGTTATCACATCATGTTTTAACCAGAGCTCATATTGCAATTTTTGTTGTTATTATTGCTTTTCTCTGGCACTCCTTATTACTGGTTCCTATATTGTATTCTACCACCCACACATCCAAACATTTTGATCGGCATAACACTAATTCTTCCAGATCAAAGTATGATATTATTATTATTATATGTATTCCATTCTATGCTTGGTCGGCTTAGGAGATTTTTGTGGCCTATCATATGTGCTGATTCCTTAAGTTTACGAATTTTTTAATGGTGTTACTTGTCTATGATCTCAACCTGATCCCTTCCTTTTCTCTCTATATGGGGTCAGCCACACCTGATTTTTCCACTTCCCCTCGTGTTAGGCTTAAGTTCGACATTCCAACCACCTGAAGACGTAATAACGTAATAGATATTGCGACAAAGATGAGGCCAATAGTCCGAATAATGTAAATAATGTACATAATACCTCATCTCAGAAATAATGTACATAATACCTCATCTCAGAAATATAGACAGATTCATGTCAATATTTATCTTAAATGTAAAAAAAGCAAATATCAATAACTATACTATTATATATATATATATATATATATATATATATATATATATATTTCCAATATGAACAACAAATCTTGAAGAATAAAATCTCAGACTACCAAATAAGTTGTTATAAATATCTCTGCTCGTCTCGAATATTCCTTCCCATTCAGATCCTCTGCAACAACATGAGTTCATGAAAATGACGCCGATATTTTATATTTGTAGCCAAATCCTTTTGTGCAGTACTGTAGATTGCATTTTAAGGTCGATTTTAGCATAAAAATCAGATGTTGCAGAATTATGGCTTTGCCGATATTTGTTAGGCCAGAGATCGTTGCTGGAATCTACATAAAAAGAAAATTCAAATGTTTATTTTCCGGACGGTAGGTCCCCCGCCTATTTTACATATAACCATTTTTTTATTCCTGGCATATCTCTACATCATCTTTTCAAGTTGCAATTGTTCGGCTCTTTTATAGGTGTTAAAATATCTTCTTGTGCACTGTAACGAATTTAGTAAATCTTACTCGTTCAAAAAGAACTGCAGACCTCTCGAGGAGGTAACAGATATTTAGAAATAAGATTAAAAACTGATTTCAAAAGCCAGAATTTCCAACATGAACGTAAAACGACGCCACTCGTTGAAAGATGGCCGACTTTATACAAAAGGGCGCCCTGCAATCAGACGTCTCTTTGTTTTTCAGAATAAATATTGGGGGTGGTTATCGTTGCCCACAGAGAAGCGAGAGAAATATTTCTTAATTTTATATGAAATTTTATATTGTTTGATCAAGACCAACAACTACTACCTAATCAATGTTTAATACGGTGACTAGAAAATTATAGTTACAACATAAAGTCAGTTTTCATGTATTATGTCCAATGCATGCCTAAAATTTTTAGATAGGAAAAAGCAGTAGACGCCAATATTTACGGTATACGAGAAATATTGTTTAGGAAACAGAGTCGAAAATCGAGTATTCAAGTACAGTCAATGATGAAGGATTTTAAATAATGATTGCCAAGGCAATTAGCTTTCACCACACGAATTATTGACGGAACATGATCTTTCTGACTCTCATTTGGCCTTCTAACGTAATAAGCTAACCGTAATAATAATAATAATAATAATAATAATAATATCATACTTTGATCTGGAAGAATTAGTGTTATGCCGATCAAAATGTTTGGATGTGTGGGTGGTAGAATATTTAGAGGTTTGCAACAAGAAATCAGTGGGCCCAGTTCGAATTCCTGAACTATCGATTCAAAATGGTAACTCTCAGCGACCTGAAGCTATACAAAGGTGGTTAGACATTGTATGCGTAAAACAAAATTGATATATTTCAACGGATATTGATAATCTCACTGGTTATTATCCTGAATGCTACAGATACCTATAGTCATTGGGCTCAAGGTGGGTGCCATTGGTATCATCGAGATTCTTGTTTTCAAGATTATGACTTGTGTGCCTATCTATACTCATTATATACAAGGTTTGTTCGGAAAGTATTCAGAAACTTCTTGAGGGCTGCAGAATTAATTTCAACTCGGAACTAAAAGTTAGTATTAGGGGTTAGGGTTAGAGTTTTTAAAATCGAGTTGAAATTAATTCCGAGTTGAATTTAATTCCGAGTTGAAATTAGTTCCCAGTTGAAATTAGTTCTGTCACTCTTTAAAGGTGACCTTACTGTATAACAGTAATCTTCCGAGGTGGGGGTTGCTCAATCGGTAGCTAAATGCCGTAGAAAGAACTTGTGTTCTGTTTGACCGACCGTCATATTTACCATGTTGGCATGTGTCGGTTTCACATCACCTGGCAAAACATCATTTGCCTCAGGTATGTCAGCCAACTTACTGTCTAGACCGATGACTTTCTCCTCAACAATAATCACCGTTGAAATAGGCGTCAGACAATGAACGAATTTAAGGAATAAGGAGATGGCGACAGAGCGGCTGATGCTGATGAAGAAGTTAATCGTTGCAGAAAATGATACTGTGGTAAATGTGTGAGATCGGAAGGGAATTAATTTGAAGGCGATTGAAGTAATATTGAGCAAGGTAGGCCAAGTTAATATGACATGGGAGTCTTTCCGAATTTTAAATAATAGCTTCAGACTATTATTTTTTAGGGGTAAGGTATTTTGGCTCAAACCTTCCGAGGCTGACCTTTTAAGATCAGATGGTAGACAAAATAGGGTTGTTGATTTTGATTGACTGAGCCGAACTTGGGAAAGATAGTGAGATAGAAAGTGATTTCGAGGAGTTCATTTTTTACACGTCATACACAGTAGACGTAGTTATTTTATGTTTCGGGAAACTTGCTCCCTAGTGGGGGTGATAGAGCGACCCCACTGGCTAGTTAAAAATGTGCACGTTGACGTGCTTAATAAAATAGATGAGTTTAAAATCCTTTTTGTTGGAGTTCTCATTTTACCTCCGAACTAAAAACCAACTAGAGATCACCCGACCGAGAGAAGAATGAGAGGAAGACAATTTTATAATAATCGCCTAAACACTGTCAACCAACACGCCCTTACAACAAAGAAGAGTATACATTTTGCTTATTTGGCGTAGTGGCCAAGACCTCCCCAGAAGAGAGGGAGTATGCAATACGAAGAAACCTGGAGTATATTTCGTTCTTGTCTTTATGTGTTCGTGCGTCTTTCAATGATTATAACATTTCTGGATTTTATTTTTGTAGTGAGGTATGGATTTCAAATGTTTGACATCTGAAATAAAAATGCCAAAGAAGTCATTTCCTATGTACGATATGCAATTATCCCCCACCAAAAGAAAAAAAAAACGATAAAACTAAACACCTTAAAATCTCTTTGAGGATCGCATTCCGAAAAATGTGACATTTATTTCTTGGAGACAAGTTCTGATTTTTGGAAGCGGAGTTGACAAATGGCCAATATCTAAGGGAACAGGAAAAGCACTGCAAAAAACAGGGAACACTACTTGGGATATGTTTTGGTCCAGGTTAGGACCAAGGAAGAACAACACGAACACAAGAGTAGAAATAACGAAGGTATATTACACGAAATAATAATACAAGATGTGGAAGGTGTTAGCATGACTGTCAGTCTGGTTTGGAGTGAACTACTTGAGAGGCGTATTATACATAGTGTTAGGAAGAGTTCATTCTGTAGTTATAGGTAAGGACCCATAACAGGATATTTCAGGAGTATTTCTCTATTTATTCATTTGGAAAATATAAGTAACAATGTGCATTATTATTATTACAATTGTTATTCCGAATTCATGGGAGAGACGACGCATGCTTTCGACGCTCCAAGAAATTAACGGATTCCGTGCTCAGCTGAAAGGTAAATAGTACTTTATGTATTATTTAAATATATCATAATTCTGAATGCCATAAATTATACTAATGTTGTTTTAACGATTCAAATGTACGTGAAAACGGATTAACGAATGAAAATAATAGAAAAATAAAAATACCAGAATTTCTTTCTTCTTTTTTCTCCAATACCATTTTTTGATGAAGCTTTAATAAAAGTGAAACATCTTACATTGATAAACGCTTTCTATTTGTTCTTTATTTTATCAGATTTCCATCCGTATTTGAACCCATTTCATATATATATATATATATATATATATATATATATATATATATATATATATATATATATATATATATGAATGTCTGTGTGTGTATTTAGGCAGCAAATTCTCTTTTAGACATATCTGATTGAATAAATTACAGACATTATGTCTGTTAATTTTTAATAAAATCCGTTCATACTCACGAATAACCTTTCGTGTATTGAAGTTAAATGATGAGAGAAATGTGCTATATCTGTTTAAATTTCTTTTATTTTCATTTCCAAAGTACTTTCGATCTTTTTCTAAGATCATCTTCAGGGCTACTATTTTTTTTACCTGATGGGTTTGAAATCTCGCACATTATTTTTATTTTGTAGGTGAAATCTTAATTCCTATTGTATTTAATATATATATATATATATATATATATATATATATATATATATATATATATATATATATATATATATGAATGTGTGTGTGTGTTAAAGAGAGAGGAGAGAGGAGAGATACAATTACATATATCAGACTAATATATCTGTCTCTATATATTAAATTTTTCTTGTAAGACAAATTCACAATATTTAATGGATTTCTTTTAGTATCTGTCTATATTTATGAGATGAGGTATTATGTACATTATTTACATTATTCAGACTATTATTCTCATCTTTGCCGCCACATTTATTACAACGTTTCGGCCGTTGTACGCTCTGGCCCTCTTCAGGTGGTTGGAATGTCAAACTTAACACTTTATTTCGCTCACCGGGGTAGACAGTTCTAGTTCCACGTGCCATGTTTAATGGATGTCAGTTATCAGTTATCGCCTCTTAATTTCCATCAAGGACACATGACACAGTGGATAAAGGCGTTGGATAGATCCAGTGACAGGACAAAGAGTGTGAGTTCAATACCCGGTTAAGGCGATGGAGAACTTTCAGATGGAAATTAACAGGAGCGTCAATTCTCAGCAATCTTCTATTTACACACACTACCATTTTAAGGAACGCACATTTCCGTGTTCAGATTTTGTTGAAAATCCTATTTACTTAGTTTCGTATCAAAAACGAAAACAAAGCTTTTTCTAAAGAATTAATGGATTTCTTTTTAATTCCGACATTTTTCTTATTTCAAATGTTATTTTAATGGATACTCGTGTTTGAAATAGACGACCCGTTTTTCAATTTAAACTGTGAGTATTATGCCTATCAACATGTGCATTCGAGAAAACTGCGCAAACCTACAGACGTATTGCACTGTGCTTAAAACGAAAAACAGGCGTCTATTTCAAACACGGGAAAAACTAATCTTATAAATAAACTAAACAATACTGAATATAAAATCTAATTTACTTATGGAACATAAACGAGAGATAAGCTTTCCGAATTGATAATGATCTAATACTAAGTGTCTATTGAAAATCCGCCAATAAAAATGATCTCATAAACTTCTGTTCACACCATAAACACAACTTAAAATTCTGAATAATTATCGATTTCTATTTAAGAGCACTTAAAATTTGTAGCCCTCAGTATTTACGTAATGTAGAGAAATACATTGTAAATACTTTTAATCTCTTTCCATATCCTAATTACTTCACATATAATGATGGTCGTAAAGCTTACCGGATTCACAGAATTAGAAAAGTCAATGATATAAATACATTTTCAAATAAGACGTCCATGGGATTTAAGTTATGGACAAACTGTCCAGTGTTCAAGCTGTGTTCTGTTTTTGCTCAAGTACTTTCAACACACACACCCACACACATTATTGAGGCATTTGTTATATTACTTTTCTGTTTTTTCTTGCTTTCTCGCAAGTTTTTTTTTTTTTTTAATATTCGGATCTAAGTTGTTGAAAAAAGATCCTAGTTCCTCGTGTCTTGCGGAACGTGAATATTAAAAAAAAAACATGCGAGAAAGAAGAAAAGGCAGATAAAAAGATTATTAAACGGAAATGTTCCGTAGTCTTTAATAACACATGCCTCAATAATGACATGCTGCCAATATATATATATATATATATATATATATATATATATATATATATATATATATATATATGTCGATAGATAGATAGATAGATAGATAGATAGATCATTCACATAAAATTTGGTTCTAGGTTCTGACATTTCACCTATCTTAGCAGACCTATGATCAAAATATGGGGTATTTAATATCAGAAGCGATAAAAAAAAAACATAGCAGAATGAAAAAGAAACGAAATTAAATTGGCTTGATTGTATATCCAAGCATTATATACCCAAACATATAAAAAAGAAGTAAATTTAAAAGTTACAAATTTCACCATCGCGTAACTTTCGCGTGCGCATGTGCAGTGACATTAACTCAAATATGTCTTGAGTCCGATGAAGTCCGAAAGAGCGAAATGCGTCACACGAAACTTGACGTAATGCAAGTCGTCTCTTTAATAATTTGTTGGAGTATCTCCCGTGTATTTACAAGCTCAGATGTGAAGAGGTGGGCACTGACTATTTAAGTATTCACTACCACATTCTAAACGAATCTGTTACTAGAAAACAGCCCTCCTGATTTCCCTGACATGTCATCAATGTACTGAAGATAAAGAGGCCTATGCTAACGATATAGGTGTTAATACTTTGAAAAAGAGCGACCTTGTACAGAAAATCAACATCCTCTACTAAGTCTTCCAAGAAAAAGAACTCAAGATAAACCTTTCCAAAACAAACTTTAATGTGGAATTGAAATGAAAACACTGATGGCACATACCTTGAATCTATCATAAATATTCGTGATGTGGAATTAGTGAATACTAAACACTTCATTTTCATCGATTTATTGATCATTCTTTTAAGCATTTCCCTCCATGCAAGGTGGGAGTGCCACCAGCACGCAAAGGGTTATGGAGGGTAGAGAACAAGAGTAAAGAAACGTGTTTTGGAGAGGATAAAGAGAAGGATGGGGAACAAGATCAAGATTGCAGATGATGTCGATTGACATTACACTTGAATATTTGATTATAGTTATCAAGGAAGCAAGTAAGAGGAAGAGAATCCCACAGACGGAAAGTGCGAGAGAAGAAACTGTTTGAATAGAAGAGACGGTTACATTTAACCGTTTTATATCACATTTAGTATGGGAGACAGAGATATTGAACATAAACCAGGCTACACTGGAGATAGTTTCGTTCAACACCGCAAACTGCCACAAAGGTAAAGCATTAAACCGAAACTCTGGTCATGTTCTTAAATAGTTTCATCAAATTGATACTTTCATAAAGATGGATTGAATTCATTTAAAAATATCAAAACTTTCTACTCTATACAGCCGCTTTCTCAGATCAATGATTAAAAATTGCTTTGTGAGTGTGAATCCTGTGGGTCATGGCGAATACCCTTCTTCTTCGAATCTGGCGCTACAGAATCACAAACAAAGAACTGTACCAGATAAAAAAAACATATCGTGAGGACTTTCAGCAGCAGTAACAACGAAAATGCATATAACATGTAACGCGAAGAGAAAATGTCATAACCAAGATGTTGACATTCCACACAACTTCAAGGAAGGAAACCCGTCAAAATTACACAAACATGGGAAATCAATATACACATATATAAACATACGCATATATATACTCGACTCTCTCATCGAATTCGACGTATGAGGGTGAAGCAGATCAGTTCCCAGGAAACCGACAGCCCAACGACAGCACATGAGATTTGATTATAGTGGTGAAGGTTTCGTGTAGGACCATCCACACTTTTTGAAGGGCCGAATACAGAGACCTGGTGCACTAAGTGCCACACACTATCTTCCGTATTCAGAGTTGTCCATCTCCTAGCCACCCCGCTATTTAACCATAGCTGGATGGAGAAGAAGATTCATAGCTTTCCCAATGACGTAATGAATGTAATTGAATGTAATGGATTCGACTGGAATTCAAACTCGGCTCTCCGGTTCCTCAATCCAAGCTGCTATCCATATCCATATATATATATATATATATATATATATATATATATATATATATATATATATATATATATATATATAAATATTAAAGTGAACATAGAAGTCAACACTTAGAGGCGACAGTCTGTTTCATGCTATATGCAATCGTCAGGGCACATATGCTGTTATTTTTCTCGGCTATTTATATATATACGGGTTAGTGGTGCACTGTGGGTATTCTGTTATGGCGGTTATTTCACCGGAAGTCGTTGTTTATCTATTTGGGTCAAATTATATGGCTTGTTTTTATTTTTTTGTTTCTTATTTTATTTATTTATTTATTTATTAACGTAGTAAAAATTTGTTTATATCACTTATTTAACAGTTTTGTTTTGGTTTGGGAATTTAATTAAAGCTATTTGTTCAGTTTTGGGGTTGATTGTTGTAGTTCATTCTAAGTATTATTTTGTCGGGAACAGTTTTTGATTGATTATCTTTATTTTGGGATTGGTTTGTTTATTTATTTACTTGGATAAATATAGCACACCTTAAGACTATATTTCTTTTATCAGTTAATTTCGATGCTGTTGAGAGGAATACGAATGAACGCAATGTATATTAGGTACACCAATGCATGTAAAAGCATATATAATCAATATACATATACGCAAGTGCACAGCAACAAAAATAAATAAAGAAAAATTATATAAATATACGCTCATCAATACTGGAAAGAGCGATAACAGTTACTGGACTTAAGAAACCTATTTTCCTTTAAAATTCCTTGAAGTGAAAGATTTTATAATTTTTAACCGACAATATCACTGGCTACTCTCTCATTGAATGTCAACTTTTTCCTTATAAGGAAACAGTTAACATTACCATTAACATTACCACGCTGACAACTCTTACGTTAGCCGCACATCTTTGCTTTATTGATATATTGTCAGGACAAGGTTATATGTATGAGCAATCAATAAGGATCGAATTCTGCCTATTCGAAATGCTAATTATTACTCAGTCAAGGATCCTAAGTTATTTACAAGGTTTATGGTAATTTAGCCGAGTACCACACTACTGAAGCATCCAGTGATAATCTAACATACTACCGTAGAAATAATTTGAAAAAAAAAAACAAACTGTCCGGTTAACGAGAGCAAAGTACCCTGTCTTGCTTTATATATCTACTCATTCGTGTATGTTCGTTAAAGTAATTTAAGTAGGCATCTGTGAAAACACTGTACTTCGCTTCTTCCCAGACCCAATCTCGGTCTGTCTGTTGTATTCCCAAGTGGATGAAAATATCAGAAAGAAAATAAGGAATTATCTCTTGGAGCAAAAATTTTATACATGAATAGTTTCTGTAGAATTTCTAGCTCTTCCGACCAAGAATTTTTTTTTTTCTCTCAAGAAAAAGAAACGATTTTTTTTTTTTTTCAAAATCGATAGTATTTCACGTTCAATATTTTCCAATGTCTTTTATCTTCTCTCAGACAAAAAAGAATTCATTACTTTTACAGATTAGAAACAGGAAAAAAATCCTTAGAAAAACGTGTTGATCCTGCTTCTTTTAATATTTTTGGTTAATAAACACAACACCAATTTGAATACTACCGACTCGAGCAGTCCCGTTCGGTTAACAAATCATTATAAAGAGTGCATTGTATGCTTAGGTTGAAACAACTAATTATCATGCAGAGAAATCTATACTAATGCTTAATAAATTCCGGAAAAATGCATTTGATAAAGCAATATATGAAGAATTACATACTAGAGATTTTTTATTTACACAGGAAATCTAATGCCTAACTGGTTACAAACAACCAGCATACGAATAGAAAATAATTTCTGTGGAGGTAATTAAAATAAGAATGGTTTTCTCTTCTTTTTCTTCTTCTTCTTCTACTACTACTACTTCGATTTCTACTACTTCTACAACTACTACTTCTTCTGCTCTTGCTCCTCTTCTGTTTATTCTCCTCCTCCTCTTTTGCTTCTTCTTATTATTCCTCTTCTTTTCTTCTTCTTCTTCTCTTCCTCGTCGTCCTCCTCTTCTTCTCCCCTCTTCTTCTTTTCTTCTTCTTCTGCTCCTGCTCCTCTTCTGCTTCATTTTCTCCTTCCTCCTCTTCTGCTTCTTCATATTATTCCTCTTCTTTTCTTCTTCTTCTCTTCCTCCTCCTCATCACTGCTTCTTCTCCTCCCCTCTTCTTCTTCTCTCCTCTTCTTCTTCTTCTTCTGCTTCTGCTCCTCTTCTCCTTCTCCTCTTCCTGTTCTGATTCTTCTTATTATTCATCTTCTTTTCTTCTTCTTCTTCTCTTCCTCCTCCTCCTCCTCTTTTTCTTCTTCTTCTTTATGCGCCGTGTACCCTCAGGGCGTAGGACTTCCTGTAGCTCTTAATAAACTTTATTTCCTATAATCTCTCCTAAGCCCTGTTCCGCCATCCATTTACTCAAGATCGCTAATTAAGTTATGCGTTGTTCTCTCTTTTCCTCTCTCTCTTCCGTGGGTACGTTCTCTCATAGGATTTATTTAACCTGTACCCCTATACATTTTCAAACAGATATAGTCAAGCCTTTCAAGTATAGCTATCAAATTTGCATTGCATTATTATTGGATCCAGGGAAAAGATTTAACGTTGTGGTTTTATTCATCACGAGGAAAGTGTCTTTCAATTACCGTACTAATATAAAAATAATAAATATCTTTTGCAGAAATATCTTTTGCAGAAACAATTAATACTGTTTGATATACGATTATAATTATCTTAATTAATAATATACTGAGAAATATAAAGATTTTGTGCAATCTGAATATAAAGAAATTTTACAAAAGTATTTTTCACAAAAAATACTTTTCTTAGTATTTATCATTGGAAATTTATCTGCAACTTTTCTTTTCTTTTTATGTGCCGTGTCATTTCAGAACGTGGAGGATCATGGCTCTCCACATCCCCCCTATCCCTTGTAGCTCTCAATAAGTTTCGTGCCTCTGACAACTCCTCCAGACAACGTTCTATCATCCACTTAATCTGGCCAGGTATGTCAAGCGTTACTTTCCCTTGTTTCTTTTTCCCTCTCTTCGACCTTTGAGTATCAGATTCTCTAGGCCCTCCTTTCTCATTACACGTCCCAGAAATTACATCTGCCTCTTCCTGGTTTTGAGTACAAGCTTCCTCCTTGTTTGCATCCTCTCCAAGACCTCATCGTTGCTCAGGCACTCATTCCATGATATCCTTAGCATCCTTCTGTAGAACCACATCTCCGCTACCTCGAGTCTCTTCGTCTTTGAGGAGACCGTCCAACATTTGCTGTCGTATGGGAGGACAGACGTCACGTAGCAGCGCATCACTCTTTTCTTTGTCACCAAAGGAATCCTCCTGTTTCGCAGTAATCTGCCCAGAGTTGGAATACATCCTAGGCCATCCCAATCTGTCTTCGGGTCTCAGCATCGCACCTACCGTCCTGTGTCAAAACACTTCCCAGATATTTAGACTTCCGCACATGCTTGATGCAAATCGTATTTCGGGCTCATTCTTTTACTGATGGCCATACATTATGTCTTCTTGTAGTTTATGGTTAGTCCTTTCATCTTACTCTCCCTCGCTATCTTCTGTAGGAGGTTTTCTAGTTTCTTTCCGTGTCTGCTATCAGTACTGTGTCATCTGCGCATCTTATGTTGGCAAGATGTGGCCACCAATGCCGAATCCCAGTAGGATTTCCAATTCTCTCAGAAACTAATTACTTTTACGCATTTCCTGTACATGACCAGGGTAACCTTGACGCATGTAAATAAAGACAACGACAAAGATATCTTAAATTCATTTTATTTCATTTCTTTCAGCTTGGATATGTGATGAATTAATTTTAATAACTCTCTCTCTCTCTCTCTCTCTCTATATATATATATATATATATATATACAAGGTTGGTATATACGGAATAAAATTCCAGTAACCAAAAACATTATTTTGAAATAATATTTATGTTGGCGACATCACAAACTCACTTTCACGACACTTGACTCTACATTTGAATAATAACTCTAACATTTTTAGGCATTGAAAACAACATGCCTGGCCGCATACACAATTCAGGAAAATCCTCGTTGAAAACTCAACTATACTTAAACATGAAAACAATAAACAAAAACTACAAATTCTTGAAGCTATGTGCGTAAAACCTAACCTGAACAAAAGAAACTATGAAAACTCTACAAATATACTCAAATGCCTATAATTGATAACAGAAGCCATTGGTTTATACCAACGGCTTTCCATACTTAATACTTCTTGTTTTTCACTCACGCGTGATCATGTGTGACGTCATGTGCCGGGGTACGATTTTCGCTTCTAGCATCTACTATGCACGAGTTTGTCGTTGCTTGGAGATCTTCCATGCAAACCAAAAACAGACAATCATTATTGACATATCCGTGTATTATTCAATGTTATTGTCATCTTTGATGATGGCTTATGTAAGCCGGAAGCTTAGATAGAATTAAAAAACATGTATCAATATGGTAATTTCCTTTTGTCTTTCAATGATAATGTTATTAAGCTTATCAGACAATGGAAAGGATTTTGCATAAAATAAATAGACAAAACTTATCAATATTATTTAATGAAACATACATCAATTACATCAATGAAAAAATACTGGCTGAATACACACACACACACACAATATATATATATATATATATATATATGTATACATACATACATACATATATATATATATATATATATATATATATATATATATATATAATATATATATATATATATATATACACGGATATTATTATTCAATTATTGAATATAAACAAAGCGTCTACACAGTTACGAATATCCATAAGTGGTAAACGCACACACACACACACACATATATATATATATATATATATATATATATATATATATATATATATATATATATATATTACAGCAAAAAAAAATTATCTAAACATAGGTGTGTTCGCGAAACCTAGAATTTTCCCATTTATTTGAGGCTTCGGACCCTTTTCCTTAAATTCCCAAAATTTTTCGAAAGGGCTGTTTGGTGTTTTAGGAATTTTGGGGAATTGCATCCTAATACTCACCCCTAATTTTGTTTATTATTTCTTAGAAAAAATGCATGTTATACATTGTGGAATTACTGCGAGAGTGATAGATAGATAGATAGATAGATAGATAGATAGATGGGAAATCAATATATAACTTTTTAATTATTATTCATTAAGTAAATGTAATAATAATAATCAAGAACAAATAATTAAGTAATATATAATCAATAAATGTGTAAAATGTTAAAAACAACACAATAAACAATGTACAAATCAGCGCATTCAGATTATAATTATTTCTACTCAGTAACTTCTAGAATAATTTGAAACATAAAAGTTACCACCCACGCAGTAACTGTCAGGATAATACAATAGACTGTATTACCCATAATGCACCACTGACACTATAAACAGACTAGCCAAAACACAGCACATATGACCGGGAGATTATGTTCAAGCATGAAACAGGCTATCGCCACTTGTTGTTGACCTCAGTGGCTACTTACATAAGTAAATACACACTATCACTTATAGTGAGCACTTTTATCCCTAAATATAGCATAAATTACAATTATATATTTCTCATATATATATATATATATATATATATATATATATATATATATATATATGTGTGTGTGTGTGTGTGTGTGTGTGTGTGTGTGTGTGTGTGTGTGTAAGTTTCGTATAATTTGCTTTCTGAGCCTTACTTCTTCAATATTCCAGTATTAAGTAATCTTTACAACATCATTATAATCAGTTGGTGATCACCTGGCGTAGGCGAGTACTTTAGTTACAATATATATATATATATATATATATATATATATATATATATATATAAATTCATTCAAGGAATCGGTAAAAAGTTCAGTTGAATTATCTGATTGACCGACTCTAGAGTTTCGCGTGGAAACGCTGTTCATCCCATATTTTAACTCCTCAGAACAAACGTTTCTTATTTGAATTTTTTTGAATCTCTAACGTGGTAGCAATTTAAAATTTGAAAGTTATACTTATCGTTTGTTCCGAGGGATATAAATATGCGATCTAATAATTACAATAGATTTATCGATTATCTGGCCCCGATAAGCTTTTTGACGCGAAACTCTTGAGTCAGTCAGTGAGATAAGTCATCTCACCTTTTATTGATTTATTGAATATAATAGCTCAAGTTGTCTATTGAATGCTTTTTATCCGCAGAGATTTTTTGACGCATTGAAGCTTAAAATTTATCAGCTCAGTTCCCCCCCCCCATCTCGTTTACTGTAACCATTGTCTCGAATATCAGAGCGTGTTCAGCTGCTAAAAATAAACCCCTCGAAATATCATGTGCACAATATTGTATTTAAAAAGTAGAATTATTCCCGAAAAGATAAGATCCAACAGACATCTCTGATATTGAGATCAATATCAAGGCAATAATTTTGCACGTCACAGTGAATATATCGATTCTTATTCGTTTGACTCGTTCTGTTGTAGTGTTGGTTCCTCTTTTATTGAATTCAATATGTGTGTGTTTTTTAACTTTGTCAAGCCATCACTATTTGCTCGCTCTTAAGCACCTGTCTTCAAAATCTTGCATCATGGCAGCATCGTATTCCTCTATAATTCCAATTGAACGTCTCAGGAATAATATTCTTGAATTAATCAAAGAGACCTGTTTCCTTCTTTCATGTACCGTTTACTTTCAGGACGATCATACCTCTCCACAACTTCCTGTCTTTTGTTTCTCTAAGTAACTTTTGACATTTGTTCATCCCTCATTGTCCATATTCTGCCATCGATTTACACTCGCTCGTTAGGTATGTTTCCACTCGCTTCTCTTGTCTTCTTGGCCGTGTTAAATTCTCTAAGCCCTATTTCCTCATTATGTATCTTTCTGATTTACATTTTGTGTGTTCTAGCTCTCATTTTTGTTAAACCTTCCCAGTTGATCACATTTTCAGTCCAGATTATTCTCTGCATACAAACATTTCTGTCACTTTGAGGTTCTTCATCTTTAAGGAAATAGTCCGCTATTGATTAGCATATACGAGTATAGATATAATATAAAATTTTTCGTTGATATATATATATATATATATATATATATATATATATATATATATATATATATATATTTAATTTATGTGTTTATATTATATAAAAGATTTATAACCATTAACATATATATCCATAATATAAAACACAATGTGATTTTTTTTATTTACGCATCGGTAACGCATCCTTATTTTCTGTATTAGACATAATAGGATATTCTGTTGTTATGACACCAGATAATAAACTAAAGTATCGTCCAAGTACAACTTATATATGCATTGAGAAATAAACATAGTTGAGGTAAATTGCGTTATTGAGACATTCTCTTTATTGATATATTTCGTTTATTGCGATATTTTCTTTATTCTTGTCAACTGTCGGCTCATTTATTCTTCTGTAATTCAATCTCAGAATACACAAGCAACTTCAAATGAAACTTGAACGATCTTGTGATCGTCTTTTATGTAAGACGCTTTAACCATTAGGCTTCCTGATATTCCATGATCTGTCAGTTTTTCTCATCTCTTTCTTCCGAGTAGTTATTATAGCAGTTATGTTGAAGCTGACGAAAAGCGAAAAAAGCTCATGAAATGTGAATGAAAATCAGACATCTGAAGAAATCAGCTTTATAGGAGAGTGTCTTTATTGGCCTTCCTCCCCAGTAGACCTAACATAGATGCGGATATGGGATCCAGCAATAAATGAATAAAGAAAAATGTATACAGAGACTCTTAAGCTCCACAGCAAGGATTCAGCAGTAAGAAGAGAGAGGAGGTGACGAAGGAGAGTAAGCATAACAGCAGCAGCAGCAAACAAGCAATAAGAACTTTAGGTTAAAGGCTCTAAGTTTCATGTTCCGGCTTGTCTCACGGACGTTTTTGAATTACTTCCTCTGGATACTTTCTATTAATATTTTCATGGCAATTGTTCAGATTAGATTTCCACTTTGGCACACGGTTTTCAAGAATTTAAGCTCAGTACTAGATTGGAGATAGGTCTCATCATTTTACTGTTCAAGTTGCTACATGTAACCGTAATTTCTATTCTAATAGTTTCTTCTCTCGGATTTCTTAACTGTAGAACTCTCTTCCAACTTCTTTCTTTTCTGTTAACTACAATCTTCAAACACTTTAAATGCAACGGCAATCGATTCTCCTCTCTCCTTGAATTTCTGTTCTCTTTGTTATCCTTTCTCTTATAAAAACGTTTACAAGGTTTCACTCTCAAGTAACCCTCTTGCGTCTTAGTGGCTATATCTCCTTCCTTGGGGTGAAATGGTTTTTAAAACTGTCAAAATTTAGCTCACTGGACGATGTAAAGATAATGTAGACACATTGACAAAAAATATTACATAAGAAAACCGACTATTTGATAAACGTTGTGCGATTATCTCCCTTTAATTAGGAGGAATTCTTGAGGGTCATGTGACAGCCTTTGAGTGACGTCAGTCTGTGGAGTGTTAAATTCCAGATGATGAGGAGAATGCTAAGGAGAAAAATGTCATTGCCTGAAGATGTTAGATCGAATAGAAACCACATGGTCCCAACGGCGAACACAAAATATACAAACAGACAGGCTGTTTACTCTTTGGCAAATATTACAAGACCCTCTCGATTTAACCTTTCACATTGCTTGTTTTATCCACATGTGTTATAGTTTCTCGGGGATAAATAGTGACAGTTGTGTTTAACTTATTTTATGATATAGCGGGTATTTATAATCTCTTTCAGCACAATGCAGATTTGGCATTTATATCGTTAAGCCATCTTGATTCTTCCTTCTTCTGTGTTGACGGCGAACTGGAATCTATCTATCTATCTATCTATCTATCTATCTATCTATCTATCTATCTATCTATCTATCTATCTATCTATCTCATTCCGTTATCTATCTATCTATCTATCTATCTATCTCATTCCGTTATCTATCTATCTATCTATCTATCTATCTATCTATCTATCTTATTCCGTTATCTATCTTATTCCGTTATCTATCTATCTATCTATCTATCTATCTATCTATCTATCTATCTATCTATCTATCTATCTATATATCTATCTCAGTCTATTCATATCTATCTATCTATCTATCTATCTATCTATCTATCTATCTATCTATCCCAGTCTATTCATATCTATCTATCTATCTATCTATCTATCTATCTATCTATGTCTATTCATATATATCTAGCAATATATTTCAGTCTGTCGATCTATGTATGTATGTATCTATCTATTCATATCTAAGTTAATTTATATCTATCGAGCTAGCTAGCGAGCTCATTCTATTCATATCTATCTATCTATCTATCTATCTATCTATCTATCTATCTATCTATCTATCTATCTATCTCAATCTCCCCTATCTATCTATCTATCTATCTATCTATCTATCTATCTATCTATCATCATTTATTTATTATCTATCTATATTCGATTTGCAAAATTATATTTCTTTAGAAAAATAGAAACCTTCCTACTTAATGGTGATTTCTCTCTTTGTCTGTCTGTGTGTCTGTACTGTGTGCAGGTGCATTCTCTCTGCTCTGCCATCAGTTAGACAGATTGTATACTTCTTACAAAAGTAATGCACCATTTACTAACATCGTCGTGCACATATAACCGGCCGGCTCAGCTTCGGATCAATGTTCACTTGGACGATTTTATTTCTGCAAGGAAACGCAATTACGCAAACTCAAACATTCAGTCCTAATCGATCAAAATTGAGCCGGTGTCGGCATTAAATAACAGTTTCGACCAAACCAAGACTTGTAACATCATCATCAAACTGACTTTACCGATTTTAAACTTCTGCTCAACTGCCTCCAGTTCTGGTCTTTAAATATGCATGGATCTATCTATGCTGTTTTCGCGTATTTTTCTCAGCCTGACCAAATCTCTCTTCACTTGTGCTTATACACCCACGCATACACACCCACGTGCACAAGCACATTCGTTCGCATATATATATATATATATATATATATATATATATATATATATGTACTCTCTCTCTCTCTCTATATATATATATATATATACTATATATATATATATATATATATATACATATATATATATATATATATATATATATATATATATATATATATATATATATATATATAGACTCTAGAGTTGAAACGTTTAATGCCACCAAAAATAGTTGTTTTGTTCATTAAATTAGAGAAAATTATTATATACAGTTAAAAAAAGTGAAACATGACATTTATTAGAAATTTTATTATGACAAAAAGAAAATTAAATTCTGCGCTCAACAAAATATCCTCCTTTAGCACTGATTACTTCAGCAAAAAATTTTGGCAAACTTTCCAAAAGTTTCTCAAAGTATAAGTTTGATAATTGATTCCATTTTTTTTTTCAGTGACTCTAAGAACTCCTTTTCATTTTTTCTCGCTCTTCTTTCAAGTTTCAAGTTCATCCCATGCTAATTCTGGGAGTGGCCTTAAACTTTTGAACTGTAATATATATATATATATATATATATATATATATATATATATATATATATATAAAGAAATATAGTCATAAGGTGTGCTATATTTATGGAATAAAGTGCTCAATATCAGAGATAGAGCGTGTGTAAATATAAAAGTGAACATAGAAGTCAACACTTAGAGGCGACAGTCTGTTTCATGCTATATGCAATCGTCAGGCCACATGTGGCCTGACGATTGCATATAGCATGAAACAGACTGTCGCCTCTAAGTGTTGACTTCTATGTTCACTTTTATATATATATATATATATATATATATATATATATATATATATATAAGTGTATGGCAGGTTAATACCAATGTCCATACATTATATTTTCAAAAAGTGCTCAATACAGAGTCTAATCATATTTATTAACAATTATAAGAAAAACGTGTCATGAACCGCTACATAAATACAATCATGTTTCGACACTGTATGTGCGTTTTGAGGCGGTTTGAATAAACGATGATTTTGAAGTTTAAAAGCAGCAATACCCTCATCGGGAGTGTGGAATGGATGCACCTCCCCCCCCCCGCACAAGAAAAAAAAAACAATAAATTTCTAACAAGAAAGGAGACGACCTCGAGTAACCAATCAGACGTCGGACCTACTATGAGTTCGAATTTAATTGTTAATATATATATATATATATATATATATATATATATATATATATATATATATATATATATATATATATATATATATATATATTTAGTTCATGAAAAACTAGGTAATCCGTATGGGTAAACCTAAGGAGGATAAAATTAAAATTAAATTATATATTAAATTATATATTAAATTATATATATATATAAAAAATTAATATATATATATATAAAATTATATATATATATAAAATTAATATATATAAATATAATTTAAATTATATATATATATATATATATATATATATATATATATATGTGTGTGTGTGTGTGTGTGTGTGTGTGTGTGTGAACAGATTTTTCTTACTGCCCAACCAAGATAAGGTAACTTTAAGGAATAGGATCATATTATTATTAAAATAGGTACAAAAGTATCTCTATTAAGAAAAAGATTTTAGACGCCATAGTAGAATCGTCGGCAAGATAAAACAGAGATGCTGACAAGAAAAATTAACATCAACAACTGGTATTAGAAAATAAATTACCCAATAGTCATACAAGGAGGGAAAGCGGAAAAAATTTTACTAAATATGTTCCCAGTCAGGCAGTAGTTTCCCCGAATAGACCAACCTATATTTCATCTGCCGTTGTCTACATAGGGCAAGACGTTGCATATTAATGATGATAGACTCCAAGATGTCTAAATACAGTCTCGTCCTAGCACTGTGCATGACAGAAAAGAAGTCAGGAGAATAGTTCGTCCTGCAAACAGCAGAATTTAATAGGTGCTCTCCAATCGCAGACTCGTGAGTTTGCAAACACCCGGATGTAACAGGCTCGTGTCTTCGCACTGAGCGATCCTTACCTCTCACTGTTGGATGGTCTTGCCCACATAGTCGATCTCACATCGACATATATATATATATATATATATATATATATATATATATATATATATATATATATAATTATACTTTGTTGACGGGTAGGCAAGACATCCGTATGGAGAAGGGGAAAGCCTTTTTGTCATAAAAATACTTCGGACAGTAACAGCATTAAGACACCGTTTAATTTAATTAGCAATTCTGTCCGCATATGTTTGACTCCCGGGACTGATCCACGAGAGTCTCACATAAAAGGACACTTAGAGGTGCCTTATCTCTTAGACTCATTGAACTTAATGATCTTTTGTTCAATGGTAGCTGTCAAAACATATTCATGGTAATCATTCATTAATAAAAGCTGTTTAATTTAATTTAGCTCACTGTTGAGTCTACATTCAGAGCACAACATCAATGCACGATGAGTAAGGGTCTTAATATGATTAATCTTCCTGGATCTGGGTGCAAAAGAATCCCAAGTTAGATAAAGCCCAGAAAAAGTGGGTTTACGATAATCACTGCAAAGAAAACCTACAGGTGTTCTCTCCACCAGTTCATCCAAGAAGGGAATCTGATGTTTCTCTTCTATCTCCATTTTGCATTTTAGAAAAAGATGGAGATTATTAAGCTGATATATATGTATGTGTTTATGTGTGTGTTGATGTCTATATGTGTGTGTAACCATGTTCATATCTGCCTCATTATCAGCGGGGTTAAATACATTTTAGTCTCCTTATGTGTTTATATTGTATAAAAGATTTATAACCATTAACATATATATCCATAATATAAAACACATTGTGATTTTTAATATACTCATCGGTAACGCATCCTTATTTTCTGTATTAGACATAATAGGATATTCTGTTGTTATGACACCAGATAATAAACTAAAGTATCGTCCAAGTACAACTTATATATGCATTGAGAAATAAACATAGTTGAGGTAAATTGCGTTATTGCGATATTCTCTTTATTGAAATATTTAGTTATATATGATAATATAAAAATCAAAGGGCTGAGTTCCAATTCTACGTTACATTCATTCACGTGCAAATACACTTGGAAAAGGTATGACATATGATGATTAGATTTAACCATTTTCAGATTTTCCATATCAATGATTTATCATTTATATATGCAAATCATTGATATGGAAAATCTGAAAATGGTTAAAATGAATCATTATAGATCATACCTTTTCCAAGTGTATTTGCACGTGAATGAATGTAACGTACTCTACTAGAATTCGAACAGCCCTTTGATTTTTCATTTTGGCCCATTTTCCATTACACCACCGGTGCATTCACATTTACAGCACGTGATACTCCTAAGCATTCACCCATCTTGGTTCTAACCAGTGACTGATATGAAATATTTTAAGAGGGTTAAGTTTATTCACGATAAAACATTGAAAAGAATTATTAAATCAGTCACAGCATCCAAATTCAATTTGATTAATGAAAAAGTCGGTTTTAATAACATCTCTTTTCTCGCTAAGTTAATACTTAAAGAAAATAAAATTAAAATGGATAATGTTTAAACATCTCTAAAACTTTAATTAAATTCTGCACTTTCCTTAATATCTAAATAATATATAATTATAAATTGTATAAGGATTCACTGTTTACTTTGGAAAGAGGCGCTTTATTTTTCTCATCATAAATTCATTTCTCTCATTTTGATTTTTCTGTCTCAAAGGGTCAAATTTAAATTTCATTTTCACATTCTTCCCATCTACAAATCCCATTGAATTTATTCACGGATATATTTTTAAATGCTATTAACTTTTAATAATTTTCAAATTGACCTCAATGTCTTCAGTATCCAAATGATTCCATGTATTTCATCTTTTATTTACGGACGTATATATATATATATATATATATATATATATATATATATATATATATATATATGTATATCTATATATATATATATATATATATTAAGAAATTCGGACAATTAATTTAAGACATTTTTGTTTATACATTCTTTTTTATAGATACAAATATTTAAGTAAATGCTCTGTTTATAATAAACAATATTAACCGAGGACGCATATTTTCAGGCCGGTAAATGTCGTTAATACTGTTTATTATAAACAGAGCATTTACTTAAATATTTGTATCTATAAAAAAGAATGTACAAACATAAAAATGTCTTAAAAATAATTGTCGGACTTTGTCCATTTCTTAATGTGTGACGTCATTTGTTTACATTTAGATACGCATCGAGCAGATATAAATGTACAAGAGAAAATCATTGAGAATTGTAGTTTAAAAACAGTTAAATTGACCTTGCTAACCGAAATGCTCCTCTGTGGCTAAATCGGTAAAGCACGTCAGGCTATATGACGGTTCCGTATAGGATACAGGTTCGATTCCTGTCGGAGGACGCATATTTTCTATGAAAATTTCTCGGACAATCAGGCCGGTAACTGTCGTTAATACTGTTTATTATAAACAGAGCAATTACTTAAATATTTGTATCTATAAAAAAAGAAAGTATATACAAAAAATGTCTTAATATATATATATATATATATATATATATATATATATATATATATATATATATATATATATATATATATGTTTGTGTGTTTGATGAAAATAGTTTTGCGACATACTATATTTATGGGTAAAAGTGCTCAATATCAGGGATAGAGCATATGTAAATATGAAATTGGTCAACACCAAGCGGCAAAAGTCTGTTTCATGCGTGAACGCAATCTTCAGGCCATGTATGTTGTATTTTGGCTAGACTATTTATATATGCTAATCAATTGAGTATTATGAATAGTAAGTTCTATTGTATTATACTAACGGTAGATGGTAATGGTTATGTTCGAAATTATTCTAAAGGCTAGAGTAGGAATAATTGTCGATCTGAATGAGTTTAGTTGTAGCTATTTTATAACATTATTAAATTTTTACTCGTTATTCATTATGGATTACTTAATTATTTGTTGATTATTATTATTATTATTTGTATTGTTGTAGGCGCTTATTTCCCTTTGGTGAAAGATAAGTCCCGGGGTCACATGTTGATTTCCTCGTGACGTCACTCCATACAGTGACCCAAAGCGGCAGTCGATTTTCAGTTCGTGAATAGCAACCAACCGAGAAGTCCCCAGCTTACAAGCACATGATGCTTTTTCACTCTGGGATATAGATGAAGCCGGCCCGTTTAAATCTGGAATCCTAAAAATGGCTTCTCAAGTCAAGAATATCTCCAAATTATATGTAAGACCTTTTCTTTTGTTTCTCCTCATACTTTGCTTTGCTATGTAGATATATGTTATATATAGTTCTCTACGTGGGACGTGTGTATATGTGATTTTGAGTATGTCGTAGTAAAGTGTAACCCGGATATAAGAGAAACCCTGATATAAGAGAGATGTTCTCTGGTCCCAAATTAGAGCCTGTGTTAATGTAAACAAAATAGACCAAACCCGGATATAACAGAAACCCGGATATAAGAGACTTCTTCTCCAGTCCTGACAACTCTCTTATATCCGGGTTACACTGTATATAAAAGTTTATCTGAGAATAAAGCATGTTTGTCATTCTTTTTTTCCTTTCAGCCATTCCGCTCCATCCTGTTTGTGAGCTACGGTGTTGTTGAGGACATAAATGAGAGATAAATCTTTCGTCCTGATCATAATCACGAAGAAAGATTTGCAGTTGCATAGAAGTAAAATGTAAAATAGGGAAACTATTTTTCAAATTACTTGCTAAACACTTCCCCCGAAAAATTCAGAATTCCATAAAATCTTTAACAAAAACACAACCAAATTAAATTACATCTGCACTAGTAATTTAGAAACAATAATAGACAAAACGCCAGAAATTTCAAAACAAACCCGCAGTAAAATATTGCTAACACAAGTAATTTATGCAACTGTAGAAATAAAAATAGATGTCCATTAGATCGAGCTTGTAAAACCGAAGCAATAAATCTATAAAGCAGAAGTTATTGATATTAATGGTCAGAATAAGACGTACATGAACTGAAGGTTCTTTCAAATAAAGATGGTACAATAACAGGACGTCATTTAAGCTAGTATGTCTTAGGAGCTCTACCAAACTAGCTAACCATGTGTGGAATTTAAAAGAAGAAAGCAGCAAGGATCTGATTGTAAGATGGAAAATTAAAAAAAGGAAAAGCCTTACAATATCCACAAGAAAATATGCAATCTCTGCCAACAGGAAAATTAGCAATAATGACATTTTCGGATCCCCAAAGTCTTTTGAACCAGAGATCAAAAGTCATGAGCCCTTGCATTCATGCAAAAAATCCTCTTAAGCTCATATGAGGCTGGTTAAAAAAGTATGTACACTTAAATTAACTCCCCACCGATACATTTATAATACGCTTACATTTCTCCTCCCACTACCACTTCTTCTTCTTCTTCTTCTTCTTCTTCTTCAAAATAATATAGCGTTCATTGTTTTTGTTTTTTTAATAAAGTGTTGGTAGATAAATTAATAAAAATCGCCTGACCTTACCGTAAGGTTGAAACCAAAGTAGCGAATTTTTGTCACGAGTGTATTCACCATTTTTTAATACTACTGCTCCTTGGTCTAATTCAACCATTAACTTTTTACGTATTATATATATATATATATATATATATATATATATATATATATATATATATATATATATATATAATTTTGCCTTCAAAAATAAACTGCTCTCCTTTAACCACCATAGAGAAACTTCTCTACCCGTCAACAGCATCTCTGATGATCGATTTCAGGAGAGTGTCTCACTGTGCCTTCTTGGCCTCACGTTTTCAACTGACTTGAAGTGGAACAACTACATTGAATCAATAGCTGCATCTACTGCAAGGAAAGTTGGTTCACTGTGTCTTGCCAGAAGGTTTTTCTCATCAGAGTCCATATTTCACATTTACAACTCTACCATTCACCCGTGCATTGAACACTGTTGCAATATATGATTTAGTTCCTCTACCGTTCATTTCTAGGTTCTTGACAGAATCCAAAGATCTTCAATGTAATCGATCCTGACTTGGAATCTCGACTTCATTCCCTTTGTCTCAGACGATGTGGGTTCCCTCTGTCTTTTCTACTAATATTTTCATCGCAACTGCCCTGTCGAGGATTTTTCCCTGGTGCTCCGACTACACGAATTTAAGCATGCTACTAGAGTGGTATCTAGGTCCCACCCTTTTATTGTTGAAATAGTTAAATGTAATCTCCATTTCTACTTCAACAGTTTCTTTTCCTGCACTTCTCGACAGTGAAACTCTTTTCCCCCTAAATTGCTTCCCTGATAACTACAATGTTCAAATGTTTTAATGCAACGTCAATCATCATCTTCTGTTGTCTCAAGACAACAGAAGATGACAACAGAAGTTCATCTTTTCTCCTTTTCTCAGCGAGACTTTTCTCTAACTTTCACTCCCCGTAAGCGCCTGCGTACTAGTGACACTGTCGCCTTACTTGGGGTGAAATGATTAAAAAAAAACCCAAAAAACAATTTAATATTGCTATGGGAGCATTTGATTCAGCGGAGGCAACATAAACTTGTTGAAATCTTGTTATTATGGCGAATAAGATTTATTTTCGACATTAAGGAAACCGGATTCTATAGAGATGACGGTGTAATTCTCCTCCGTAAAATAAGACCATGATTTATAGACCGATTGAGAAAGGAACTGATAAAATTCTTTAAAGATTTTGAATTAAATATTACTGTTGCTACCAATGGTAAAGTGATCACCTTTCTCGATGCGACCTTTGACTTGAGTAATAATTATTACAAACCATATACCAAAGTGCTATATAACCATAGCAAAGAATCAAATCACCACCACAAAATTCTAGATAATTTACATTCATCAGTTCAAATCAGATTAACTACCAACTCCATCAATAAGGAAATATTCGATAATAATAAAATTAAATTTATAAATGCATTAGAACTAAGCAATCACAAAGTAAATTTAGAGTATTTAAAAAGAAAAGAAGGTAAAAATAAACAGAAACACCGTAAGCGTAACACCATATGGTTTAATCCAACTTTTAATCGTAATGTTCAAAGTAATAGCGGAGGAATTTTACTAAATTTGATCTATAAGCATTTTAACCATGAACCAATACTAATAAAAAATACCAAAAATAATGTTAAAATCAGCTATAGCTGGGTTAATAACATAGACAAATCCATGTCCCAACATAACAGCATTATATTAAACAAATATATGTCCAAAAAAGACAACGTAATTTTTTGTAAAAACAAATGCAAAAGCCGATAAAATTTGATCTGTCCCTTAAACGTTAATTGTGTGACTGAAAATATTATATATCAAGCGAGCATACATTCTGGGAACGATGCTAAATTTTATTTTCGTTCCACTAAAAATCCTTGGAATGACTTTAGGTAATATAACATACAAAAACAGCAGTGCTCTCTCCAAATATTTATGGCAATTAAAGAATGATGGTAGTTCACCTGTTATCATCTGGGATATTATAGCTAGAGCCAAATCTTATAACGAGAAAGGAAATAGATATAACTTAAGTCTTCTTGCAAAAATCGGTTAACCCCTTAAAACCCTTGCCTAATAATCAAGAAAAACGAGTTCATGGTTACATGAAGACATAAAACAGATATCAGCTTAAATACGTTGATCCAGATTAATTTTTAATATAAATTACAGTTTATTTTCAAGGCAAATTACGGTTTTTTTTAACAAAAAGAACAGATAATCTCCCTTTAAACACATTCACAACTCTAAAATAAAATTAATATATATATATATATATATATATATATATATATATATATATATATATATATATATCTGTATATTTAGAATATGTGGGATTTGTATATATATATATATATATATATATATATATATATATAATTTATTTGAAGATTACAATGAGCATGAAACTCTGAGTCGTGCTATTGGTGAGGAATAATATGTATACTTATTAATATGTACTTAATAACTCTCTTGTATTACATCGAGCACTTTTTTTTATTAACAGCAGCACTATATATATATATATATATATTGGCAGGACCGGATCACCAACAACGAATGTGGAGAGTCTAGAAACCATCAAGACTCGATGGTCCGGAAACTTTGCCCGAATGACAGACATCCGCCGGTCGAACACCAATCCTTTTCTCGGAGTTTACATTTGGCAAGAAACCAAGTGGAGTCTCACGTCGTCGATTCAAGGATCAGCTTAAAAATACCTTGCAGAGGACAGAAGTCGATCCGGTCAATTGGGAAATGGGAGCTGCAGAAAGAACCAATTGGAGAAGATCAATCCATGATAAAATGACAACCTTCTAAAACAGCAGAAAACAAATTGAAGTCTCCTCAAGGACACATGGCACAGTGGATAAAGGCGTTAGTTAGATCCAGTGACAGGACCCAAAGAGTGTGAGTTCAGTACCCGGTTAAGGCAGTGGAGAACTTCGAGAGGAGAATTAACAGGAAATAACTGATAACTGACATATATTAGACATGGCACGTGGAACTAGAACAGTCTACCACAGTTAGAGAAATAAAGGGTTCAGTTCGACATTCCAACCACCTGAAGAAAGCCGGAGCATACAACGGCCAAAATGTTGTAATAAATATGGCGACAAAGATGAGGACAATAGTCCAAATAATGTAAATAATGTACATAATACCTCATCTCAGAAATATAGACAGATACAAATCGAAGAGACGAAGAGAGCCTAGAGTTCCCAATCCCCTGAATCCTCCTAGCCTACCATGCGGTGGCTGCGGACGTCCCTTCACATCTAACATAGGACTCATTTCACACAGAAGAAAATATATACAACAAAATAATGTCAACCGTATAATTAATCTTGACAATGTAATATCAAAATTTGTAACTGGAATACGACGGAAGAGCAGATGAGCGGATGGAATTAAATTGACTAAGTGAAAGAAATCCGGAAGTGACAGTAATTAATTCCGGAAGGAACGTTGATCTGGTTCGGTATCAACATTGGTGACCTGATTTGCGAAATATCTTAATTAAATCACTATAAATGAACCAATATGAGCGGAACAAATCAACTTTAATTAGTTGGCACCAAGCTTCCACGATTATCTCATTATATCACTCTCTCTTCTTCCCCACTCTCTCTCTCTCTCTCTCTCTTTCAATACTTCCCATCATCGATTAAAAATTGCATACCAGTTTTCTTGAAGAAGAAAATAAGCAAATGTCAATATTATTATTTTTTAAAAAAGTAATTTAGTAGAGGCATTGCGCCAAACAGCTTTTCAGAAAGGAAGCAGTTTCATCGAAGGAAACGGAAATGAAGTACAATTAATTGAATAAATTTTAACGATAATGGGACCAAGTATTTTATTGGGACAATTAGTAGCATATCTGACCGTGTATTTAATTTTTCGCAATTAAATTCCAGTTAAGCTATTAAATCATTCAAATTTCTTCCGTTCGTGTAAATACAAAATCTGTAATATTAACGTTTCTAGTAGCCAATCGATATTCATCGAAATCAATAACTGATTGGGAATTTTTTGTCGACGATTTATTTTTACCGATAGGTTTTGAACTGTGTGTGTCCTCATTTGATATACATTCTCCCGTCAAAGTAAAGGACAATACTTCTCTAAAATTCTTTAAAAAAACTCGTTTACAACGTTATTTTGCTTCTCACGAAGGACATTATAATTGATGAAATGCTCGATCATGTTAATTTAAGTTTTTTTCTTTTAGTACCTTTACCAAATTGAATATAGATTGTCCGTAGTTTTTAATAACTTCTCAGATTCTTTTCTGCCAGGTAAATACTTTGAAATGTCGAACCCAACAGTGATTTATTTTTTTCTATTAACTCGCTATTTAAAATATAGGGGAATTATGCCTCGAAATGTTTTATGACGTTTTAACTTTAACTACGTCAAAATTTATAATCAAATCAGTTTTGTTTTGACCGTATGGCCAGCGACTAAACCGGCTCCTTCTCTCCTCTCTATACGGTGCGAAAAGGGTGGTTAGTAAACCTTGTAGGACAAAAAATAAAACCTTTAAAAGAATAGAACTTTAATGAATCAACAACCAGTTAACTAGAGGTGTGTCCCAATAAAGTCACCGTGAAGGAGGCAACGGGAAGACACTCTACAATCATTTCCAAGATACATTATGACTCTGCAAAAGACGAATAGAAGAGAACAAGCGTAAAAATGGTTAAGTTCCATGGGACTGACACTTTACTTACTAAAGGGAAACATGCGCGACTGGTGTCACCTGACGGTCATCTGTCGACTGTTCGCAATAGACATAAAAGCATAATTAAGGCTGGAAATGTAAAGATATTACATCGATAGTGCTATCCAGAATGTTATGGACATGAATATATTAAACATTAAATTTGATAAGTTTCATAGCACATTGAGTAACAAACATTGATAAATTTTATATCACTCTGGATAATCGAAGGGAATTATCATTATGGGAAACATAAACGCTAACGCAGGAAAGAAAAGATAGGGTGAAATAGTTGAAAACTATGAACTTGGGTCCCTTAACGTGCGTGAAGAGAAATTCGCCAGTAATCACAGCAACCAATCAAATAGTAACCATCACCTGGTTTGAAAGCACCCAAGACGTTTGTGGACATGAAGAACATTTAGAAGGGAACACGACAAATCAATGAAAAATTCAGGAAGACAGTTGTAGTCGCTGAAACATATTCAAGCGCCGACTGTGAAAGCGATCACCTTCCAGCTATATGCAAACTCAGATTTGTTGTTAAATAATACAAGAAAACCGAATCAAAGCCTGTCACTAATACAAGGAGGTTCGCCAAAGGATCTTTCCCGTCGCGGTCTCCGTCAGATGAGTTCTCGTATTTGCCAACCCTTCCTCCATGCTACATTCGTACGCTGTACTTACAAATCACTGCCTCTGGCTCCAGTTCATGCTTTACCCTCCTGGTCCTGCTTAAATTGCTCCCGAACAGTTGTTGGTCGCTGTAGAGCCAACCACTAAAAATGGGGATAGGCTACTAATGATGATCCCAACTGCCAATGCGGGAAATCACAATCTATGGAGCATTTTCTAGTTTGCCCCAATCTTGAGAACTCATGAACGCTTAATGGCCTTGTAACCAAGCGAGGCTATGTCATGCAACACTGGATAGGTGTAGTATAGCAACTCGATAAGAAAAACAGACTCCAGAAAGACTCAAACTGGAATCTGATGTATGTTAACGGACTTAAGAGCAAATAGAAACTCTTGAAGGGACTGAAAATTCGGTGTGGAACACTTTAAGGTAAGTTCTTGCGCCGTTAGGGAACGAGATTTTCCCAAGGAAAGAGAGACTAGGAAAAACAAGAAGCAGATGGTAGATTCAATTCTGAAGATAATGAGAAAGAGACAACAGGTTATGCGTAGGAATGGCACGGAATATAGGATATTAGATACAAACATTAGCAACAAATGCTGGCAAGAAAAAAAGAATGATCAAACGAAATGTCTGCCAAGACAGAAAAACTAAACCTCATAGAAACAGCAGGCTATAAAAGAATAAATGAAACAATAGAACAAAAGCATTGCACCTCAACAGAATGCATAGCATCTAAAGAGAGAACAAAAAGAAAAATAATGTCATAATCATTCCACTCTACTTTGTACAAAAAGGTTAAGAAGGAAACCCTCATCAATATTGGAAAAAGCGATAACTGTTAGTGGACCTAAGAAACCTATTTTTAGAAAAAAACTATTTTAAGACAATGAGTTTATAAATTTGAACCTTAGCAATGTGTGTTGAATGTCTGCTTATAAGGAAACGACTAATACGACATTTACTATTAACATTAGTATCCGGTGTTCAAACACTAGTAAAAACGATATTTCGAATACTGATAGTTTTGGGTATGACGATAAACTACATCCTGCAGCAATGCCTCTGTTCGGGAGACTGGAGGTTTTGAGGTGCATTGAACCATCTCTTAATTGGTGTTGCTCTCAGGTTCATCTTAACCCGGGGTGGTAATACCTATTAGGGTCCCAGCTATGAGAAAATAGGGAAACCCCAAACAAAACACTATGAGAGTATAAAAATACATTATAATAGTAAAAATACCAGGAAATAAATTTATGTAAAAAATAAAAAAATAGCCACAATACATTTTTGAAGCAATATGACCTGCAATACTTTTTATCTGTAGTTGAAGGTGATGTAATGAATATGCATACACCTGGATTCCCCCTCACAGTAATATGATTGGCTGATGTCAGCCATAAATAGAGATTGATGTGGAGGTACAGCTACGCCTATAGTCTACGCTTATTGCCTACGCCTACCACTACGACGAGGACCAGTCCATTACGGTTACCTTCTAGTTTGTCCTAACCGGTTACAGTAGTCCAAAACCATTTTGCTACTTCGAACAAATATATCCCTTTCCGGGACATATCAGAAGGCATACAAATGCGTTCAGAATATATTTAGTTGAAGCCATAGCATTGTTCAAAATATTTACATTTTGGTATTAAATAACCCATAGAAGTTGATATGAAGTTAAACAAGACCAACTAACCAATTAACTAAACAACCAACATGAAAAAACTTTTTCGTGACATTAATCCATATTATATCCAACAATTTCTTAAATCTAACTATATTCTAAAATATAACTTCAACAAAACCACAAAATAAAACACACAACGCCACCTATAGTACTCATGTTCAAAAAAGCATGTATATGCACAAAAGCTGAGTATCATCTATCACGTATACAGTTGTGGAAGCAGTATAACATATATATTTTGAATTACTTCAAATCTCACAAGAAAATTAAATTTCGGCATTAAATGACCCATAAGGTGTTGATATGCCATTATTTAAATCAATCAATCAGATGCTGATTTTCAATGCAATTTACCCTCTTGTTTGTAAGGTTAGCAAAATCACCCATTTCGCTTGGTTGTCGGCTGAGATACAAACACCAACAGTTCGTTTTTAATGCCGATTTTCAAGGTAGGCTGTTATTCTCTACTTGAAAGATTAGTGTAATACACACTTCCGGCAGCAATCTCTGCCACCGTGGGTTGTTGTAAACTAAATTTCAATTAGATTTATACCTCACTTTGATACATTACTGAAACTTTCTCAGGATCTCTTAGACCGCTTGTCTTATTCGGCGCTATATCCAACTCCATTTTAAATAACATTGACAGGTTGTACTTAGTTAAAGATGTAGACCGCGATCTTTTCCAAGTTACATTTGTGAATAGAAACATTCTGAAACCGAATATTGATTTTCTATGCTGCTAACCATTACGAAAACTCTTCACGTCCAAATACCAATGAATACAGATCATGTAACTCCTTAGTTCATCATTTGAGACGTATTATAATACAATAAAGATTATCCTTGAATTAGTCCCACTCGCGGATAAAACTATCTTCTGTGTAGTAAAAGAAAAAGAAAAAAAAGCAACC
Organism: Acanthosepion lycidas; assembly: GCA_963932145.1. Lineage (NCBI taxonomy): Eukaryota > Metazoa > Mollusca > Cephalopoda > Sepiida > Sepiidae > Acanthosepion > Acanthosepion lycidas. The sequence continues at coordinate 17,320,069 of OZ010577.1, forward strand.
ATTTTTTTTATTCTTATAAAATATGTACATCAGGAAATTAAGGGTAGTAGTCTATAATTAAATTTGTATAGTTATCCTCATTAAATATAATTTTTAATTGGGTAAGAATTGTAATCCTACAATATTATCATTCAGTAGCAAATTATCCAGATATTTTTTGCCTTCTCCAGTGAAAAATATTGTACAAATATTGTTCAATAGCGAAAGCTAAAAAAAGAAAAAGTTAAGTGTTATAGTAATTTTCTAAGCTCGGTTTAGATGTGGCACAAGGCCGAAAGTATGGGGCACCCAGTGAAGATCGAACTCACTACTCAGTCGTAATTGATCTAGCAAGACAATCTTTCTAACCATTACACCACGACGAGTTGGCCCTTTTTTTACAAGCGTAGCTTGGATGTAGCACAAGTCCGAAAGTATGGGGCACCCAGTGAGCATTGAACTCACTACTTAGTCGTAATTGTTCTAGCGAGACAAGCTTGTTAGCCATTACGCCACCTCGAGGGGTCCAAGGGGTCTGCTTACAGTACCAGGTTGTCTAAGTACTGACCTGGCTCTACGATGTTTAACTTCGGTGACCGAACGAGAACCGGTGACCGAACGAGAACCGGTGATCGAACGAGAACCGGTGTTTTCATCGTGATTTGATTGTAAGCTAAGTGATTTTCCAAGCGTAGCTTAGATGCGACACAAGGCCGAAAATATGGGGCACCCAGTGAGGATCGAACTCACTACTCAGTCGTAATGTTCTAGAGAGACAAGCTTGCTAACCATTACACCGCCTCGAGGTGCCCAAGATAATAGGAATAAAGTATCGCTGCCGAAACTTGAGTTTGAACATAGGTCGCCAGTGAGCAAACACAGGCGATCCCATTATTGAATTAAGTAAACAATGTTACCATAGAGGAAACGCATATATGGGAGGTAGTGTGACAAATTGATCGCTATTTCTGTTCTATACTCTATTACTATTCGAGTGAGTATTATCGATGAAATACTATTAGTGCGAGATTATTCGAAGACGTATGACACCAGTATTGTTCAATAGCTTATTATAATTGTATCTGCGATTATAGAGTTTCTACTACAACGAGCATTACGAAAGTGATAATGAGTGTTCATTGACATCACAAAAAGAATAGATTTTCTCATCGGGTTTATTCAACCGATACTGTGAAATGATCCAATGAGAACTCGAACACCTACCAGGATTTATTATTTTGAATTTACCTTTAAGTTTGTATCGTGCTGCTTAATACAGTCTGTTTGTCAGCCTTTTGTGCGCAATGTCTTTCATATAAAGGTATCCTCCAGTAAGGTCTCATTTTCACCTTCCAGATGAGATTTCATCTAAAGCAAACGACTTCGGAAGAAAGTCTTTGTGAATCTGTTGTTAAAATTTGGTTTTACGATATTAACCTTTCCAAACTGCATCCAATGAAAATTAATTATCGCGCGTAGCTTCAACTTTACTTGTCCTAGAGTGAGAAAAAACTTACAAAGTTAGAAACATCTATATGTAGTATTATGCCATTATGGAATTTACATTCACTATTACACCAGAGCACAAAGAGGAACCAGGTGCGGGGTTGATCTGAGATTATTCCCGACTGCCAAATGCAGAATCACCTGAACTTATGCAATTCTTTACTTTCCAGTTATTTTTAGCAGGAAAAATAATCCGTGATTGTCTTCGCTAATTTTAAGCGTTCATAATAAACGAAAGTAATGGCTAATAAACCGGCAAAATCTGGAGAAGAAAAAAAAATCCTGAAACAACTGATTGTGGCTGTTCTATCAACAAATAACATGGAGAGAACATGTGACAAATGAGGAAGTTTTAAGGAAACTAAGAGCTACAGAATAACTTCTGTTAACTGTCAGAAAGAGACAGATGAATATATTTTGGATAATATCATTAGAAAGATATGCTTGGAGAATGTAACACTCACAAGATGCATCAAGGGGAAGAAAAGTTTAACAATAATGGGAGTAGCCTACTTGAGAAATTTGAGTAAAAAAAAAATTAATGCGAACAATGAAAACAGAAGGTCGTGGAGAACCTTGTTTCTGAAGGAATATAGTATACAAAGATAAAGAATATGCAAAAATAAATATACCGACTGCTCACCATGAGGAAATAAAAAGGAGTCTTGATTTAGATTTTGAAATATGTTTCTTTTTTGTTCAGAAGATTCGATTCTTTCAACAAGGAATAAAAGAGTGACTTTTACTGCAGGCTTTTGTCATTGCTAATAATGCCTTTTTAGAGAAATTAATTTGACATTTGTTACTTTCTGAGGAGTTCTTTTCCCGTCTACAAAGAAGACATTACTTTCCGAACAATCTAATATATTCCCACTTCTTAAGGCAGTTTTCTTTTTAGAAGAAAGGAATCTTATTCTTTTGAGAAGACTCCTCGATGAAAGAGGAAAAAAAAAATGTAATGAAATGTTTTTTGTCAGTTACTTTCTTTCTCCATTTTCTCCATTCTGCTCGTCGTTTCCACTGGAATTTTACGTTCATCAATCACAACCGAACTTTTTATTTCAACGAATTGCTACGGAATCATCGGAAATTGAAAACGAGAATTTTTGCCTGTAGTGTTGTGACGTCACACCTACTCAATTTGATTGAAATTTCATTAACCCTCACTTCTAAAGTCTTTCACTTCGTAATCACAGTTTATGCAGCAGTCGTTTCAGTTATCACCCCTTGCTTTGAGACGCCGCCACGCATTTCAGTGTATATTTACTTATCAAATATATTTTTTCACAATACGATCTTAATATTTTATAAGGATCTGATAAGTTTCTTTCGGATTCGACATATATTACGTGTGCTTCGTTGATTTTGAAAGCAAAAATTTGCAGTAAGAATGAATGGTTTATGAAGGCCTAATGATGGACCAGTTGCTGTCATAATGTTTCAGGATCTTCTTATTTGTGCGAGGATGTAATTGATTATGGTTCTCCACAACTTCTTATATCTTGAAACCCTTTATCATCACCTTTTGCCGCAGTTCTGTTATATATTCATGCATAAATCGTTATGCCAGTTGCTCGTTGTCCTTCACTTTGCTTCTCTTACGGGTTGGTATCACCTCTTAGGATCCCAGCTATGGGCAAATAGTTAACCCCCAAATTAGGGTCAAAATACTACGACAGTAGTAAAATACCAACAATACATTTTTGGAAAAAAAATATTACCAGCAATAGATTTTTCGAAAAAATATTACCAGCAATACATTTTTGGAAAAATATTACCAGCAATACATTTTTGGAAAAATATTACCAGCAATACATTTTTGGAAAAAATATTACCATCAATACATTTTTCGAAAAGATATTACCAGCAATACATTTTTCGAAGAGATATTACCAGCAAAACATTTTTCAGAAAAATATTATCAGCAATACATTTTTCGAAAAAATATTACCAGAATCTCGACAAAAACCCTCTTTACAAAAATACGTCTAGGAGAATTGATCTCCTACAAGCTGATTTCTTACAAAGAATACATATTAGAATCTATTCTAAAAATTTTGTCGGCATTAAATAATCCATTGAGGGTGTTATGCCATAAAAATAAACCCAAACCCAAACTGCCTCTGTTACTTTCGTCCTGTGAATTCTCTCGGCCATCTTTTTTCATTATGTGTCGCACGTATTTCATATGAGTCATTCTGATTGTAAGTATAATTGTCTTTATTGTTCTTATTTTCCATTAAATTTCATCAAGGTTCATACATTCTCAGAATTCGTTGGTAGAATCATGTCACTCTGAATTAAGGTCTCTTCTTCATCTGTGAAAAGATTGTTCAGCATTTCCTGTTGTATAGAGAATAAGTATTTTATACGAGTTCAGCTCTTTTTTCTTGACTATGATTCACGCCAGGAATTACCAGCTGAATCAAATTTAATGTCATCAAGGACTTTTTTTCTAAGAGAGATTGTCCTGTGATGACTACAGCATGTACTGGCCTCACTCTATAGGTCACCAAAATAGACTTTATACTCAGTATCCCACCAGAACATCAGAGAAGTAAGGTGCATCAGCGGGTTGACTTCAAAGGTAACCTCACAGTCACCAGTTGCAGATTCGCACCTCACAGAAAATCTCTCATATCCTCGCTAGAAAAAAATACACGTTCAGAGAAAACACCCAAAGACACACATAATTGTAGATATCCGGAGTATTTTGTAATATTTAGTCTTTTATTTAGTTTTTAATCATTTCACCCCGAGGAAAGCGGAAATGCCACTAGTATACATTGGGGTTACAGGGAGTGAGAGTAAATGCTGAGTATAAGGAAGATTGAGTAAAGGACAAAAGATGAACAGGATTCAAGAAGATAGAGGATGGCGAATAACGTTGCATTTAAAGTTTTGAAAATTGTAGTTATCAGATAAGCAAGTAAATGGAAGGGATTAAAGTAAGGGAGTAAATGCAAGGCAATAAAGCCACTAAGACGCAAGGAGGTTACTGGAAATGAAAGAATCTGAGGAATATCATTATTAAGGAAAGAGGACAATAAAAGGACAAGATTCAATAAAAAAGATGACGATTGATGTTGCATTTAAATATTTGAAATCAAAGTTGAGTGGAAAGCACGAAGCCGGAAGAGAGTTCAGCGAGCGAGAAGTGAGAAAGAAGAAAACTGTTACCCTAGAACTTACAGTTACAATTAACATTTCAAAAGTGAAATAATGAGACCTAACTGACAATCTTGAATTCATAAAGTCAAGGTAAGTCAGAAATCTCATCAGAACAGTTACCCTTATAGAAAAGTCACATGGAAGCTCCGTTACGGCGGTGAGAAAATAACTGAAGTCGAGATGACATGCCAGGACCAACAACATTGCAGATTCTTCATTGGATTTTGTCAATAATATATAATATATATAATATATAGCAGAAACACCAAGCCAGATGTGACAGTAATATTCAATGACTGGACGAATCGCAAACTTATAAAGGTGTAAAAGAGATTCTAGTGAGAATGATTTAAACCAAATTTCTTAGCAATTAACCTAGTAATTGATTTAATAGAATCATTCTATTTCATGTCCTTGGAAAACACTATCCAAAGAATGCGTAATGAGTGACTCTCCTGAAAGTTAGCATCAGCCATCCTGATGGAACGCAAAAAGCTTCTCTATACAGATTAAAAGAGAACAGTTTTGTTTTGGAGGTGTTAAGATTAACAGGCTATATCTTGTCCCATTTAACAACATACTGAACATCATTTCTAGATCAATAGCTAATTTGACCTTGTTAAAACTATCAAACTTACCATTAAGGAGTAAATAGTTGAGTCACCAGCATAGATACTGAATCGAGAACTGATTTTATCGGCAAGGTAGTTGATAAAAATTAGGAACAAGGTAGGTCAAAGGATAAAACCCGGGGCGGGAGGTATTTAGTAACGTGGCCGTTCAAAACAACTTTCATTTTGGGATATGATAAGAAAGATTAAATCCCAAAATTTAGTAATAGACAATTAAAAAAAACTTTACATTGATAGGGTGTCGAACATTTTATAAACAGACGAAAGCAATGATTCGCAAAACAACGAATGATCGTGCAGCGCCAATATTTGTGAAGTACGAAGTTAAAGATCAAATTTTCAATGATACATATATATAAGCAAATATATGGATATAGAAAGCAAATGTAAGCAAATATATGGATATAGAAAGCAAATGTAAGCAAATATATGGATATAGATCCGACAGTATGAAGAAAAATACACGGAAAAAACAAAAGTCATAATATGCAATTATGCTGTTTTAATGTTTCTTCATATATAAGTGTGTGTGTGTGTTTATGCTTATACGTCAGGAGGTATATCAATATGTCTGCAGAATTACGAAGAAAAGCACATACTTTCCATATAATATATACATTTTTCAACATAATGTCAATGCACTTAATTCAGTAGTAAATATTAATCACATACACCAACAATTATACAGTAAAAATTTTAACGTGGCTGTTTCAGGGTAAATAATTATTAATCCGCACTTGTTTACGGCCACATCACGTTGAAACAGCGGTTCCCGTTCGATCACAGAAGTTAAGCAACATCGAGCCTGGTTAGTACCGAGATTAGTGACCGCTTGAGAATACAAGCTGCTATAAGCTTGGATGTGTGGGAGGTGTAATGAATAATTGCCTGGAATTGTTAAAGGAGGAACCGAGTTTCAATTCTCGTTGGGTTCGTTATATTTACCTACGCGCAAAAACCTTTAGGATAGGTTTAAATTTTCTTTCTTCTTATGTGCCGTATCCCCCTCCGGACGTAGGTGATCATAACTTTCTATCCTTTGTAGCTGTAAATAAATTTTATCTTTTTTTTTTTACTAAGTATGTTATGCATTGTTTTCTTCTGTCCCCCCTGCCCTCTATCTGTCCCGTGTGTATCAGATTTTCCAAGGCCTTTTCCCTCATTCTATGCCCTAGAAATCATAATAGTCTCTGATGTTAAGTAATTGCTTTCTTTTTTGGTTACATTTTCTCTAAAACTTCATTGTAGTTCACATATTCAGTCCACGGTATCCACAGTGTTATCAATAAACCATAATTATCTCCTCACCCCACAAAATAATTACAATCTAAAAATATTTTCTGATTTTAAATAATCTGAAATGCCTTGATAAGCCATAAGAATCAAATCGATCATTCATGATCAAAACTAAGAGTACAGCCACTTAACGTGGATCAGTTTTATCTCACTAGTTCATCGGTGAAATGTCTAAATTTAAGTTTTCTAAATTGTTATATATATATATATATATATATATATATATATATATATATATATATATATATATATATGTTGTGTATTTAGGTAGCAATCCTTCGATTATACATGTTTTATTAAAGACAACAGACAAGATACTACGATTAAGCTTTTTAAACCGTCCAAATGCTATTCCGAGCGTTTTCGGCTATACTTTTCTACTTACTCTGTGTCCAGAAAAGAAAATACTTGTTTGAACACAAGAAAAATTAAATGATAATCTTATTTGTTGTACCTTGTCGTCTTTAATGAAACATATATATATATATATATATATATATATATATATATATATGTGTGTGTGTGTGTGTGTGTGCGTGTGTGTTTGGTTTGTGCGCGCGTGTGTTTTTTGTGCGCCTGTATGTGATAAAAGTGATTGTGCTTTGTAAACATTCCCGATGTTATCAGCCGATGACACAACTATTTGCTCCTATCTTAATAAGTCTTGTAGGTTTGATAAAGTTTAATTGGCAGTTGACCTCAATCTGAAAAATGGCTGAATTTTTCCTGCCTCTAGTGCGACATTACTCTCTTTTAATGGTTTTAGATAAACATTTTGCCTTTCATCATCAGATCTGATGTTAACCTCCAAGAGAGCGTGCCATTGCACCCTCACAGGCCAACAATATAATTGACTTATTTGCATGTTAACTGTTCCGGTGAGTTTTTCTCTTTTGTACATCGACTTTACGAATTTAAGCGCAGTACTGGGTTGGTAACTTTTATCATTTTGCACTTGAAATTGCTACCTGCAACCATAAGTAAGAATTAGCAGTTTATTCTCTCGCACTTCTCGCTTGTGGGACTCACTACTGGCTTCTTACTTTCTGGTCAATTTTGATCTTTAAAAAGGTAAATGCAACCTAAATCACAATTTTCTGTCTCCTTGAATCCGGTTCTTTTAATTTTATCTCACCACAGTAAAGATGTTTCTTAGATTGTTTCACTCGCAGTTAGCCCTTGCATCTTAGGGGTTTTATTGTCTTGTGGGGGGTGGAATGATATAAAAAATGTTAAGATGCTATATTCTAGAATATGATCAAATGTAAGAATTTATTTGATCTTTCTTGGTCGGGCCAAGAATATTTCAGCTCCCACCATATATATGTATGTATGAATATATATGTACACACACACACACTACACACATATATATATATATATATATATATATATATATAATTTAAAGAAAAACTGTCCACTTTCTTTAAATTAAATTATTCGCTCTGACTTAACATTGAGCTCTCAGGATTTCATCCTCCTTGGGATTATCATACGGATTAACAAGATTTTCGTTACTTAACTATATATAGTTAAAGCTGTATGTGGAACATGATGAAGATAATTAAACGGTACAACAATAAAAGATTGAATATCGAGAAAATGACTCAAGAAAAAATCATCAGAGAAGAAATGTAACATTCGGCAAATCGCCCGTTGGAGGGTAACTGCATGATGAAAGATATTGTTTACCAGTCGAAAGATGAACACACGCGTATATAATACGTGACTAATGGTTTACATCATTCTGTGAAAATCTTAACGCCCCATAATGCCACATGAACACTTATTACTTTTTGTTCGGAGAATATCCAGCACAGCTAGGGGGTGTTATTGTCCGTATTGTAAATGACCAGTTTGTTCCAATGGTCGAAGTGGATGTCGACCGGGAACTTTGTGATAAATGATGATGGAAAAAAAATTAATGATGAAACTAATTAAATGAAATTATAACCCTTGAAGTGGAATGCATATACCAAGGTGGTATCTATACCATCCTATATGTTTACAACAAAACATTAGAAAACGGAAGTAAAATACAAGAGAGGCTGAAATCTTATGAAATATTAATTCCATAAAATAGGAACTAAGAAATAAAAGTTTGCCTGTGGAAAAGGTACGCCTATCAGTAACAGTAGAGTCTAAGTGTCCACTTTTCGTTATGGTCATTAAGAAGAGTTTCTTTTCGAAAGCATAGGTCTTTATAGACGCCAATAAGCTTCTGCTGCTACCTGAGTGTTGGCTGCTGCTTTTATGTATCGCCTGTAAAGCCAATCATCAGTGTCAGGGCCTAAACTCACTACGCCTACACACTTCTCAACCCATCTCTGAAAAGCAAAAGAGAAGTAATCTTCATAGATTAGACTGAATGCATTGATGTCAGTAAAAAGGGACAGCGCAGGTATGCAAATTACAAATTGGAGATAGCAAAATCAAACAGGTACAAAAATTAAATATCTGGCAAGTGTTTTAAGAGGTTACGAAAAATGCAACACTGAAATCCAATAGTGTCATATATTCCGCCCTCTGCTAAATCGCTTAGATATTTAAATTTTTGTATTTACTTGATGACTCCAGTTCGTCGTACGAGCCGGCTGACAATTAATATATTTTCGCTTCTTACAACTGAATTTCTTCTCAATTTCATTTACTACATACCATTAAAAATTTCCTTAAAATTTCTACCGCTGTTTCCTAAGTGTTTCTATTACAATTCCTCTTTGGCAGTTTTCTCGAAGCTTTTCGGTCACGGTTACTTTAACATTTTTCGCTGCAGTCTTTAGAATATTTTGATTGGCTCAATTTTTCGAAGGTCATGGGTGGCTTAAAGATTCGTCGTTCAATTTCGTTGTCATAAATTTATCAGTTGAAACAAACAATGAAACAATGTTAAGAGGCTTAAAGAGACAGATTGGTGTTCAGATCAGCCACTGAAAATATCCTGTTTGAAATAGAAGCCTCTCAACTTAAAGCCGTTTTCTTTCAGAGATTTATAAGAAGAAATTAATTTGCTCAATGTTTCTTGGAATAAGATGCCAGAAAATTCATATTGCATCTCCTTCTTTTCGGATCAGAGATTATTATAAATTAAATATATATATATATATATATATATATATATATATATATATATATATATATATATATATGTATATATATATATATATATATATAGAGAGAGAGAGAGAGAATAAAAAAAGGCTCAAACACTAATATTCCATGGTTATAATTTATTACACTGGAATCGTAATCACGATCCAATTCATCAAACCTATAAATTCAAAAAGAAATCGGAAAATATAACTCCGGGTATAAAAAATAAAATTTTTATGAGAGTGTATGTGTGGGAGTGGGAAACAAGTCTGAGAGGGAAATGTATGAAAGCTCTAGAGAGAGGGTAACAGAAGAAAGAACAAGAAGGCCTAAAGGTGAAGGTGGAGATTAAAATTTAAAAGAGAGAAGTGATAAAGAGAGGAGTTAAATAACGGTTTAAATGAGTGAGATACAGATAAATATAAATTATGCATAATTCGCTACCGAATCGCAGACCTAAATTAAAATGAAAAAACAAACACCGGAAACGTGTGGATACATTTGTGGTGACACTACGCACAAGAAAAAACGATATGATCTAAACTTAAAATCCAGAAGAAGAGAGAGAGGAGAAAAAAAGAATATATATATATATATATTTATATATGTGTGTGTGTGTGTATTAACTAATAATAACAAAACAAAATGTCCTTAGCAACTGGAAGAATTTAGAGAACGCTATTTTCATACTGTTAACTGAAAATTACGTTAATTACTGTGGAAATAATGTTTTTATTGCTGTGTTGACGGATTCAACAATTTTCTTTTGATTTCTTGATACTGTTCTGTACGTTTGTTTGGGGGAGTAGTAATAAATTCAACCACACTTTTGATTTTAAAAATGCTACACCCATAAAAAAAGAAAATAACTCACTCAGAAGGAAAATCCTCAAGAGTTCCGCCATTGAATATTACCCAAATATTAATCTACGCCCAGGCCTTTTCCCTATTTCACCTTTCTTAACAGAATTACTACCGTCAATATATATATACACACACACACATATATATATATATATATATATATGTGTGTGTGTGTGTGTGTAATTTGGTTTCCACGCTTGTTTAATTTTCCTGCCTATTGTCTTAGCGTATATCTACATTTTCATTAGACGGGAGTATGAAACACTCAAGAGATCGACTTATGCATTTTCCATTTGATGACTCCTTGAATTGCCAGTTGTTCTTTTCTTATACAGAAAATCATTATTTTCTCTTTCGTCATGTTCTTTTTTCTGTAGATCTTGTTTCCGAAATTTGCAGTTAGTCCTTTTAATTTCATCAAGTTGGAAACGCCATCTCTACAGGTGCTTTCTATGTATCAAAAAAGAAAAGAAAAAGCTTCTAGCTGTTGAGGACTGCTATAAGACATTAGTCAGTCAGTTAAGCGTCATACACGATACACGCTCCAGCGAAAATGTCTCTTTCGATTCATGACCGAATAGGCAGAGGATTTTCCTGCAGTTTCTTTCTGCGGCAGACTGATTGCCACCCAATGCTATAGGACCCAGTCTGTCCTGCTATTCAGAATATGGGAGGAAAAAATAGGTACTTGTGTGTAAAGGAATTTAATGAACCCGACTGGAATTCAATCTCAGCTCTCCGATTTCTTAGTCTGAGCGCTTAGCCATTACACCATCCACACAACTAGTTTCCTGTATTACTGAACTATTTTTTCTACATCTACGTGGCCGTTGAAGCCAAGCTTCTTACTGCGTCCCGAATTTCGGCTCACACGAATCATCATCAGAAAAGGGAAGGAGAATGTTGTAACCTAGCGAAGGTTACGGAATAATCACACGAAAGTTGGTAATGAACGATAATACTAAGGACACGAACAACAGATATAAGATTCGCCAGCGGCGCGTAGAAGTAGTCAACTATTTGAAGTAAGTTAAGTGAATTCTACAAATGAATCTCCAACTGCAGGATATCTACCAACCACACCACACGGTCAGATATGGCACAAAGCCGAACTTAATGCGGGGCATCCGAGCCCGTAGGCTAGGCCAAAAATTCCTTGTAGACCCCGTATAAAACGGGGTCGGGTAGCTGTTTCCCGAGACGAAATTCTCATCTTTGACACAGTCTCGTCCGTGGGTGCCTCCCTGCCAGGAGGCAGAGGGCTTAAGCAGCACAGCCGGAGATCAATCTTCAACTGCAGGATATTTACCAACCGGCCCACGTGGTCAGATGTGGCACAAGGCTGAATTTAATGTGGGGTATCCGAGTCCGTATCCTCGTCCAAAAATTCTCCGTAGACCCCGTATAAAACGGGGTTGGGTAGCTGTTTCCCGAGACAAAGCTCTGCCCTTCTACATAGACTCGTCTGGAGATCCTCTCTGCCAGGAGGCGGAGAACTTGACCAGCACAGCTGGAGATGAATCCCCTACTGCAGGATATCTACCAGCCGGCCCACGTGGCCAGATGTGACGAAGATCCGCCCTTTGACATCGCCTCGGAGGCAGAGAGTTTGGCCAGCACAGCTGGAGACGAATCTTCAACTGCAGACCAACATACAGTATTTACTACTGTATTTATGTGAATGGGAACATACCCATTATCGTTCGTAGGTATGCTACAACAAATATTGATAGTATCTTAAGCAGCGCAGTGACATTATTTATTGTTTGAAAGCTAAATAAATAATTAGTTTCTAAGAAAAATTAAGTACACTTTTAAAACAATGCGTTGCTTAAAATATACTTTACTTTCTTTTCTTCTGATTCCTTACTCGCAATCGTGATGATTAAATACCTGAGTCGAAATCGTGGACACAATACCAATTTTGGCTATTTTAGACACCCAAAGCAGCAGTATGTTATTACCATACTTAGAAAAAAAGTTATTAAACTTAATATACATAAAATACTCTATTCTGTTAAATAAGACTCCTTTACAAGAAAAATGAATGTCAAAAAGTAATATATATATATAATTTTTTGACAATACATATATATATATATACATACATACATACATAGCAATGATACAATATGGTAATCCGTATGGAATTTCCAGGGGATGTAGATCTAGGGAGATCTCTGTGTGAAAAGACTGAGTAAGATTATTATTAATTAATTGATATCAAACACTTAAAATCCTATAAGTCATAATTTTTATTTCATGAGAACACTAAAAAAAGCAGCTCTTAATCTTCAAGACCTACAAACAAATCCCAAATAAAATGGAAAAAATATCCCTGGCTAAAATCAAGAGATATTGCTATCTTATTTAGAGAGTGGGAAAAGGCAGAGTGTTGACCTATTTCGATATACTGACCTCAGTATGTTATTTGAGGATGGTATTTAGTTGCGTGTAAATTCGTAACAATCCCGTCTGGTTCTGTCAACGGCCAAATTCCAATGCTCATATATTTCATTCAACAAATTATTTGTAAATAATATTAAAAGAGAACACTTTTAAACATGAAATAAAATTATTACCTTTGGGATTTTAAGTGTTTGATATTCTTTAATTAATAATGCACACACACACACACACACACACACACACACACATATATATATATATATATGAAGTGCTTAAAAATTCTCGATCAGAAATCAGTATTTCAAAAGCCAAATCTCAAAATACTGATTTTGGGAAATGTGTTGGGCCGAGGACTTTTTAAGCACCTCCTCTTATGTCCCTCGAAGTCGTATATGTATCCAATATGCATGGCAAATGATAATGATCAAAGAGCAAAGGTCATTTTGGTTAACTTGAGAAATAATTGTGTTGCAGGAAGCACCATCTGCCAATTGTACTAACTTCAAAGAGACTCAAAATTATTTCTCACCAAATCGCAGAAATGATCAGTTGGCAGAAAAGCCTGGAATTGAAAAAGGAAAAAAATAAAAAAAAAATAAACGTATTTTGATGGTCACTAATCGAATCATCAGATTGGTATTTTAATCGGGCCAAATATGGAAATCAAATCATTACAAATCTTTCAAGTAAAGATATTTTTTTACATTGATACAATATATAAAGATATGAAAGTTAGAGTAGATAATTGACTTGATATTTAAAACAGTCCGTTTCATGATTTGGATGGAGCTGGGGATTTATTTGCTTGCTTCCAGAAATAAGCTGTAGAAAACAAATTAGTTTTTCGTATAAATTCTTTCAGGCGAAACTTAACCATACTCTGCGTTGTTTTGCGTTATTCCTGGCAACAGTTCCAAATAGACGGCATCAAACTTTAAAAAGATCAAATCAGAAATGTTAAAAAAAAACCCTGAAAACGCATGCAAAGAAGAAAAGAATTCTCTTTTTCGAAAACGGCTAATTTGGGAAATGTTCCATATGCAGCCTGCTCCAAAATAGGATAGCACAAAAAGGCGTCGTTGCTTTCGCAACAACGCGTTTTATCTAAAAAGGTTTCCATGAAGCCATATTAACTAAGTGTACAGTGTTGCTTCTTGAATAATTATGCTGCTTTTTCTACTGTAGTCGAATCAAGCTTTTAATGTGCGTCGAACAATGTTGCTTATTGAAGAATTCTGTTTGTGAGTCTTTTGGAGCTGAGTCGTTCGTATGTGTTTCAAAAGTTTAAATGTAAGCGGTTTTTGACAAGTCACGGGAATTAAAGTCTTTAATTCATGTGCTGTTTTCATCGAAGATCTCTAGTAACATATAGAATATTACTTTATTTTTACTGATATTATTTTTTGTGAGGCCCGGTTGTCGAAAATCCGGGAGTAAACTAGAATACATTGTCAAAAAGTCGGTGGGATATAACTTTTTTGATTGAGGCCTCAGGTTTCTTGAAAACCACCGATAACTTCTGTATGGCACAATACAAACGTGGAAAGAATTTTTGCATTTTACGTTCTCTGGTTTTCTAATGGGGTCGTGTTTTCAGGCTTGTCGAAAATCTGGAGGTATTACGACTACTCCGGTCGGATAGTCGGCGGGATATGTCGTCATGGAATGATGGGGCTTACTTGTCCGAAGCTAAGTTCCTTGTCAATCGAGAAAACCAATACAAAGAAAATTATTACATATATCACTTTATAGGTTAACTTCTACATGCCTTGATAATCACACAAAAAAGATATTGAGAACGTTCTGTTCTTTGGCATCACCTTTTGTGCAGTCTAGTTGTTGGTGTGTTGAAAATCAGTGATTTGTAATTATCGAAAGAAAAATTCTTCAGAGGGTGACATACCTGTTTTTTCTCTCTTTTTAATCCAATGAAATGTTAACAGATGTAGAAACTGTATCTTATCTCCCATCCACTTACTTTGTTAGCAAGGAAACTTTAAACATTAATTCATCTTGGCATGAGAAACACTACTTAACGGGAGAGTATTTTATTTTATGTAGTCTATTATGTGTAGATAGCGGCTTGAAATGAGGAATCGGAGAGTCGAGATCGAATTCCAGTCGGGTTCGTTACATTCACTTACGTGCAAATGCCTATGGGAAAGGTACGAATTCATCTCTTCTCCCCCAGCTATGGGCAAACTGCACAACCCACTGGGTCCTATAGCGTTGGGTGGCAATCTGCATAGGAGAAGCACAAAACGGAATTCAAAACTATGTGTTAAATAGCCTCAGCAAACAGCAATTAGCAAGCGTGAGGAGTACGGCTACAGTTCTGAGGATATCGTCAATCGACGAGGGATTCGTCCAGTAGGACTGAGAAGGCCCCACTCCGTTTCGATTTTGATTTATTTATTGAATAAGGTGAGCGTTGTTAAAAGAATATAAAGTTGTCAGCAAGAGGAGAAGCCCAAGAAGCGAACTACAAAATGGAGACAACAAAATTAGACAAAACGTAAAATATCTGGCTAGTGTTTTAACTTTCCTGATATTATCAGGGAAAACGTGATGCCAAAATCCGAATGTGCATTGGAATGGAAAAAAGATGCCATCCAAAAACTAAAAGAAAATGACTAGAAACAAAGAAAAGAGTGCTGAATATGTCTGCAATATCAATCTTTCCATATAGTAGTGAATGCTGGGTATTTACCTCACAGATAGAGAGATGATCTTAGGCAAAAGAAATGCTGTTCTACAGAAGGATGCTGAGAATACCATGGACTGTACATGTGATCAAAGAGTAATCTTTAAGAAAAATTGAAACAAAAAAAAGAGACTTGGACATTCTTGGACATGTGATGAAGAATGAAGGCTTGAGACATTTGTGTTGGAATTTTTGTAAATTGTAATTTCAGCGGAGGTGCGTCGGCGATTATTCTTAGTGAAACGTAAAAATTTCCAACTTAAACATTTTTTCAAGAAAAATTTAGTCATGAAGATATTGGTGTTTATTACAAAAAGAATAACATTTTCTTAGATTTTTAAAATAAAAACCTATTCACCATAAAAGTAAATAATTAATAAATATGTACTGAAATTTTCATTTAAATTGGACAATTTTCCGATTTCTGGTAATTTAAATAATGTACTGCCCCATCAATTTTCTTTAGGGTCTGTGGCTCCCAGGTTGGGAAAATTTTGAAATCGACATGCAGTAGAGTGGGGTGCCGTTTCAAAGTGATAACAAAGTCTGATGACGAGCAGACCTTAGCTACAGTTTCTGGAAGATAGCATCAGACTGTTCACACTGCTGATCACGCCATATAATGAGGTCTCTCCCAGAAACTGCAAACCAGGTTCGCTCAGCCTAGTTGCAGTATAAAGCACATGTGGGCTTTGTGGGTGTTGAACAAACACGAATGTGCCTGAGTAGCCTGCTCACACTGGGTACGCGGTACTTTTTCTCGGCCCGACTCATTTTAACGGTTACTATCAAGAGCGTCTTATCTTGCCTCACCGAATGGCAAACTGGTCTCACAGGTCATACATATTCTTTTGAATTCGTTCAAAACTGCTTACCTCCGTATTTTTAGACTTGTGACAGACGAAACTAAGCCTAGGAAATAACGAATTTCCCTTCTACTCTAAACAGTGACATCAATCAACGAAAATAATATCTAGTAAAGATTTGTTTGTCGTAGTTTTATGTAGTATGGAGAAAAGGCTAGCAAGTTGCCAATATAATAATGTGTTTTGTATCTTCTCGACTTCAAAATCAAGTTTCTCAGTCTAATAAAAGAATGATCAAATCAGAAGTGCATGTCAATATAGTGGGGTATATAGCGCATCAATAAATAATTAATAAAAACAAAAAAGACGTCCTCGAGAACATTACACATAGAGAGGGTCTCTTAGTTGGATCCATTATAGTGAAAGCGCAAATGAAATTGCTAGTCTCGCACCGTTCTATAAAACAACACTTTGGCTTTTACACTGGTATCTATATGCCATCAAGCAATTCCAGAAATTAACCCTACCTGTCCATGATCTCACGGCAGCAAATGAACACATCTCTAGAGACGCCCACTTCTCATCCATTAGAAATCGTCTACTGGGCCCACTCAATGCCTGGGTCTTGACAGAGGAATTATATCACTCCACAAAGACTTACAGGCCAAATACCGATTCATTTCAGACTTCATCAGAAGCACAAGGATATGAAATTAGAGCTTCAAACTATTTAATTTATTTCTACATTCTGTCTTGTGCATATACAACCAGAGATGTGAAGACAAAGTCACTGATCATTTTAGTATTCCGTACCACATCCAAAAGAATATTTTTCTAAATAATCATTTTACTCCAAGCAAGGTGAGAATGCCACTAGCACAGAGAGGGTTACAGAGATTGAACGTGAGAGAAAAGACTGAATATAGAGAAGGTTGAGAAAAAGACAAAAGATGAACGGGATTCAAGAAGATAGTAGATGGCGATTGATGTTGCATTTAAATTTTTGAAGATTGCATTTGTCAGGGAAGCAAGAAAATAGAAGGGAGTTCAACTGGCGGGAAGTAAGAGAAAAAAATTGTTGGAGTAGCAGTAGCGGTTCCATTTCACTAATTCAACAATAAAAGGGTTGGGGGCCTAGATGCCAAAAGAGTAGCACGCTTAAATCCATGCCGTCAGGGCAATAGGGAAAAAAGTTCACCATAGCAGTTGCCCTGAAAATATTTGTAGAAAAATAGAACGAAACCGCGCCACATCAGTGAGAACGTGACTGAATTCGGGACGCTAAGTCCGGATCAATTGGATTACAGTTCCTTCTTTAGATTTTGTCCAGAACATCGAGATAAATAGCAGGAGCACCAGACCAGATATGACAACAGTATTCAATGCATAGACTTATGCTAGATCTATAGCAAGATGGAGTCTGACGAGGAAAATTTACTGGCACGACACAGTGATCCAACCTCCCTTGTAGTAGACAAAGCTATTGATTCGATGTAGTCATTCCACTTCAGATCAGTTGAAAACGTGACGGCAAGAAGGCGCAGTGTGTTGCTCTCCAGGAGTTGAGCGTGATGGTGGGCAGAAAAATTTCTCTTTGGGGGTTAAATAAGAGAAGTTTTGGTTTGGAGGCGTTAAAATTTACTAATAGAAAACATAGTTCCTTTTTTTTCCTCCAAAGGAGTACAGGAGATATGTTGATAACATAGGTATTAACATTTAGGATAAAAATTATCTTGAACGAGAAAATAAACATCATTTATCAAGAATGAATCAACATAAACCTTGCCAAAATATAAACTGTAATCTGTAATTGCAATGAAAGCAGGGATGACACTTACCCTAAATCCATCATAAAAATTTAGGGTGTGGAATTCGAAGATTTGGTATATGGATCAATTGTATAAGACATTTACTATTGGAGATATTAACCAAAGCATTAATTAAGAACTCAAAACATGTTCTTAAATAACCTCATCAGATCTAGGCTTTGGTCTGGATGTCGCACATACCAAATCAGTTGAGAAATATCTAAACTGTTAACTGTATACAACTGCTGCTTTCTTATATCAACGATTAAAAAGTCTTTCAGAAAGTGAACTCTGTAGGTCATAGCGAGAAGCCTGTTTCTCTGAACTAGGACTGTTTATAAAATACGTTATTGATAATCTAAAGACACTTGAGGTTCTATGTTATGACAGACTAAGCCTAGCTTCATGTTTTTCTAACTTGAATGTTTTTTTTAAATTTTTAACGAATGCAGTCGTCTTTAATTTTCTTTTACTATATTTTCCAATTACTGTCATCATGGAGTCTCTTTTTTTCTTTTAAAGGCGAGGAGTTAATCAGGCAAGATATTCACACGATATTGATTTCTCCTATTTTGCAAATAATTCCATTGAAAATGGCGTCTTCCTTTTCAGAAGGTACGTCAAAACGTTCTGCTTTGCTGACGGCAACAGATCGCCGCCATCTTGATTCGCTTTATTCTGTGTCATTTTTGCTGTTGACGCTCCAAACGAATCATCAGATTTTTCTATTATCTGCAAGTTGCATTTATTTTTATTTTTTATTAAGATTTTACTGATGTTAAAATTTACGTCGACGATGCAAAAATAAAATCTAGCTTGCAAATATAGCTGAGCAGTTAGAGCAACGGGCTAAAAGCCAGAGATTCTGAAATCCAAGAGTAATTTTGACGCAAGACAAAATTAAATTTAAAACCGAAAACACTTCTTTTGCAGATAAATACTGTGTGTATAGAAAAAAAATCTATATTACAAAAGAAAAGTTGATTTCCTGTCTGTCACATACTGTTTATATGAATGACTTTGCATACCCGTATATATGAGGGTCGGTTGAAATTCAGCTGACCAACATGTGAGTAGACAACCCTGTTTGCAGACTAATAGAGCTGGAGGTGTACCAGAATACAATAGCTTGCTGACCATCTGTTGTATTCTGGTACACTTGTATATGGTTTTAGTCTGCCAACTGGTTTGTCTACTTACATTTATATCTTACTCTCCCTTTGAACTATTCAGCCGACTGTTGTAATGTATATGAGTATGTCTGTGTTGTGTGTGAATGTACTTGTGTCATTTAATATATATATATATATATATATATATATATATATATATATATATATATATATATATATATATATATATATATATATATATATACATAAATTAAACATAAAGAGCCTACCACGGTTTCTCCTAAGCGGATCGTCAGGCAATTCTGGCCAAAGAGGTTAAAGGGGAACGGAATATATAGCCTACAAAAATAAAATCATGACCACGTGACCCCCCCCCAAAAAAAAAAAAAAAAGGAAAAAGAAAAACCGGCAAGAAAAGGGAAGGAAAAAGAAAAACCGACAAGAAAAGGGAAAGAAAAAGAAAATGAAATGAAAAAACGACTGTATGGGTAAACCTTTATTCCAAAATATTATGTCGCTTTCTCACATAGTAACATATGTGAGAAAACGATATTATTTTTGCACCAACGTAATAAAGTTAAAAAATCAAGTTAAAAAAGAAATCAAATTAAAAAAATCAAGTTAAAAAAATCAAGTTAAAAAAATCAAGTTAATATATATATATATATATATATATATATATATATATATATATATATATATATATATATATATATATACCAAGTAACAAAAAGAAAACAACACGTAATTTGACTAAGTTTGAAATAAGACACTGGAATAATACGGTTTACCTCGCACTCAATAATGAAATCATAAAGTTAGAGACAAGCAAATAAAGAAAACTTCATTTGTTAAACTGTATAGAAATTATTGAATTTTTCGTAAATTATTCAGTAATTATTAAAATTATTTTCTAAAAGTCTTTAAAAGAATATTTTAAGTTCTGGCAGTGGATAAAAATATTCATACACACGAAAAAGTTGACAAAATCAAATGAACATGCTTATCACGAAGGTTAATTACCATTTCAATGTGCTAATAATCCTTGGATAACAGGAAAAATGTCTCATACGAAATGTGTGGCCCTTTTAAGTCATTCTTATGAATCTTCATGTATTTAAATCGAATAGATCTTCTAATAAATATTGTATTTTCAATGGACGAACAATTTAGATTTGGAAGTTGACCATATGGCTGCCAGCGAAGAAAACGGGAACCAAATTATTAAATAAAAAGAAATACCTCAGTTGGTTAATTATTGATGTACAGGAAAAGAATTCTCAAATTTAATCGACTGTGTGCTTTCGAAGCCTTTGTCATGTTCAAGATATGCCGCCATTCGATGTTTCGAAATTCTTTGTAATCCAGTACAGTACGAGTTGCCAGATTCGCTCCTACGTTTTAAAACAGCAATATACAATTCTGAACTTTATTTCAGGAGTCAATTCATCACCCTTAAAATACTTCGAGAACTTTAAACAGGTATGTTCAGATATGGTTCTATCGCCTTCTACTCTCCAAATGCCATGAGAAGCATCAACAGCTTTAAGGAGTAGTTGAAAATATCCCAAAATTACAAAAAAATCTCTATATATTAACATCCACGATTATAACACCTGAAAAAAATCTACAGCGGAATAGCACTGCTATTCCTAAAGAAGTATTTTTTAATATCGGATTAAAAATAAATCTAATAATTCTTCAAAAATTGCTTTGTTTACCTATCTATATTTCTGAGATGAGGTATTATGTACACTATTCACATTTTTCGGACTATTGTACTCATCTCTGTCGCCATATTTATTACAACGTTTCGGCCGTTGTACGCTCCAGCCTTCTTCAGGTGTTTGGAATGTCGAATTGAACCCTTTATTTCGCTCACTTGGGTAGACTGCTCTAATTCCACGTGCCATGTCCTCAAGGACACATGGCTCAGTGGATAAAGGCGTTAAGTTAGATCCAGGGACAGGAACCAAAGATTGTGTGTTCAATACCCGGTTAAGGCAGTGGAGAACTTGGAGAGGGGAATTAACAAGAGATAACTGATAACTGATTCATTAAACATGGCACGTGGAACCACTGGTTGGAGACCATTGACTTATGATGATAAATACATATACTATTATCGTTCTGGAATTTATTAGCCATTTTTTGTTATGTAGCTTTATAAGGCATCGTATAAAAAAAACAACGCATTTGCAATAAAATTTTGTGAGCTCGGTTTGCACATATTTCCACCTGAGAAACAACAGTAAGGTCTAGTTTGGGCGTCGTTTGTCGTTCATAAAAATAGTTGACCTAATGATATTGACAGAGTCATGGAAATTGTATCAAGATTCCAGTTTTCAAGACCCTAGACAGTATTTCATTGATAACAAGAATTAATTGCGAAAAGAAAAAAAAAGAAGCATTATGCTGTCGAAATTGTAATTGCGTTTCTCTTTAACCTGAAATTATTTTTCTTGTTCATTGTCAATCTATGACACACGAACCAACTCATTGTTTCTAATTACACACAATCTCATTATTTCTTTATATATATATATATATATATATATATATATATATATATATATATATATATATATATATATATATATATAACGGGTGTAACAGAAAAATTGCCCTAATCGTGTTACAATATAATTGTCTATCCAACAAAATAATACCTAAAAAACAAACTAATTGAGTTTCTGTTTTTCTAGGTTTTCGGATAAGACGATTAAAAATCTTGATATTATTTATCGTAAGAATCTTTGAAAAACCTTTTGAGTTATTCAGCTAAAAAGGAACAGCTTAAGATCGTTTTGTGTCAGCCCCACTATACCTTCCCAGGTGAACAATGCTGAGAGATAAAAGATAATTCAGGCCTTCTGTAATGGTACCAACTTTCATATTCTGGCTTCCATCTTCAAAGTCCATTCAAGAACCATCAAGAGAACGAAGAATACGTTTAAAAAAGAGAGGACGGTAGAGAGGAAAACTGGATCAGCAAGTCAAAGAGGGATCATAAGCTCAACTTAGAACTAAAGAGATCAATTAGAGAAGATCCAATTCAATACATAAGACGTTTGGTTCGTGAGAAAGAAGTTTCACCTAAGACAGTCTCAAAAGCAGCGAAAAAGACGAAAATGAAATCGTCCAAGAAACGAGAGGGGCGTCTTGTTACTCCACGACAATGTGTGTGTGTGCGTGCGCGCGTGCGCGCGCTCTCGCGTTGGTCCCAGTCGTCTGGTAATGACTGTAATTTACAGACAAATCGTACAGGTACATGCTGCGATTTCTTCTTAGCCAATAAGATAGCCCACTTTTCGATGTCATCCGCCATATTTTTGTTCTTTCTTGAAGATTCTTCGATCATTAGTGTTTAGCCATTTTCTGTGCCAACAATATTCTTTCCTTGTAAACATTTGCATTATTACTGTTGCTTTGCCTACTTTTATCTTGCTTATATAACACTATAGAACATATATATATATATATATATATATATATATATATATATATATATATATATATATAGATACATATATGTATATATATATACATATCACATAGAACACTATATATATAGAATATAATATAGAACACTATATATATATATATATATATATATATATATATATATATATATATATATAGTGTGTGTGTGTGCGATTCGTAATCTTTTGTTATTGTTTATTGGCAAATTTGTCAATTGTGTTAGTTGGGAATTTTTGGAAATTACATCATTTAAGCATATATTTAAGTATATATAGATATATATATATATATAGTTATAGATATATGTATGGATATATTGTTTATATATATCCATACATATGTCTATATCTATATATATATTCTAAAGATTGTATTCAAGAATGAAACAGATTGACAACAGTCGTCGATGACAGTGCGCCAGAAATGTATGTATATATATATATATATATATATATATATATATATATATATATATATATATATATATATATATATATATATATATACAAACCCACATATTTTAAATGCCAAATATAATTTATAAATTTAAAAAATGTAATCATAGTATACTATATAACTGCGCCAACATTGCAATAACCTTACATATTTTTTAAAATTTAAATTACGTAACTGCTAGTCTATACTTAACACTTGAAGATTGCAATGAGCAGGAAACTCCGAGTCATGCTATTGGTAAGCAATAATATGTATACTTATTAATATGTACTTAATAACTCTCTTGTATTACATCGAGCACTTTTTTTATTAACAGCAGCACTATATATATATATATATATATATATATATATATATTGGCAGGACCGGATCATAAACAATGAAGTTCTCCTTCTCGGACATATATATATATATATATATATATATATATATATATATATATATATATATATATATATATATATATATATATATATAATTGATGCTCTCTTTCTCTGATTCTATCTCGCTCAAACATTGATTCTTTTACTGAGAATTAAACTTTCCTAATTCTCTCCTTTTCTCTCTTTCTTACTCTCTCCCCTTTTTTCTGAGCCTTTCTCATATTCTTTCTTTTTTTCCCGTCCTTGAAATTTCGAATTTCCGTCTCTGTTTCCTTTTCTCTTTCGCTCTCGCACTCACACGCACAAGGCTTTCAACACACGGACGATTTTTACAACTCATCTCTTTTTCTGGTGTAATTAGCTGTAAAGCAAAAAAAAAAAAAAAAAAAAAATAATAAAAATAGAAGAAAAACAAGCGAAATATTTTTCCGAATGAAACACATCGTTCAAGAATTAGCATAACAACATTGGAAGCGTTGATGATCGAACGCAGATAGCACAAATATTCATATCAAGATGCATCTCTTAATTGGCCGACAAGGTTAATTCCTACAACAGTTAATAGAGAGAGATGAACTAATTAATAGCAATTACAAAAGAAAAATCGCGCTTCAAATATACAATGCTTATAATTAAGGTTTTTTATGAAATGTTATTTTATGTTAATTTATATCTATATTTCCAATAAAATATAATTTATTTGTATTGATTCCATATAAAATCTATATTTTTTAATCAATATCACCCCATGAAAGGCCGTAAAGCCACAAAAACACAAGGGGATACAGAAGAATTAGGAAGATAAACATTAATAATGAGCGGGAAGAGGATAGAGTAATTAGGAGAACAGTAGATAGCGATTAACAATACATTTAAATCTTTGTAGATTCAAATTGGCTGGAAAACATGGAACCGGAAGCGAGATGCAAGAAGTTCAAGAAAAGAAACTGTTAGCATAGAATTTATGGAAATTGATGAGATTTCAATGCTAGTCTAGTACTGCGCTTAAATTCTAAAAAGTATAGGTAACATAGCGAAAAGGCAACCTTACGTCAGTGAGAAAGTGACTGAAGCCGAAACCGCCAGACCAATACCAATAATATTGCTGATACTTCTAGGGACTTTATCAAGGATCTTACGTTAAAGAGCAGCGCCAACGGACCATATGTGGCAGCAATATTCTAAGCATTATTCCATATAAAATATATTTATATTTGTATTGATTTCATATAATATGTATATATGTATGTGCGTTTTTATCGGCTGTAGAATAGTATCCTTAAAGTTCAGATGAGACAAGGAATCGCTTCTAGATAAAAAAAAACATCCACTTTGTCGAATGCATATATATATATATATATATATATTATTGAGTGTTGGTTCTTTTTGTTTATATTAATAAGGCTTCCATTATTTTTAGCCTTTTTTTTACATGTAGACAATGCTATTATATTTGTGTTGCCAACAAGTAAGTTACGAATAGAGTCCAGTAGGTCTCCATGAGTATTTAAATGAGACCTAATTGAGCTATGGTCAGAAAGGTATAATCTGAGTCTTCGTGTCAAACATGTACTATGACCTATGTAATTGTTTCTGATCAATCGAAATTCGTAAACAATATATATATATATATATATGTATATATATATATATATATATATATATATATATATATATATATATATATATATATATATATATATATATAACAAAAAAACTTGGAACACTTGTTAAATTCAAAGAAAATACATCTAGGAATCGAATTATAGAGCTTCCTGAATTCATCCAGAGGAATTTTCAGTCATTCTTCCATTAAAACATTCTCCAGCTCTTTATGACACGACGGTGGAGGATAGCGGCTCCTAACTTGTCTCTCCAAAATGCACCACAAATGTTCAATGATATTGATATCTTGAGATGGGGGAGGCCACTCCATGTGTTCTAGCTCACTTTCATCCTCTTCATACCAATTCTTAACCACTTGAGCGGTATGTATTGGAGCATTATCGTCTTGGAAGATGCAGTCACCACCAGGGAATAAAGTCTTGGCCATTGGATGAACATGATCTCCCAAAATGTTTAGGTAATCTTTACTGTTGATTCTACCATGCAGGGCAACTATTTGACTGAGACATTTCCATAATATGGCGGCCCAAACTATCACTGATCCACCTCCATACTTCACTGTTGGAAGAAGGCAGTCAGGGTTGTAAGCTACTTTGGGCTGCCTCCACACATAAACTCTCCCTGAAGTTGGGAAAAAAGAAAAACTGCACTTGTTTGAGAATATGAGTTGCTTCCATTGGTCTGCAGACCAGGCATTGTAAATGTTGCGAGTGGAGAAAAGAAGTTTCCTCACAGCGGCTCTTCCATGATAGGCAGCCTTATGGAGATCACGGTGAACAGTTTTAGTAGAAACTGAACTATTCAGATGTCTATTCAACTCAGCAGTCACTTTGTCCGATGATTTTTTGCCACATTGCGTTTCAATGCACGTCAGTCCCTGTCAGCAAGTTTGCAAGTCCGGCCCGAATTGCTACGGTTGCTAGAGGTCTTGCCCTGTTTCTCGAATTGCATCAGTGTTCTTGATATGGTAGCTCTTGAAAAACCAAACAATTCAGCAAGCTTAGTGATCAAGTCTACTGCCATGCGAGCTCCAACAATTTGCTCTTTTCCGAACTCGGAGAGGTCACGCATTTAGCTTAAATTTTACTAAATTCTAAAAATAAATAAGACAAAGACAGTAAATTAGATAAATAAACGTATTTACAATAGATATAACCTGCAATTACGAAGTTTTAGCTAAAGTTCTTAATATAATAGGTCTTTGAAAAATAGGAATAGATTTTGCAACTTTTCCAATTTTGTCCAACCCCTATATATATATATATATATATATATATATATATATATATATACATATATATATATTATGCATGACTGATTGAATAAATTACAGACATGTCTGCCAATTTTTAACAAAATCCGTTCATACTCACGAATAACCTTCCTTGTATTGATGTTAAAGGATGAGAGAAATGTGCTATAGCTGTTTACATTTCTTTTATTTTCATTTCCCAAGTACTTTCGATCTTCTTTCAAGAATTAATCTTCAGGGGTGCAAGTAATACAAAACTATATGTTCTTCATTAATATAAGTATTTATACAAATTTGGGCGTTGTTATTCATTACCATAATTTTTTCATTATGCTTTTAAATGCAAAACGGTTGACAATGTGCTGAGCGTTCATTAAAACGTGAAAAAAATAACCATTATGGAATTTTTTCTATGTTATAATGTCCGAAAAAGTGTTCCTTTTACAGGCATTCCAGAACATTACTGCAGTATTCATAGTTGATTCTGTTATTCGTGAGTATGGACGGATTTTGTTAAAAATTAACAGACATAATCTCTGTAATTTATTCAATCAGACATGCCTAAAAGAGAATTTGCTGCCTAAACACACACACACACACACACACACACACACATACACGCATATATGCATATATATTTAGACAGCATATCCTTATTCAAACCTGTTTTATTGAACAATATAGACATATTATGTATATTTTTATATTGATCCTTTCTAGTTCTCTAATCAGTCTCTTGTTGCTAGGATGAAATTCGTCAAGGAAGGCGCCGTAGTTTCTCCCTGCGCTAGTACTTTCGATCTCCTCCAAGATAATCATCAGGGATAAATTACAAATATAAATTTATTGTAACTGTGATAAAATCTGCATTTCTTTGTGATGGTGATTTTTTTTTAAAAACACGCATGAACGCGCTCTGTTATAATTATTTTCAAATTTAATTTAATCCGTTGTTGATAGGGAAGTAAAACAAAAATTATCATCACAAAGAAATGGAAAGTATCAATATAAAATAAATAACTATAATATATCTATATTATTCAATGAAACATATATATATATATATATATATATATATATATATATATATATATATATATATTGACTCCATGTGAATATATATTTATATTTACTTAAAATCTGTATTATTATATTAGTATTGATTCAATATGAAATATATGTATCGATTCCATATAAAATAGATTTATATCTATATAGATGTTATATACAACATTGATATCTGTATTTCATATGAAATAGATTTATATTAATTTCATTAGAAATAGATTTCATATAAAATATATATTTGTATTGATTTCATGCATGTAAATAGTATAGTAGTATCGGCAATATAAAATATATGTATTTATTCCATATAAAATATATTTTTGGATTTCATATAAAATATATTTTTATTGATTTCATATAAAATATATTTATATTGGTATTAATGTAAATGAAATGTCTATCTGTATTTATCGTATATAAAATATACTCACATCTTTACAGATACCATATTAAATACGATTATATATATATATATATATCGATTGATTTCAGATAAAACATATTTAGAAGTAAATTTTTACTATGTAAGACCTATTCATATCTGTATCGATTTCATGAAATGTATTATATCTATATTCATTCCATGCAAAATATATTTTTATATATGATAAAAAAAGAAAAAGACAAGAATTCTAATGTGTTGCGCGAACTGAATGTAATTGCATATTTAGCCGCTAGGTGTCGTTGGTCGATACAAAGCCAATCTACTATGTGGTGTAGTTCTGGACTGACTCATTTCTTTTCTGTAATCGTTTATTTATTTTTTATATGTATGCACGTTCAGTGATGTCGCCTTTAATGGCTGGTAAAACAAGAACAAGAAGAAAATCTCTGTTTTCTTTTGTGGATAACTGCCACTGAAAATCGGTGCAATGCTCCGAAAAACTTTTTAAGGAAAAAGAATGAGGTAAAGCACAAGTGTGGACGGATTATTCTCATTTCGAACGGGGTAAAATGGCACTATAAAAAAAAAAAGGAAAAAAAAACAACCATGATCTGCGATGTCTTTAAAAAGATGAAAGGATGAAACTCTTGACATAAATACTGATATAAAAATATTTTATAGGATATAAATTAATTTTTTCTGTCTGAATTTCTGAGATGAACAGTAATCATTAATTATATTATTATTATTATTATTATTATTATTATTATTATTATTGTTGTTGTTGTTGTTGTCGTTGTTGTTGTTTTCTTCAGTTCTTCCGCACGTTGTTCGTTTTCAACCAGAGAAATATTGCAATATTCGTGTTCCTCATCATGCTAAACGACATCAGACACAGAGCATCTTACCCATAATATTTGCAGTGCAAAACAAAGGTTGACAGGTAAGATGATTCCCACCAATTCACCCCAGGAAAGTTCACCGCGAGAAAAGTCTAGCGCGCGGAAACCTCACCGTATAAATTCATTAGATTTTAGAATTATCACACAGATACGCACACACACACACATATATATATATATATATATATATATATATATATATATATATATATATATATATATATATATATATATATATGATAAAGTTAATTGGTTTATTAGTATGATAATTCCAGGGAGGATATAAATCCCGAAGCTCCTTACCTTCGTACTTAAAACACAACTTCCGTTAATTTTGGTTTTTCGTTTTTCGTTTGATTCCTGGAAGAATTTTTGAATCCATTCATTTTTTTAAAACAGCCAGGTCTGACGTAGCGAAATCGAATTCTCGATTTTGCGAAATAAAATATTACCATGCCTTTCTGAAGTCTCCGATTTGTTAATTATTTAATCATATATATATATATATATATATATATATATATATATATATATATATATATATATCATAATCAAGTAATTCATCGAGTCTAGAAGAAACTTCAACAATCGAGGTTTCTTCTAGACTCGATGAATTACTTGATTATGATTATATCAAATCCTTCTAATTATTTCTATCTGTATATCCTTGCTTGAACCGGCTTCTAATGCGCTAGACTGAGCAGCTTGGGGATGGTAGTCGTGGCTCATGGAGGCACAGTCCTATGGGTAAAGAGAAACTCCGATGAGTTCCACCACGGAATATGTGATTGTGCGGCGCTATATCGTGTTTAATTCGTTGCTTCTTCGTCACCAAGTTCCGTTGGTCCACTTGGTATAGCGTTTGCCTCTTCTTATTACTGTTTCGGTTTGAATTCTCGGTATTGGATGCGCCCTGCTGATGAGTCCCAAATATGGGACTAAAACCAATCTAATAACTAACCAAAGTTTTCTAAATTCCTACGAAGATAATTTATCTCTGACTTCTGGATAGCGTATAGACATCTTGGTTTTAATTATTAAATTAAAACTCATACTGTTAGTTAACATTTACTTTTACCCTATTTAAAAAAAAAAAAAAAAATTAGATACATTGGTCAATAAAATTAGAACCGATTAAAAAAATTAATTTTTATCCTTTTACGGAGATGAACTTTCTCCACGGTGGACTTCTCTCACAGTGAATTTTCTTCGCCGTGATTTGATGTTACTGAACTTACCGGACACACTTCCGAAGTGATCTAATACTAGGCATTATTCCACTTTTCTTATTGTAAGACATTATATTCAGTAGTATAGAACCGAATTTCCCAATAACAACTGAGACAGCACTGGCCTGAATGCCCTAGATTCTAACAACTTCCAACTGGAGTTCGGTGTATTTCGTAAGATTTTCAATTTATATAAACTTGATATGCGATAAGGAGGCATTTTCTTTTCAACCAGCGGGTGATGTCTGCTTTGGTGGTCTTAAAAATTGATGCGGTCCGTTTAGATATTGAAATACCACAAGATCTTGACTTGGTTGCTTTTTATCACCTTCTCTGGTTTGAGGTGGGGTACCATTTCTCGTCGTTCATTCTTGAAGGTATTTATACAGATGCCAAATAATTTTAACATGGCGCCCATTGGCGATCTTTCCGCTGTAAGCATTCCAGACGCGTTAATGAGATGGGAGGCATTTTCCACCTCCGTGCTACACAACCCACACTTGTCTGAATTAACTTGTGGATAGATGCTCTTCTGTACAGAATTAGTATTCAAGGCATGACCTTGCGCGTCTACTAGTGTGATTTCAGTCCCGCACTTTAATTCACCTTTCGTTAACCAAGCCAATCGATAGTTGTCATTATTAGTCGCATTATCTGAAATTGGAATGAAACCTTTGATATTGCCCAGCTTAAATCCATCATAAAAATTCAGGATGTGTGTTTATATCTCTGAGATGAGGTATTATGATTACTTGCGTTATTTACATTATTCTGATTGTTATCTTCATCTTCATTGCCATATTCACAACGTTTCGTTTCAAAATTCCAATCACCTGAAGAAGGCAGTTATAACAAATTTAATATGAGGGACAAAGGAACTGAATATATAAAAAACTGCGCTAGATGAAGTGAAGCCATTCGTCTCGCCGAACTCATTCAGAAATATCTAAACTGTCAGTTGTATACAACTGCATTCTCTGATCACTGGTTAAAAAGGGCTTTGAACAACTGAAGCCCAGTGGGTCTTAGCGAAGAGCATCTTTCTTTCAAACTTGCGAACTGACACATCACCATCCCAAACCACTTTACCAAACAAACAGAAAACGCATCACTTGAGGACTACCAACAGCAGCAACAACTAAAACGAACAGCATGTATGTAACTCGAAGAGAAAATAATGACATAACAAATATGTTGACTTTCCAGTCAACTTCAAACAAAAGGTTAGGCAGGAAACGTCCTTCAATAGTGGAAAGAGCAATAACAGCCACTGGAGAAACCTACTGTCCTGAAAATGAATGCCGAATGTTTCTTTATAAGGAAACGGTTAATATCATCACTGTCATTATTATTATTATCATTATTATTATTATTATAATTATTATCATTATTATTATTATTATTATTATTATTATTAATAATAATAATAATAATAATAATAATAATAATAATAATAATAATAAAAATATTATTATTATTATTAGTTACATGGTTATTATTTTTAGTTCAATTATTTACATACTGACTATTATCCACATCTTTGTTGTTAGTTTCTATATTTCGGTCGTTGTGCCATCCGGCTTTCTTCAAGTGTTTGTTGTAAGCTACAGAGAATAGAAATCTTAATTTAATCAACGTTTAAGGATATCGCGTCTTTTTGTTTTTAATACTGCTCAGTTATTGTTCGATCTGTTTACAACGTGTCTGAATCTGTACAACTCGGCTCAATGATTGAACTCAATATTAATATGTTAGGAAATTCTTGAACCAAAAGCTTTAATCTTTTGCCCCGTGAATTTGACGGCGCAGGGATTACGAGTTCAGTCCTTTGAAGAACGAGATACTCCAAGACACGGACAGTGGAACGGGAACAGTCTACCGCCGGTGATTAAATAAAGGGTTCATTTCGAAATTCTCCAAATGGTACCCAGATCGATAAACACATGGAGAAAGTCGGAGGACGCAGTGGCCGAAACCTTGTGCTAATTACAATAATAACAAGATGAGGACATTAATCAGAATAGAAATTATATATATATATATATATATATATATATATATATATATATATATATATATATATATATATAAGTACCTGAATAGTCCGTGCTGAATATGACGATAAACTATGTTCAAAAGAAAGCCCACTGATCAGGAACGTGGAAAAACCTCTTAAATGTTGATGTTCCCAGGTACACTCTGACACGGAGTGGCAGCACATGTTAGGGACCCAACTATGGGTAAATAGTTAATACTCAAACTGGGGTTAAAACACTATGAAAAATAGGTTTTCATATCAGTAAGAGTTTGTAAAAAATTATTAGCAGTAATGCATTAAAAAAAAACAAAGAGAAAAACATTACCAGCAATACATAAACAAAATCGTCTTACCAGCAATACACTTTAAAAAAAAATATATTAACAGCAATAAAAAAAATTGTCAGCATTAAATAACCCATTGAGGTTGATATAACGTAAAACAAAACAAAAAAATAAATCCACAGTTTATAAAGCGATTAACTAAGCGTACTAAGTCCGAAAGTATGGCTCACCTAGTGAGTATATATCTCTATCTATAAAAAGTAGGATGTGTGTGGGTGTGTAAGGAATGCACGGCCGCAATTTTCGACGGATTTGCACCAAAATTTACATGCACATGCTCCAAGTTAGCGGGAAGGCCAGGACCGACGTTTATTTCTCAACTCCCAACGATAGTGGAATTAATCGATATTATCATGCTTCTACGGCAGTTTTCATGAAGTTTGAGGCCAATTCCTACTGGCCAGAATGAGAGCCTATAGCTGGCTGCGACGAATAGGCAGGAAGATTCTATTGGCCAGCGTGAGACCCAACAGCTGACTGACATGAATGTTAACTAGCATGCTAGCATGCAAAAAAAGAAAAAAAATCTTTCGCTGCATTCGTCAAAATAGGGAAAAATTTAAATTTGCATGACACTTTACTCCAATCGGCTCATTCGCATGCTTAAACTCAACGTTGATTCTAATTCCGCAGAACTGGGTTAGTGTGAAAAAGTATATGATGTTAACATTCTTTTATCATTCGGTTTTTCCAGTTACGAGTCCTTTTTTAAAGCTGATCGTTTTGTGTTCATTTTGTTTAGTTCTTTTTTCGTAACAGATATAATATTTAGTATAGAGCTAAGAAAAATTGGCAGGGTGAGATGGAAGGCATGTAGCAACATCAGCACGGCAAAGGGCACTCCTTGAAAGGCAAGGAAGTGCAAAAATATTTTAAGTCAAGTGATAGCGATTGCTGTATCAGTCGTGCTGCTAGGTAAATATAAATCACAAACAGAAGAGAAATATACAGTGATCACCCAATTTGCACCAACAAACACTTCAAGGAAATGTCAATAATATGAGTCAAATAATTTGCATGCTACGCTCATTCCATGAAATGGAATGAAAAATATATTTAAGCAGATTTCAGAAGAGGTAGTTCCCTGCCTATAATGCTAAATTAAAGAAAGTACATGAAAATATAAAGCGCAAACAGAAGAGAAATATATATTGATCACCCACTTTGCGTCCACAAACTCTTTCAAGGAAATCCTAATTATATGAGTGGAATCATTTGCATGCTACTCTCAATCCATAAATTCAAATGAAAAATAATTGTCACCAGTGTTTAGAGTAGGCACTTGCCTGTCCATAATGCTAAATTAAAGAAAGTAAATGTAAATATAAATAGGAAATATAAAAGAAATATACAGTGATCTCCCACTTTGCGCCCACAATCTTTTTCAAGGAAATCCCAGTTATATGAGTCGATTCCTTTGCATGCTACTCTCAATCATATGCCCCAGTCGACGAATTGGTTATAGGGCGATCATACGCCGACTACGAGATATATACACTGTCACACCTGTGGAGAGATACAAGCTATCTCTCTCAGATCGTGAGAGTGGACAATTGGTAAACAAAATATTTTTAAGACCACTGTTCGATTGGGATAATCGAACAGTAATCTTTCCCAGGTCCGCTTCGTTTTTAACACGAGTACTGATCCAAAATACAAGGATGTACTATACGTCTTAGCGATTTTTGACAAATAATTTTAATATGTACAAATATACATATATCAAAAATAAACGAACAGATTAGTATGAGTTAAAACGTCCGACGATCGGATCTCGAACTTATTTTGGGATATCAAATTCGCCGAACACCAAATGGATTCAATTAAACCAGAACATACAAAATACAAGTATGAATTACTATGAATTGAATGCAGAAGCCAACACACATATACAAAAGAGATGGGAGAGGAGTTACAATTATTGTTTTACATGTGGAAAGGTGTTTGCGAAAAAAAAAAACATAATATTCATGTGTGTGTGTAGATCTTTTCTACTACGGGTCCAAAATGTGATTACTTATCATTTGTATTCAGTTCTCTCTGTTTTTTTATATCAATGTCCTTTCTTTCCTTTTCTCGGCACAAACACAATTTCACACACTGCTAGTCTGTAATAGAGGGATACACTTTCTTTCTCTCTTTGTTTCGTCTTTTTCTTTCCTTCCTTTCTTCTGTAGACGGCTCGATTTGCAACTGGGATGTACACTTTCTTTACGCAGGTTGAACTAGCGGCATATATTTTTATCTGCGTCTTCAAATTGGGATTCTCGAACAGGAATATTTCTTTATACTTCTGTCCGGAGTTGCCTGGATCGAACTGGATAAGTCATCACTATCAAATGCGTCTTATCTTTCCGTTCGTGAACCACTAGCGCCTCGGCTTCGGTCTTGTCTTTTCAAAGTCCAGAGAACAACTGATCCTCGAGTGAATCTTTGACTGTCACGTGACTTAGGTTTTGGGCGCGAATTCTAACTTACTTCCGTCCCCTGTCTAGCTTCTGGCTAGACGTTTTCCTTTACGGCTAATTGGGTCAGTAGACCCTTTTGACTTTCCTTCCCAAAATGTCATAAGACTTCACGTAATCTTTATTCTGTTGCTAGGCGGAAATTAACCTTCATATGTGCGTATATGCGTGTTTAGCTTATCTGCTTTTAATACCCGTCACATCTTCCAACATAACCGAAAAAAGAAAAAAAAACTTTTTTTTTCTTTTTTTTTTAACAATATATATCCCAACACCGTCTGAACAAACAATGGGTCGTCTTTACTACATCAACAGATATATACTCTTTATATCATTATACATTTTTTCCAAATATACACCAGAACAAAAAAAATTACAGCTTTGTCAAAATATACACACATTTTTTTTTCTCAGTTTTAATAACATAAACACTCGGTATTATTAAAACATATACATTTTTCTTTCAATTTCCAGATACATATTTTAAATTTTATCAGTTCCACTAAGATATACCTTTCTTTATTTAATCCTTCCCAAATTATGGTTAACATCTGCATTCGTTTTCAATATCTCGACAAAGTATCCGCTACTTTATTTACTGTTCCAGCAATATGCTTTATTTGAAGATTGAACTCCTGCAATATAAGACTCCAACTTTGTAATCTTCGGTTTTTGTTTCTCATGCGATCTATAAACGTTAACGGGTTATGAACAGTATATACAACTGTAGGAGAAAGAGAATTGGTTATATAAACCTCAAAATGTAGAACAGCTAATATTAACGTTAAGGCTTCCTTTTCTATTGTTGAATCGGACTTCTGGAACTTATTCAATTTCTTTGAATAGAAGCTTACTGGATGTAGCTCTTTATCTTCATCTTCTTGCATTAATACAGCTCCGATTCCCACATCGCTGGCATCTACATGCATTTGAAACGGCTTGTCAAAATCTGGGGCTTTTAACACATGATTTGATTTTAACTTACCTTTAATGGTCTCCAATGCGACCTCACATTCCGTGGTCCACACAAACTTATGCCCCTTTCCTAACAAGTTTGTTAGCGGTGTAGCGATTTCGGCCAAATTCTTACAATATCTCCTATAGTAATTAGCCATCCCTAAGAACCTTCTGAGACTTCGGCATTTAGTGGGATGAGGAAAGTTTGCGATGGCTGCAGTCTTTGCCTCTATGGGTTTAATTCTTCCTTGCCCAATTACATGTCCTAGATATTTCACTTTGGCCCTACAAAATTCACTCTTGCCAAGGTTTTCTGTCAACCTTGCCTCTTTTAATCTTTCAAAGACTTTTTGTATCGTATCCAGATGCTCACTCTCTGTGTCATTGTAGATTATGACATCATCGATGTATGCATCGACTCCTGGAATATTGGATAAACATCTATTCATTAGACGTACAAATGTAGCTTGCGAGTTCCTCATACCAAAGGGCATAACTCGATATTGATAAGTTCCTTCTGGGGTGATAAACGCTGATATCTTTTTCGTTTTGTCAGTTAACGGTACGGCCCAATATCCTTTCAGCATATCTAGCTTGGTGATATATGTAGCCTGACCAATCCGGTCGATACAATCCTGCATCCTGGGGATTGGATAAGCATCTGCCTTCGGGATGCTGTTCACTTTTCTATAGTCCGTACAAAACCGTACAGTGCCATCCGGCTTGTCTACTAATACACAGTGTGATGCCCATTCACTTTCACTAGGCTCAATAATTCCGTGTTCCATCATATATTTAATTTCTCTTCTCATAACTTTCAACCTTCTGGGGTTTAGACGATATGGATGCTGTTTGATCGGTTGTTCCGACGTCAATATTATATCATGTACTGCGGCATTGGTCTGGTGGGGTGTATCCGAGAATATATCCCGATATTTATTTATTAAAGTTCCCAGTTTCTGCTTTACCTCATCAGTAAGGTGCGCTAACTTTTCCTCCAGATTTTCCAATATTCTGGAATTTTCCAATTTAAGAGGCTGGTCTTTTTCTATCCAGTGTTTATCTTCCTTATATCTTTCTACCTTCTCTTTCTCTCGTTTACTCACTAGCATTACTGCTTGTTCCTCTCTTTTACAAAACATTTTCAACATATTTACATGACATTTCAATTTACTTCTCTTTCGGCTAGGCATATGTATCAAATAATTCAAATTGTTTAATTTCTTCAGTACTTTGAACGGCCCCTGGTACTTTGCCTCAAATGGTCGACCGTTCGAAGGTAACATTAGGAGTACTTCATCCCCTTCTTTGAATTGCCTGTTAACGGCCTTTCTATCATATTTCTCCTTCATATTCATCTGATTACTTCGCAGATTTTTCCTTGCCAGTTCCTGCGCAGCTTTCAACTTCTGTCTCATATTCGCCACATACTCCTTCATATTGCCACGTCTAGGCTGATCTACTATCCATTTTTCTTGTAATAACTGGAGTGGTCCTCTCACTCTATGTCCCAAAATTAACTCGAACGGGCTGAATCCTGTGGATTCCTGAATTAGTTCACGCATTGCGAATAACACCAAGGGTACTCCCTTATTCCAATCTTCCTGATTCTCCATGCAGTACATCCTCAACATGGTCTTTAACGTAGCATGAAATCGCTCCAACGCTCCCTGAGATTGTGGATGATATGCACTCGATTTCGCATGCGTAATTCCCAATTGATTTGTGACCTCCTTGAATAAACTTGATGTAAAATTGGATCCCTGATACGTCTGTATAATTTTAGGTAAGCGCATTCTCGTGAAAAAACTTATTAAGGCGTCTGCTACCTTCTTTGCTGATATGTTCCTCAACGGAATTGCTTCAGGGTATCTAGTTGAAGAGCACATTATGGTTAACAGATATCTGTACGAATTTTTGGTCCTCGGTAAAGGTCCAACGCAATCAACTATAATTCTGTTGAATGGTTCTTCCATGGCTGGTATTGGTTGTAAGGGCGCTTTTGGAATCGCCTGGTTAGGTTTGCCCGCAACCTGGCATGTTTTACATGTCCGACAAAATGACCTTACATCTCTCCTTATTCCCGGCCAGTAAAATATTTAGTAACTCTGTCGGGCGTCTTCGCCATGCCCAAATGTCCAACGCACTGGCTATCATGCGCTATAGATAATATCTCCTTACGGTACCTTGTAGGAACTATTATTTGCTCATATCTATCATATTTATCCGTTCCGGCATAAACCTGCGGTTTCCACTGCCTCATTAGGATACCATTTCTGATATAGTAGCGTCCTGACTTGTTTTCTTCTTCTCTACTTCTCCCAAATAGAGAATATAGCTTCTTTATTTCCACATCGGCTTCTTTTCTTAATTCTTCACTGGGTACGTTCAACTTGGGACGTATCTCTATTCGGTTATATTTCTCCACTTCGTTCTTTTTATCGATTCTTTTTATCGTGGGTGATCTCGCCCTTCTGTTTTTCCTCTCTTCATGGAGATTTTTCTCAGCTTGCCTTGTAACCACTGCTGAAATTTTCCTTCTCTCGTCTTCCGAGTTATAGTGTCTTCTTTTCATCTGATGCGCTGATATTTTTGGAGGCTCAACATTTATCTATTTTCTGCCTATATCATTTCCTAACAACAACGAAATTCCCTTCATCGGAAGTGAATCTAGCAGTCCGACTTCTATGTCGCCAACTTTCCACTTAGACTTTAGCCTAATTTTCCATATCTCTGTTTTAATAGGTTTACCCCCCGATGCCGATCACCGGCTTTATCTTCCCTGTCCTATATCTCATATTTTCCGGCACATCTCTTCGGCTTGCCAACGACTGGGAAGCCCCTGTGTCTCTTAACACTCTCAGGGTTTTCATCTCCTTTCCGTTCTTATCAAAAATCTGACCGTTTGCAGTTTATGGCCAGTAACTCTTGTCTATCTGTTTCGTAATTGCTGCCCCTTGGGGTCTTGCATTTTCCATCATATCCTTATGACTCCTACAATTTGTAGCGATATGTCCTGGCCTTCCGCATGTATAGCACACTATTTGTGGTGCTTCCCGCTCGGGTAAGTTTCGTTTCCCTGCCCATATCTGCGTTCTGGTGCGCTTGGATTCTTCACTACCACGCGTCTGTGTTGAATGGCGTATTATGGGTGTACTATTCTTTGAACGAGCTTTCTTATGGGTAATGTTATATTCGTCTGCTAGCGTAGCTAAGTCATAACATGATTTTATTTTCCTGTCACTCAGGTATGTTCTCATTTCTTCAGATATGTTGTTCTGAAAATCCTCCGCCAGTATAAGATTTCTCAGCCCATTATAATCCTCGACTACTTTCTTGTCTTGGCACCATCTGTCTAAATATATCTCCTTCTGCCTGATATATTCTACGTATGTTTGGCCCTCAAACTTTCTATAGCCCCTAAACTTCTGTCTATAGGCCTCCGGCATGAGTTCATATGCCTTCAATATCGCGGACTTCACTATTTCATAGTCTGCGCATTCTTCGGTCGACAACGTTGCGTATGCCTTTTGAGCTTTATCAGTCAATACTATTTGCAATAATATCGCCCAATGTTGTTTTGGCCATTTAATATTTGTAGCCGTCTTTTCGAAATGATCAATATATTCTTCCACTTCCCTTTCTACAAACTTCGGCAGAAGATGTACTTGCTTGGTGATTTCGAAATTTTTCTCCTCATTTGCTTGTTTGATTTCCAACTCGCGTATTCTTGTTTCTTGTTCAATACGGGCTTTCTCTATTTCTACTTTAGCTAGTATCCTGGGTTTCTCCAATTCTACCTGGGCATTTGACAGACTTGCTTACACTCTTGGGAATTCCTCCAGGGTTTCTTCCTCGAACACATTATTATCTACTATATGTTCTGTAATTCTCCCCACTATCTCAATTTTTCTATTCGACTTCCTGACGTTTAATTCCAGCCTTTCCCCTATCTCATATACTTCGCCTTTTTTC
The DNA here is from genome assembly GCA_963932145.1 of Acanthosepion lycidas. Lineage (NCBI taxonomy): Eukaryota > Metazoa > Mollusca > Cephalopoda > Sepiida > Sepiidae > Acanthosepion > Acanthosepion lycidas. The sequence goes on from OZ010577.1 coordinate 17,360,033, forward strand.
AATTGACTTAGTTTTTCCGGGGTGGGTTCTTTCAGGAATTCATCTACATTCTCCATTTCTACTTTATATATATTTTTTTTCGTTCACCTTGTTGTGGTCAGTAAGTGTTATCTTAATAGAATCGTAAAAAAAAAATTATGGCACGAGCCCCCATTTGTATACGAAGCAAAATATACCACTAGCGCCTCGGCTTCGGTATTGCCTCTTCATATGTGCGTATATGTGAGTTTAGCTTATCTGCTTTTAATACCCGTCACACAATCCATGAATTCGAATGAAAAATATTTGTAAGCAGGTTTTAGAGGAGGCACTTGCCTGTCCATAATGCTGAATTAAAGAAAGTAAATGTTAATATAAATAGGAAACGTGTGAGACATATACAGTGATCACTAACTTTGCGCCCAACAACTTTTTCAAGGAAATCCCTATTATATGTGTCGACTCATTTGCATGCTACTCTCAATCCATGAATTCGAATGAAAAATATTAGTAATCAGGTTTTAGAGGAGGCACTTGCCTGTCCATAATGCTAAATTAAAGTACGTAAATGTTAATATAAAAAGGAAACATACGAGAAATATACCGTGATCACCCTCTTTGCCCCCACCAGCTTTTTCAAGGAAATCCCTATTATATGTGTCGACTCGTTTGCATGCTACTCACACTCCATAAAGTCGAATGAAAAATAATTGTAAGCAGGTTTTAGAGGAGGCACTTGCCTGTCCATAATGCTGAATTAAAGAAAGTAAATGTTAATATAAATAGGAAACATAAGAGAAATATACCTTAATCACCCACTTTTCGGCGACAAACTTTTTGAAGGAAATCTCAGTTATCGACTCCTTTACATCCTACGCTCAATCCATGAATTCGAATGAAAATATTTGAAGCCGGTTATAGAGGAGGCCCTTGCCTGTTCATAATGCTAAATCAAAGAAAGTCATTCTCTATGTATAAACGGTATGATGTGTCTATGTGTGTAACGAATGCACGGCCGTAATTTTCGACGGATTTGAACCAGAAGTCACATGCCGATGCTCTCATTTATTGGGAAGGCCAATACCTACTTTGCATTTCACAAGTTCCATCGCTAGTCGAAATAATCGACTTTTTCCTTCTTGTACGGCAATTTTCATGTAGGTTGCGGCCGTTTTCTACTGGCCAGAGTGAGAGCCTATATCTGGCTGCCACGACTAGGCAGGAAGATTCTATAGGCCAGCGTGTGAGCCAACAGCTGACTGACACGTATTTGCTCATTCCCTTGCTTAAACTGAACGTTGATTCTGATTCTTCAGTACTGGGTTTGGTGTGAAAATGTATTTGTTATTAACATTCTTTTTCATTTGGTTTTTGCAGTTACGAGTCCTTTTTTTAAAGCCGATCGTTTCTGTTCATTTTGTTTAGTTCTTTTTTTGTAACAGATTTAATGTTTAGTATAGAGCGTATAAAAAATTCGCAGTGTGAGATAGGCAAGAAATAAGGCATGTAGCAACATCAGCACGGCAAAGTACATTCCTTTAAATGCAAGGAAGATGAAAAATATTTTAAGTCAAGTGATAGCGATTGCTGTATGTGTCGTACGATTTTTGAATCAAGCTCGGGCAACGCCGGAGCATGCTGCTTGTAGTTAATGTATTTGTATCTGTATTCGTATCAATCCAAATTTCATATAAAATATATTCGTATAATGGAATGTTTCTGCAGTTGTAAATAAGTTTAACTTGGGAATTATAAAGCTTTTGAAAAAAAATATTACGGTGGTTTTTAAAATATTTTGTGTTAGTCACTTTTTCTGTGTCTCCTTTCTGCATAGTCGTTTTTGCATATAAACCACAATATCACTATTTTTCTTGGGTAGTTCGGCATTTATTTCTTTCACTGTTGCCATCAAAGATAAAGTTTCATTTTCTATTTTAGAAATAACGTAAATTTTTAGAGCCACGTTTGTACAGTTCTGGGGAACATATTTCTCAGTTAATATGTGGGCACCTCCAGGCAGTGAAAGGGTTAGCAAGCTTGAGACGCTAAAATAAATACGGCTGAGAAGTGAGTTTGATCCTAACTGGGTGCCCCATACTTTCGGCCTTGTGCTACATCTAAGATACGCTTGGAAGATCGCTATTTTTCAGTTAATATGTCAATGAAACACTATAGCCACGATTTTGCAAGAAAATAATCGATAGTTTATCATTATTCAGCTTCCATCAGGCTCTTCATCATTAAGAGGAACAAGAATAGAAGTTTTGAGGATAATCCAAAGGAAGGGGAAATATATATGATAATTTGGAAAGTTTTTATTTTGACAAGTTTCACTGGGGAATTGGTAACACCAGAAAAAAGTATTTTATATAAAATGTCTACATATGCGAGACAAAACAAAAACGCATTTGAACGTTTGTTTTGTTTTTTACTATAACTGTATGAGGTTAGAAAATAGATTCTAACTTTTTTAATCATTTCACCGCAAGCAAGGCAATAAAGCCACTAAGACACTAGGGATTATTGAGTATGAAATAACACGAGAAAAAACATTATTAAGGAGAGCGAACAGAAAATAAGAACAGGAATTAAGAAGACAAAAGATAACATTGCTTTTAATGTTTTGAAGATCAAAGTTGACTGTAAAGTAAAAAAAGTGAAAGAGAATTAGAAGACTTTATTGAGGGAAAAGGACAATAAGAGAAGAGGAATTAAGAAGAGAAAAGATAACATTGCATTTAAAGTTTTGAGGATCCAAGTTGACTGGAAAGCAAGTGTCTGGAGGAGAGACCCACAAGTGAGAAGTGTGAGAGAAAAAGCTGTTAGTATCGATTTTACGGTTACATCTAGCTGTTTCATCTGTAAAAGTATGAGACCTAGCTTCCAATCTAGTACTGCGCTTAAATTCGAAAAGTGGATGTATCAAAGAGGAAAGCTCATCAGAACAAAACCGTGAAACTATTTATAGAAAAGGCACAGGGAAGCTATGTTACAGAATTGGCAAAGTGACTGAAGCTGAGAGGTCAGGTCACGACCAATAATATTGCAGATTCTTTTTTTGTATTTTATATTCTAAATACATAGCAGAAGCAACAAACCAGATGTGTCAATAATATTTAATGCCTCCTTCAATGGTAAACTTATAAACGTGTAAGATAGATCCGAACTTCAACTCTTTTTTTGGTTTTATTTATTTATATCTTCATTTATTTTTAGGTTTACCTACGTCATATTTCAGTATAACCGAGAAATTTCATCTTATAAAACACTTATCAAAAAATTCGTGGATTTACCAAATTAAAAAATTCATAAAGATTCTCTCTTGAAATATTTGAACTTTAGCGTTGCGACCTGCACGCCCCAACACTACATAACTGTTAATAAATAGACCATACTTAAAAACATCTTTCGGTCGGAAAAAACACATTTATTTCCTCTTCCAGTTTTGATTCTAAAGGAAAAAAAATACAGCCTGAAGATGAATGCGTGAAGCATTTGAAAGTACCAGCTGAATTAAAAAATACACCATATCCATTTTATGCACAAGGATCTCACCATTCAGTGGATTATTAGTAGTATAATGCTTATAATTATGTCTACTAGCGAAGGGATTTAGCCAATAATTGCATTAATATTGCTAATTGATTCAAGGTATGATTAACTCTTTGTAATATATATATATATATATATATATATATATATATATATATATATATATATATATATATATATATATATATATATATATACCTACGTTTTAAGTCCAACTTGAAGTTTCTCACCGGCACGAATTATTATTAGGTTGGTGCAAAAATAATATCGTTTTTTGACGTTAAAAAATACGTCAAAAACCGATATTATTTTTGCACCAACCTAATACTTTTGATTTAAAAAATAAATTAAAAAAATCTCATATATATATATATATATATATATATATATATATATATATATATATATATATATAATAAGAAGAGTTTAGAAAAAAACGGAAACATGAGATAAACATTTACTCGTATATGTATATATAGTTATTGATTTAAATACACTTATAATTAGTCAATGCTTATATAAGAATGTGTAGTAAAAGGATCAGTATTGTGTAGAGCTTAAACAAACATAAAAATATGAAAAAAAGTATTGCCTTAGCAGCTTAAAATTACTTTTTGTTTAGGGAACGTCAGGCTGTAGGTTATATATTAATGCGGTAGAATCCCTCATATCCGGAGTGCCTCATATCCGGAGTGCCTCATAACCGGAGTGCCTCATATCCGGATATGATTTTGATTTGTATATTTGAAATATTTGGGTGGTATGTAACTGATGTGAAATTTTTATTTTTCAGAAAATTTTCTTTGGATAATATTACTTATGACTTATTTCACCCTAATGGCTTCTATTGGCACAAAAGATGAGTGGATTAAGAGGAAAAGAATAACTTTGGACTTAGCGCAATTTTAAACAGACTAGACGTTAATGAAAGTTCATTATAAGTAATAGGTGAGTTCAATGTAGGAAAGTCAATATTGTATGATAGAAAATCTTCCAAATAAACTATTCTCCAGCGTTCATGCGTGTGATGAAACCTGAAGTGAAATTGAAAAAGCTATTGAAAAGGTGATCAGCTTTATGGAAGGAAAGCCAATATTCAGCTATGACAATTGCAATAATGCATGCAGAGTTAAAATCATTTTAAAAAAATTCAAGAACAAAACCAAAACGAAATGCGTAAAAAGTTGAGAATGATATTAGAAGAGAAAGAATCATCATGCAACAGCGATTAAAAAATCCTTGTTACATTATTTGTTTTGTATACGTGGCAGAGTTAATTTAATGAATTTTCATTAACATTACATAATTTATTTCTTTTTCCTTAAAATCAATTCCGTTATATTTCAATTCCCCATTAGCTTATTTCGTTTACTATAAAACATTGAAAATAAATGTTGAACAAATTTAGTCAATGAATGCAGAATGTTCCTTATAAGGATATGACTAATATTATAATCAACAGTAGAGATTAGGAGAATATATACTACACTCTGATCTTAGCTTCATGGCCACGGAATGAAGAAGAGTGTAGCTCCTGTAGCAATGGCTGCTAGGTCAATGAATGTCGAATATTTCCATATAAAGGAACAGTTATTACCATTACTATAATACGATACAAGACTTCAGCTTAATCTGATAAGTTTTCTTCCAATAATGCACGAAAAAAGATAACCGAATTCAGTATAATAGAAGAGATAGCCATCTTGTCGTCTTGTCGTGATAATGCATAATAGAGTTTGGTTTCTGCAGTATGAAAAAACATGATGTTTATAACAAAATAAAAGCATGGAGTTGCAAAACATTTCCTGTTTTCTTCGTTTTTTGCTTTCATCTACCAAGGCAGACGAAAAAATTGAAACACACCATGTGAAACTGAGTTATTCATAGTTTACAGATGACTAAGATCTGCACTATGATTCACTGTGTCATACACAATATCGTCTGCGTTTGACAAAAACAATTATTTCACAAAAAGATTAGGAATTAAATGAAAAAACGTAAAAGACAAAATATAAAAAGCTAAGCTGTTAAAATCTTAAAAAATGAATACCGCATATTAATTGAAAAGGAAAAAGATGATAGGGTAGGAATGACGATTTAATATGAATAGTGCAAATAACGTGGATTTTACCATAAAAAAGATTTTATGTCAGCTTTGATGCCACAGAGGTTTTGCATTATCCCTGTTGCTGGATTAACAGAAATTATGTAATAATTGTTCGATAACACATCTGTAACTTATCTTGTGTTGCGATTATAGCCAAATGTTGAAAAGATATATTTAGTGAGAGAGATAGTGTAGTAATATTAGTTGATATTAGACGCATTGATGTTCCTAGAAAAAAGAAAGCCTGACAATGAATATACAAACTATTAAGTACAATTAACAACCACATATATTATTGCCTTAGCAAACTTAATAGGGCATACAGTGGTGGAAACAAATATTTGTACACATACAAATTTTTAAGTTATTGTATTTCCAAATAATGAATAAACATATTCTTCATATAATTAACTGTATACAGATGCATAATGAGTAAATATGCATAGAAAACAGAAATAAATTGATTTAATAGAAGTAAATTCCATATATTCATTTTAATGGGTTAAAAAAAGTATTTGTGCAATACAAATAAGAATACATAATCTTCATTTAATACTTTGCAGAATAGTCATTATTCAGTTCTACAGCAACCAACCTCTTCTTGTAGTTCTCAATTAATGATTTGCAAATTTTATTTGGTATTTTGTTCCATTCTTCTTCGCATAAGGTCTTCAGATCCAGGATGTTTGTTGAAGCTCTCGATTGAATTTGAATTTTCAAATAATGCCACAGATTCTCGATTGGGTTTAAATCTGGGGATTGACTTGGCCATTTCAGAATATTTACATTATTTTCATGAAGCCATTTCTTCGTAGATTTTGCAGTGTGCTTAGGATCTTAATCTTGTTGGAAGATCCACTCATGATGTTCAAGATTTTCAAACAAAATCATTAAATTTGGTTCCAAAATATTCTTAATATGCTACGGCATTCATTCTACCATCGATTACTGATATGTTGCTATTACCTTTTGCAGAAAAACATCCCCAAACCATGATTCCGCCACCACCAAAATTCACTGCTGGAACTGTGTTCTTTTGTTTGAAGGCATTGCCATCTTTCTTCCATATATGATTTATAGAATTAAATCCAAACAACCCAATTTTGGTTTCGTCTGTCCATAATCCTCTTTCCCAATACGATTGTTCCTTATCCTTATGCTCACGAACGAATTTCAACCTGGCATCTCTGTGTCTTTTCAATAGCAGTGAAGTTTTCCGAGGGCAGCGTGACTTTAGATTGTTCATATGAATTTCCTTGCTTATTGTCCATTTAGTGATACAGACTACTGATGAAAGCAAATAATCCTGCAACTCTTGACGAGTAACCATTGGATTTTGCTTAATGTAACGCATAAATTTCATCAAAGATCTTGAAGAAATCTTCGTGCAGCACCGGTTCTTCTTTGGTTTTCATCAGTTTTGAGTTTTTTTTATACTTTGCAATCAATGAAGTAATGCTAGTAAATGGAATACTCAGGTTGTCTGAGATTTTCATGTAACTTTTACCTTTTTTCCAGAGCCTAATAATCGTTTCTTTTTTCGAATTTGTCAGTTCTTTACTTTTTGCAATGATGGTAACCTTCTTGCATGAATATCAATTACAAAATGTCCTGATAACATTATTGGAACATTCTAGAATATTCCACTTGAATAATCTAGAATTTTAAAACGATTAAAAGTTTTAAAATCTGAAATTTTCATTGTACGAATATTTTTTTCACCCATTAAAATGGATAAATAGGAATTATTTATATTAAATCATTTTTTTCTGTTTTCTATGCAGATTTAGTTAATGTGCATCTGTGTACAGTTAATTATATGAAAATTATGTTTATTCATTAGTTGGGAATATAATAAATTGCAAATTTGTATGTGTACGAATATTTGTTTCCACTCTCACTCCATTGTATATAAAAGAGATGAATGAGGGTCTGTGTGTAGAGATGCCCTTTTCCGTAATTACGTGTGTGTAAAGTCCATGTGGAATTTTGAGAGATTTACATTTGAGAAGTGTTTTGTGTTGTTTTGGTATTATTATTAAGTAACTCTGTATGCAGTCAACTACGCCTGCGTCATTGCATGCTGTTTATTGTGTTTCAGTGTTTTTATTGCATCATGTTGGAAACTAGTGGCCGAAAAGTCCCCAGAGAGAGGAAACGAGACGCATCTTATCTCGAAGCATCAGTAAAGAAATAGAGAGAGAGAGAGAGAGAGAGAGAGAGAGAGAGAGAGAGGAGAGGAGAGGAGAGGAGAGATAAATACAATTCTGCGCCCTTTTCTTATATACTACTTTTAGGAACGTCATTTAGCGGTCGTTAGCAAAGTTCATTGGTAGACAAGTGGGATTATCCCATACTCATATCTTCCAAGCATTGTAGCTGTTTGTAACAGAAATTAAACACATATTTCTCATATAAAATTCTTTGAAAATCTTTCAAAAGGCTTACAAGAATTTACCACATATGATTAAGAGGTATACCCTTTGTTTAATCCTTACACAACACTGAGCTCTGTGATGGGCTGAGTAGTTGTCTTCCGGCCTACACATGTGCGGTATTCTAGTAATATTGACTGAATCAAAAGTGTCGTTGAATCATTAGTTTCTGGAAAATCGACACTCAACCTATATTAGCCTAACCTATTCTGTGAGAAAGAGAATGTAATTTTTGGCTTTTAAAATTCAAATAGATCATCTCCTCCAATCCACTCTAATCTCGTCATAATTTGTAATGTGACATTTCACCTGAACACATGTAGAAGGAGAAAATGTAATTTTATATCGACTTCAAGTGTTTCTGTTTTTATAACAGGTAGATGGGGTCTTTGAGGTAGGGTCATCTGAGCGATATACTTTTGACCGAAGGTAGAACAGAAGAGTAAATAAGTGCATGCGGTATTTTGAGATCAAACGACAACAAGCCGGATACTGATGCTTTCCGGTTGCTCGTTCATATTAACTGTCGCAGTTGGAATCGAGGAAACCAATTTTGTCTAGCTCTTGGCTAGGAACTGACTGTACTTCGGATAGTTCCAATGCTATCCTTTCGTATTTCTAGCCACACGTGGTATGAACATGGACAGAGATTTTGTAGGGGCAAAGAGTTTAGCCGTTAGACTGAAATGACAGAAGATCGCCCTACTAGGAACATCCCATATACTAAGAAAAGTGCTATTAATTGACAATTCTTCTATAGGGTCTAAGAACCATAGTTTGAACCCGGCTATACATGGTACAAATCAGAAAACAAAACATACACGAATAATAATAATAATAATAATAATAATAATAATAATAATAATAATAATAATTAACCGCCCAGACATTGTTATTAGAGACCGCAAACAAAAAAAGTGCCTCCTTATTGATATGGCAGTCCCTGTAGACTGCAATGTATCTTTGAAGATCTTCAAAAAGCTGTCAAAATACAAAGACCTTGAAATCGAAATCTCAAAAATGTAGCACATGGGAACGTCAACAATCCCTGTTGTAGTTGGAGCCCTCGGATTGGTTGGAAAAGATTTCAGTAAACTAATGGAAGGGATTCCTGGAAGCCCATACCTTAAAGAAATACAAAACATTGCTCTCACGAGTACAGCCCACACTTTACGAAGGGCTTTATCTATGTATTGTGTGTATGTCAGTACAAAATGGTCTCTGGGCGTGACCTGGAACGAATTTCAAAGGAAATAATAATAATAATAATAATAATAATAATAATAATAATAATAATAATAATAATAATAATAATAATAAATGTCTTGATGCTACAATAGACAAGACTTTCATGGTTTCTGATCTTAACTGATTGAAATTGTTAACATGTACATGTTTGGTCTTCATGAATTAAGACTGTCTCCGGCAAATATACCGTCCAGTACTACAGATTTGCTTGTTATATATCTGATTTGAACTAGCTGGACATGTCCCTAATTTTTGACACATTGTGCGTCTCTGTTCAATCCTAGCCGAGTGGCGAGTGGGGTTGGTTTTAATTTTGAGGAATGAGATAATCAAGGCGATTTGAGTGTCGCTTCTTGAGGGACACTCCTAATCGAAGACAGTCTGAACGGATGAGATTACCCGAACTGAAGGAATATTTTTGCCAACCTACAAGATTATGCGTTACTTTTACCAAAACGCTTACGGCTATATGACATTGAAAGTCCGGTTTTCGTACGATCACTGAAGTTAAGCAACGTTGAGCATGATCACTACCTGAATGGGTGACAGTTTGGGAATAACAGATGCTGTGATTTTAAATGTGCGGATTATGTAATGGATAACCGCTCGGAATTGGGAAATAGGGCAGAGCCAAGTTCCAATTCCAGTCGAGTTCGTTATATTTACTTACGCGCAAATACTATTGGAAAAATCCAACTCTTTTTGCCTCAGATATGGGTTAAGTAGTCGATTTAGATTAATAATTCATTATTGTCCACAAACAATTCTTCTACTCTAAAATTATTCGGTGGTTTTAATAATCCATAAAAGCTGTTTATATTTCTCAGATGACGTATTGTAACTAGTTACACTATTTACATTGTTCGGATTATTGTCCTCATCTTTATTGTCATATTCAAGACGTTTCGGCCGCTGTACGCTCCGACCTTCTTCAGGTGATATACATTGGAATTTCTAATCGAACCCTTTATTTCGTTCACTGGGATAGATTGTTCTAGTTCACCTTGCCGTGCCTTTTCTGGATATCTCAGTTTTAGTTGTTTTCCTGCAAAAGGTTGATAAACCGTAAAAAAACGAATTAATGTTTTATCAAATCCTGTCGCAATATTAAGTACATGATAGATATGCTTGGTCTATCTTTATCAGATTGGTTGTCATGATGGGGTACCTTGGGCTTCTTATAGTTATAATCCAATGTCACTTTGTTGGCGTACTGCTCAATAAATAACAATATACGAAGATACAATGATATCGCTCGAGAACTTAAGATGCTGAAGAACAATTTCAATTCTTTTGTTCACCGAGCTTTAACAATATTAGCGCCATGATCGGTTGGCCTTATAATTCTATTACCTTTTGTTCATTTTATCGGGAGCATCTCAAGCGCCTTGTTAAATGAGGCTTGACAGTTATAGCTCTTTGTCCGATACGCCAGCAGCTGAGAACAACTGCAAATTACTCGTTATTGTTAACAAGTTTATTGGAGTGAAATACATCTCGATGGTCGATCACTTATTTGCGGCTTTTTTTTTTTTTTTTCAGAAAGATTTTGAAATAACTGAAAAACTTTATACAACTTTGTTTTTGTTGCACATAATTAAAATAGGTAGGTCTAGGTGGATTAAGTGAGAAGGGGAATCGTTGAGCCGAGTTCAAATACGTTTGTCGCCTTGTATATGCCATCGGGAAAGTCAAGAATCCATATCTTCTTCTCTCCTCAGATTTGGGTTAAATACTCGACACAAAGTGCGGACTCTTTAGCCTTGGCCATTTAGCCATTTGAAAAGATTAATCTGAATCCAAAACTGTGCAGAAGGCAACGGGAAACCTCTCCACTATTTTTTCTAATAACAATCATTGCATTGAACAGCTTATAGATATTAATAGAATTAAACTGCGGGGAGCTATGTCGTTCTGAGGGACATTGAAACTAAGAACGCATATGACACTCACTATAACTTAACTCTCGCCACACTCACCCACACACACACACTGTTTATATCTGGGTATATCTTCTTATCTTTTTGTTATGATAATAACAACAAATATGTGGACAATACTCCAGATATAAATACTATAAATGATATGTCCTCATCCCAGAAATTCATATATATATATATATATATATATATATATATATATATATATATATATATATATATATATATATATATATGTATATATATATAGCCTCGCAGATTATACTTCTAAAGGTTTTGAGAGAATTGGCTGAAACATGTTAATAATATCAATAATACAAAGGAGCGCGCAAAAGATAGACAACATAAAAAAATTCACTTTTTCTATGGCACGTGTCTCTTCAGGACAAGGCTCCCCACAACCTCCTATCCCTTGTACCCCTTAGTAGATTTTGTCCCTTTGCCGTGGCAGCCAAGAATTTCTGTGAGTGTCAGATTCTCCAAGCACTCTTTCCTCATTATCTATTCAAGAAATTTCAGCTGTCTCATTCCGATTCTGAGTATATATATATATATATATATATATATATATATATATATACATGCATACATATGTATATATACATTAGATCTAAATATATATATATATACATGTGTATATATATATATATATATATATATATATATATATATATATATATATATATAGTGAAAAATTTATTTTAAAAAACAAAGTAAGTTTGATTTGTAGATAGAACCGCGCTCCACCATCCCTAATTTAATATGACCCAAGTAAAAGTTAACTATTAGTGTCGCGTGATGGTCTTAAATATGGAATAATTTGATCTAACCAGTGTCTTAGGTAAGCCTGAAATCTGAATGTGATTGATTACGGTCAGATAAAGACAGATGAAGAAAGATTAACATAGATTAACGTCCAGGTGTCCTTTTTTAGCGACATGTTATCACAGGATGCATGTCACAACCGGAAGTGCGATGAGCGAGGCTCAAGGGAGATGCTTATATAAACAAGCAAATAGCCGAAAATAATAATGCGAGGTTACGAAAGACCAAACAGATCCTGGTGCCTACTAGAAAACTGAAATTTTGTCACCAAAATGGTGGCAAAAATAAATTCTAGAGCTAAGTTAAAATGTTATACAAAGTAAAAATTAGAATTAAACCTAATCTAATCTATTACGGACTGGGCTGACATATATTTTGCTTGGGTGTAAATAAATTCTTCTTTCTAGCTGAGATGCATATGGCAGCGACTTTATCCATGTTTCGCCAAATTTTGCTGAAGAAAGCCGCTTCCTTTCTTTCGTTAATTATTTTAATGTTAGGTTCACCCTGTGCAAGATCCAGGATCCACGCGAAGTAAAGGGTTACTTTAAGAGGCAGGTTATACAGATAGGAGGGGAAGATAACGATTAACCGATCGGGAAACACCCGCTTGAGAGTCGGTTTCACAGAGCAGTGATTCACGGGAAGAAGTTCGAGCGGAACTGACTTTTACTGATGGAGTACGGAGGGAATGTGGGTGTTTTGCTACAATATAAGTGGCATGGCGGGTCCTAACCGGGAAGATTAAACCTGGCCGAAACAAGGAATGTAGTTCGTCCGAGCACTTTCTATGGTTGCAGCGATAGAGTAGTGAGAGTCTTGCCACATTCCGCGTGTTAGAGTGAGGTTGGAGGGTGGAAAATAATTCGTCACCCAAAATAACTCGAAGACACTTTTTAACACTATCGAAACTGGGAAGTGAGGACTGACCAGCTCCCGTCCAAATAGCAGTAATCTATTTTTGGCCTGATCTGACTCTTGTAAAGCTAGAGAATTGCTGGAGGAGTCAGGTACTGACTGGAGCGGTACAGGGAACCGACCATTTTACCTGCATCTTTAGCGATGGATCGTATCTACGAGTTCCACTTGAGGTCAGAAGTGAGTTTAAGGCCCAATAGTTTTTCAAGGTATTTAAATAGAATAATCAACCTCGTGAGATTTCTTCTGTCGCTTCAAGACAAGATTAACTTAAAGTATCATACTGAAAACTGAAGTTGCAGAAACAACGTGAAATTCTTAAATATCGCCCGCGGTTTTACATTATTTGCAACATTTTTTTTCTGGCAGTAAGAATACAATTTTTGTTTTAACATCATCTCTTAGACTCTCATATACTTTAAAATAATTATCGATCGGCTTTCAACAATAATGAATCCTATTTTCGGCATGGATAAGTATTTGTTGGTCAATCTTGGAAAATATCCATTTCTGATTGGCCAGAAAACTTACATAACGAACAGACGTAAAGGAATCTGATTGGTAAGACAAATGCTTTGGTTTTACAATTAATATTTAATAGTTTATCTGATGTTTTGCATCCATATAGAAACAAACAAAACTTTTTCCGATAAGTAAATTTTATTTTCTTTAATTATTTTTTCCTCCAGATTTCGGAAATTGCATTGAAGTAAATTCTGAAATAAAGTTTTAAGTACTGAAAAACATTCGATGTTTTCATTAGACATGGAAAAATATATTGGCAGCCTTCAAAAATTTCCGGTGCCTTTTTGTTAAAACTATTAGCTGAATTGAGCAGCAGTTTTACACTGAAGATTTCTACACACACCCAAATATTGGGATGAATGTGGTTCATGACTAAAAAGATTTTTCTTTTTATAACACACTGGAATGTAGCACAAGATTTATTTTAAAATGAAACCGATGCAAAAATTCCCAGCACCATCTTTTACAAAATATTAGAGAAATCTGAGAAATGCCGTCGGAGTTTAATTAACCGCAGTAAGATTTTCAGAAACCTTAGGAAGAAAAAAACGGAATCTTTTAAATGTGTCCAAGATTGATTTTCGCATAAAATGGCAGGATTTAAACTCTTTTTCTTTTGTTATTATCACAGCAATTCGACAACTGTGGCTTGTGGTGTGATGCCACGACATCGTTGGGACGAGGACTTCTTCTTGTATGTACCATGTCCATTCAGGACGTTGGCGATCATTCCTCTCTACAATTTCCTGTCCATATTAGGTCTTAATAAATTTTGCTTTCTTTTTATCTCTCCTAAATCGCGTCCTGTTATCTAAATTCGTTAGGTAAGCTATGTTTTCCTCTGTCTCACTTGCCTTCAGTCAGTCTTGTGAGTGTAAAATTATACAAAACTTCTTTCCTCATGTTGAAATATCAACTGTAAGTATCTTTTTTGTTTATATTTTCTTGAAAATAATTAAATATTTTTGCGAGGATGTAGTTTACAACACTGGTATATTTATATTTTTCTGAGAAATAATAATATTTCAATAAATGTGCAATCGATATTTTACCGATGGATTTACGAATTATAATTTGGCTGGCGGTTATTTAAATATCTGGATAAAAAACAAAAATCAAATTTCCTTGGCCGAGAGATTTGAGAGTTTGAATAGTTTTGCTTTAAATTAGTCCGATCCCTGACAATTTCACATTTATTCAGACGATCCCTGCCAATTACACGTTTATTTAAACCGATCCCAGCCAATTTCACATTTATTCAGACCGATCCCTTTTAATTTCACGTTTATTTAGACCGATCCCTGCCAATTTCACATTTGTTTTATTCGATCCCTGCCAATTTCACGTTTATTTAGACCGATCCCTGCAAATTTCGTATTTATTTAGACCGATATCTGCCAATTTCACGTTTATTTAAACAGACCCCCGCCAATTACACATTTATTCAGACCGATCTCAGCCATTTTCACGTTTATTTAGATCGATCCTTGCAAATTTCACGTTTATTTAGATCGATCCCTGCACATGTCACGTTTATTTAGACCGATCCCTGCAAATTTCACATTTATTTTGACCGATCTCTGCCAATTTCACGTTTATTTAGACCGAAACCTGCAACTTACAAGTTTATTTAAACCGAACCCAGCCAATTTCCCGTTTATTCAGACCTATCCCTTCCAATTTCACATTTATTTAGACCGATCCCTCTCCATTTCACATTTATTTAGACCGATCCCTCTCCATTTCACATTTATTTAGACCGATCCCTCTCCATTTCACGTTTATTTAGACCGATCCCTCTCCATTTCACATTTATTTAGACCGATCCCTCTCCATTTCACGTTTATTTAGACCGATCCCTCACAATTTCACGTTTATTTAAACGATCCCTGTCAATTTCACGTTTATTTAGACCGATCCCTCTCCATTTCACGTTTATTTAGACCGAACCCTCTCCATTTCACATTTATTTAGACCGATCCCTCTCCATTTCACGTTTATTTAGACCTATCCCTCTCCATTTCACGTTTATTTAGATCGATCACTTCCAATTTCCCGTTTATTCAGACCGATCCCTCTCCATTTCACGTTTATTTAGACCGATCCCTGCCAATTTCACGTTTATTTGAACGATCCCTGTCAATTTCACGTTTATTTAGACCGATCCCTCACAATTTCACGTTTATTTAGACCTATCCCTCTCCATTTCACGTTTATTTAGACCGATCGCTGCCAATTTCACGTTTATTTGAACGATCCCTGTCAATTTCACGTTTATTTAGACCAATCCCTCACAATTTCACGTTTATTTAGACCTATGCCTCTCCATTTCACATTTATTTTGACCGATCCCTATCTATTTCACGTTTATTTAGACCTATCCATCTCCATTTCACATTTATTTAGACCGATCCCTCTTCATTTCACGTTTATTTAGACCGATCCCTCACAATTTCACGTTTATTTAGACCTATCCCTCACCATTTCACATTTATTTAGACCGATCCCTCTCCATTTCACGTTTATTTAGACCTATCACTCTCCATTTCACATTTATTTAGACCTATCCCTCTCCATTTCACGTTTATTTAGACCGATCCCTCACAATTTCACGTTTATTTAGACCTATCCCTCTCCATTTCACATTTATTTAGACCGATCCCTCTCCATTTCACGTTTATTTAGACCTATCACTCTCCATTTCACGTTTATTTAGACCTATCCCTCTCCATTTCACGTTTATTTAGACCGATCCCTGACAATTTCACGTTTATTTAGACCTATCCCTCTCCATTTCACATTTATTTAGATCGATCCCTCTCCATTTCACGTTTATTTAGACCGATCCCTCTCCATTTCACGTTTATTTAGACCTATCCCTCTCCATTTCACGTTTATTTAGACCGATCCCTCACAATTTCACGTTTATTTAGACCTATCCCTCTCCATTTCACATTTATTTAGACCGATCCCTCTCCATTTCACGTTTATTTAGACCTATCACTCTCCATTTCACGTTTATTTAAACCTATCCCTCTCCATTTCACGTTTATTTAGACCGATCCCTCACAATTTCACGTTTATTTAGACCTATCCCTCTCCATTTCACATTTATTTAGACCGATCCCTCTCCATTTCACGTTTATTTAGACATATCACTCTCCATTTCACGTTTATTTAGACCTATCCCTCTCCATTTCCCGTTTATTTAGACCGATCTCTCACAATTTCACGTTTATTTAGACCTATCCCTCTACATTTCACATTTATTTAGACCGATCCCTCTCCATTTCACGTTTATTTAGACCGATCCCTCTCCATTTCACGTTTATTTAGACCTATCCCTCTCCATTTCACGTTTATTTAGACCGATCCCTCACAATTTCACGTTTATTTAGACATATCCCTCCCCATTTCACATTTATTTAGACCGATCCCTCTCCATTTCACGTTTATTTAGACCTATCCCTCTCCATTTCACGTTTATTTAGACTGATCCCTCACAATTTCACGTTTATTTAGACCTATCACTCTTCATTTCACGTTTATTTAGACCTATCCCTCTCCATTTCACGTTTATTTAGACCGATCCCTCACAATTTCACGTTTATTTAGACCTATCCCTCTCCATTTCACATTTATTTAGACCGATCCCTCTCCATTTCACGTTTATTTAGACCGATCCCTCTCCATTTCACGTTTATTTAGACCTATCCCTCTCCATTTCACGTTTATTTAGACCGATCCCTCACAATTTCACGTTTATTTAGACATATCCCTCTCCATTTCACATTTATTTAGACCGATCCCTCTCCATTTCACGTTTATTTAGACCTATCCCTCTCCATTTCACGTTTATTTAGACCGATCCCTCTCCATTTCACGTTTATTTAGACCGATCCCTCACAATTTCACGTTTATTTAGACCTATCCCTCTCCATTTCACATTTATTTAGACCTATCCCTCTCCATTTCACGTTTATTTAGACATATCCATCTCCATTTCACATTTATTTAGACCGATCCCTCTTCATTTCACGTTTATTTAGACCGATCCCTCACAATTTCACGTTTATTTAGACCGATCCCTCTCCATTTCACATTTATTTAGACCGATCCCTCTCCATTTCACGTTTATTTAGACCGATCCCTCACAATTTCACGTTTATTTAGACCGATCCTTGCAAATTTCACGTTTATTTGAACGATCCCTGTCAATTTCACGTTTATTTAGACCGATCCCCCTCCATTTCACGTTTATTTAGACCTATCCCTCTCCATTTCACGTTTATTTAGACCGATCCCTGCTAATTTCACGTTTATTTGAACGATCCCTGTCAATTTCACGTTTATTTAGACCGATGCCTCACAATTTCACGTTTATTTCGACCTATCCCTCTCCATTTCACGTTTATTTAGACCGATCCCTCTCCATTTCACGTTTATTTAGACCTATCCATCTCCATTTCACATTTATTTAGACCGATCCCTCTCCATTTCACATTTAATTAGACCGATCCCTCTTCATTTCACGTTTATTTAGACCGATCCCTCACAATTTCACGTTTATTTAGACCTATCCCTCTCCATTTCACATTTATTTAGACCGGTCCCTCTCCATTTCACGTTTATTTAGACCTATCCCTCTCCATTTCGCATTTATTTAGACCTATCCCTCTCCATTTCACGTTTATTTAGACCTATCCCTCTCCATTTCACGTTTATTTAGACCTATCCCTCTCCATTACACGTTTATTTAGACCTATCCCTCTCCATTTCACGTTTATTTAGACCTATCCCTCTCCATTTCACGTTTTTTTAGACCTATCCCTCTCCATTTCACGTTTATTTAGACCTATCCCTCTCCATTTCACGTTTATTTAGACCTATCCCTCTCCATTTCACATTTATTTAGACCTATCCCTCTCCATTTCACGTTTATTTAGACCGATCCCTCTCCATTTCACGTTTATTTAGACCTATCTCTCTCCGTTTCACGTTTATTTAGACCTATCCCTCTCCATTTCACGTTTATTTAGACCGATCCCTCTCCATTTCACATTTATTTAGACCTATCCCTCTCCATTTCACATTTATTTAGACCTGTCCCTCTCCATTTCACGTTTATTTAGACCTATCCCTCTCCATTACACGTTTATTTAGACCTATCCCTCTCCATTTCACGTTTATTTAGACCTATCCCTCTCCATTTCACGTTTATTTAGACCGATCCCTCCCCATTTCACGTTTATTTAGACCTATCCCTCTCCATTTCACGTTTATTTAGACCTATCCCTCTCCATTTCACGTTTATTTAGACCGAATCCTACTAATTTCACATTTATTCATTATGTCAGTGAAACAAATATCATCTGATCATTTTTCTGTAAATCTTGAGAATTGATAAGGCCCAGGTCTTTCATATATCCCTGAAATAACCTCAGTTTTTCGTCCCAATTGCTTGTGAGACTAATATCCTCATCTTCGTTGTTAAAAACTCAACATTGCATCGGAACGAGATCAATTCTACCTCCATAGAGAGAACATAGTTTTCTGTTCGAAATTCTCTGAATATTATTTGATCCGCTAACACCTGAGGAAGGGCAACTGCAAATAATTTAATTAAGATCACACCCACCTGTATGTTTGTGTGTGTGTGTGTGAAAGAGAGATAGAGAGTGAGAGTGGAGAGAGTGAGAGATAGTGAGACAGAGAATGAGAGTATGAGAGTGTGTGAGAGAGTGAGAATGAGAGAGAAAGTGTGTGTGTGAGAGAGAGAGAGAGAGAGAGAGAGAGAGTGAGAGAGAGAGAGAGATTTTTTACCCTCACCTATTTTGGTTAATTGTATTTGTGTTTACATTTCCTCACAATGAAATCAGCTATTCTAAATTTCTGGGATGTGACGTTATCGTTATTCAGTCTATTTGGACTAATATCTTCATCCTTGTTGTTATTATCATAACGTTGTGCCCTCCGGACTTCTTCAGGAATCTGTTGATCCAAGTAGCCTCCATGGAATTTCCAAACAGTTTAGTGCACGAGAGTAGATTGTTCTCATATCACTGCCCATGTCACGGAATATCTTGTCTCTTTTTAATACTGCTCACTTACTGCTCTTGCTATTCCCACTGAGTTTGATCTCGTACTACCCGATCCAGGGATTGAACTCACATTTAATATGCCACCAAATTCACATCCTACAAGGTTATATTTAAGACAGGAAATCAGGCTCAATGTGTGTTAATTATGGCTAAGCCTAGCTTAGCATGAGCTGACGCTAACAAAGAAAAGTGTAAACCGATAAAAAAATTCTAGAAAAATAGACAAGAGTCTTTATTGTGTGTCCCGTGTGTGTCGAAAACCTCAGGAAAATCTGCTGATAAAAAACACGATTGCCAGATACTCTGTCATGTTCCATCAAGAATAGCATATTATTTCCATGGCGAGCAGTATAAATAAAAGAAATAACATTGCCATATACGCAAAGCCAGAAAATATTTATATACAATGCAGCGGCAAAATATTTTGAAATCGTAGATTATAATAATTTGATCGTTCGTCTTTGAAGTTTGCAAATTGTTAGTCATGCTATAATTTAAGTCTATCGGAATTTTATGGCTTATTTACAGACTTTCAATTTTATTTAAAGCTGAAACATATTTTTAGACGATAAGAATAATCCTTTTTTGCATTAACAATTTTAAGAGAGTAACAATGATTTTTTTTTTCAGATACATGTCCTACTGTTTAACCGCATAGCTAGAGAGATAAGATTTAGTCCCAATTTTGCTAAGGTTATTTGTGCGTAAAAGAATAAGCCAACTGAAATTCAGACGTATCTCCGATTGTGAGCCGCTATCCACTGCACAAACCGCATTTCCACTAATTCTGTTGGAAACGGAAAGTATTGAAAACCCTTGGAAAATCATGTGTATATCCCACTTGAAAACTGTCTAGAGAGAAAAAAAGTGTCCGTTGTTTATTTAAAGCAAAGGAAAATAGTGCTTTTCATCGTCATCACTGTTTATTCGTTAAATACATGATGCAATTAAATGCATGTTACAAATTAATATATGTTACAAACGAATACATGTTACAAATGAATACATGTTACAAATGAATATATTATAAATGATTAGATGTTACAAATGATTATACGTTACAAATGAATACATGTTTACAAATGAATATGCTACAAATAAATATATGTTACAAATTAATATGTTACAAACGAATACACGTTACAAATGAATACATGTTACAAATGAATATATATTACAAATGAATATATGTTACAAATGAATACGTGTTACAAACGAATACTTGTTACATATGAATACGTGATACAAATGAATATATGTTACAATAGATATTATAATGAATTGAAAACATGTTATAATTACATGTTTCTTCTTAGATTAAAAATTCGAACTTAAATTAAATAAAATCTAAATCAGATACATCTTAAAATTACTTAATTTTGATTTTCAATTCAAGTTTAATTAAGAAATTGGATAAAAGTAATTTATATGTTAAAATTGCATATTTAAATTAAAAACACGTATTGAAATTACAGGTTTTTATACTAAAGTTTAAAAATTTAATTAATAAATTAAAATTAAAACACAAAGTAAAATGACATGATTTTCTTTTAATTTATTAATTAAAAAATTAACTAATAATTTACATATAAAATTAATATTAAAATGAATGTTAAAATTACGTATTTTTATTTTAATTTTTAAAATTTAATTGAGAAATTAAATTAAATAAATTGTAAAATTACATGATTTCCTTTGTAAATTGTAAATAATTTAAGTATATTGAAAATTAATTAATTAAATAAGAAAATGAAAAACATTAAAATTACATATTTTCCTTTTGAGTAATATTTCAAAGAAATTCGAAAATTCTTGTCATACACTTGGGATTGAACTTGTGGTTATATCATATTGTACCAAAGGGATGCAGTAGTTTTGCTGTCAAGAGTACACACACACAGACACATACACACACACACACACACACACACACACACACACACGCACACACAGAGAGTGAACGTCTTGTTTATTTAGGAAATCGTCCTGCATCCCAACATACCAACTAAATTAATTGGTTTGGGACTAATTCTAGCCAAGCAATCGAAGTAATGTCGATTACGCTCAACGTAATTATCTACTTTGTCCCTCTTCTTACCCCCTTCCCCTCTGTATCTGTCCGTTTCTGCTCCGCCCAGACAACTAAGCAAAACTTGTACTTACCTTTTTTTCTCACAAATAATCGGTACACTCATCTGCAAGAAGAAAACGCTGCCGGCAATGACATTTTCTAAAGCATAACCAAACGTTTAAGTCTAGACATTTAATCGTAAAACCACAATAATTACCTCTGATTTTTTTGTATTGATTATCTCTCAACAATAATATCGATTTGGTTTGTACAGCATAATCCTGAAATATTAGCCCGTTATTATTATCGAATTTTAAAACGATTATTAATATTAAGAGGAACCATAATTAGTTTCTGTTTTGGGGAACCAGATGTAATGTCGGATGCATCTTCCTAACTGTTCTTTAAATATATCATAACAGCGATGAAAATTGGATTGCATACAATAATATTCAACGCAAATGCAGTGGAAAAAATCTTCACAACCGTTCCAAAATCTGAGCTCCATGAAAGAAAGATAGTATGTTGTGAGATCGTCAGTTTATTATTTATTTACAGTTCTTAAAAACAATGGAACATTAAATGCACATTTATACATCCAGCAGCTGCAATGTACCCATAAAAATTTGGTCGAAAAATCCACTACTCTCGTTAATGGAAAAAGGGTAGCATACAGTAAAAATAACTCTGGAAAAAAATGATGGAATTCGGTAGTTCTGTTCTAATCCAAATGCCATATTCATCTCATCTTGCATAAACTGATTATTGCCATTTTAAATGTATGCAAAACACTTTTTAGAGGGAAAACCTTTCGCAAATAATGGTGAATATATAATTAAATCAAATATAACTGTACGACTTTTTAAGAATAAAGTTGATAAACAAAAACGGAAATTATTTATGACTCAAGCTATTATTATTATTATTATTATTACTATTATTATTGTTGTTGTTATTATTTCTGTCGTATACATATTTCCTTACGGGTACCAACCATAGACCTAAGGTCAGAAATGGCATTTTCGCTTATCATCTTTTTAAAATGCTATGTACTTGTGTGTACAAGTTTTTGTATTTCTTTAAGGCATTGCTACCAGGAATCGCTCAATGATTCTATCGGAACTTTTTCCAATCAATCCGATGGGCTAAATAAAACTGGAATTATTGATGTCATCATGTACCACATTTTTGAGATTTCAATTTCAAGGTCCTTGTATTTTGATAGTTTTTGTCAATAAGAAGGCACATTTTATTTTTGCAGTCTCTGGTCACCATGTCTGGGCGATTAACTTTGATTGTTTTGTCTGTGTGTATTGCAAAGTCCCATAAAATTGTTCCAGGTTCTATCTCTTTAAACGGGTCTGGGTGATATTCATAGCAATTTCTTGCAGTTTCCTTTTCTTTCCGTAAAAGTTGCATATTTTCCAATGCAGCTATTGGTCCACTTTGTCATTCCGGGTTTTATATTCAGTGGATGCCAATAGCGTGCAACTTGATACAAGATGCTAAATTGTTTCTGGATATTTATCACAGAATCTGCATTTCGGGTTAACACAATTTGTCAGTCTGTGTGCTTGGTAATTTCTAGTTAGCAGGCATTGGTCCTGTGCAGAAAGAATAAAACCCTTCGGTTTTCAGCTTTTAACCCTGCACTACGTAGCCACTGATGGGTACGGAGATTGTCAACATCAACTTGTTTCATACGGGCAGAATACTGGCCGTTAATTCCTCTTTCCAAGTTCTCCACCGCCCTAACCGGGTATCGAACTCACACTTCTTGGGTACTGTCACTGGATCTAACTAACGCCTTTATCCACTGTTCCATGTGTTCCTCTAGGACGTGGTTAAGGCGGTTGAGAACTTGGACAGGGGAATTAACAGGATATAACTGATAACTGACACCCATTAGACATGGTTCGTGGAACGAGAAGAGTCTACCCTAGCGAGCGAAATAAAGGGTTCAGTTCGACATTCCAGCCACCTGAAGAAGGCCAGAGTGTACAGCGGCCAAAACGTTGTGATAAATATAGCAACAAAGATGAGGACAATATTCAGAATAATGTAAATAGTACCAATAACACCTCTATCTCAGAAATAAAGACAGGCATTTACTATATATTTTCAATTACATGTTCTTTAAATTGTTTGCATATAAATTTCACAAGTCACAAATATATATTGGAAAACATTTTACTGATTCAGTGACACCCTGAGACAGTCTCAGTCTTATAAACTTATAACAAGTTGTATAAGTTTTGTGAATACAAATATAATTCTTTTATGTGTCATATCCCTTTAGAACATGTACAATCATGTCTCTCCACAACTTCCTATCCTTTGTAGTTGTAATGTTTGTCACCTTACTATCCTTCTCAGTCTGTTCTAGCATTTATTTACAGAAGCTTATTAGATAGGTTACTCACTGTTTCTCTCTGCTTCAATATACCCATATTTAAATAGTGTAGCATAAATCCTAATTATGTTCTCGTAAGGAAGTACCATTCTGTTATACTTTGTCTTTACAAGAGTCAGATTAAACCATAAATAGAGTACCATTTTTCAGCGCTCATGCAGTTTAATATCCTTTTATACGGTCTTATAGGGGAAGATGTATTCTCTGCACCCTCTTTCTCGCAGACACAACGTCGGAAGCCTGCACCTATTTGATCATTATTTCTATGGCAAATTTTCAGACACGTAGTTCATCCAGTCTAGACTTTTACTGCTAGGAGAC
Source organism: Acanthosepion lycidas (assembly GCA_963932145.1). Classification (NCBI taxonomy): domain Eukaryota; kingdom Metazoa; phylum Mollusca; class Cephalopoda; order Sepiida; family Sepiidae; genus Acanthosepion; species Acanthosepion lycidas. The sequence goes on from OZ010577.1 coordinate 17,384,468, forward strand.
GCCATGCTACTTCAACATATCGAATCAGCCTCATTTCAACCGTATTCGATGTGTAATCAGAAGCTTCCATTGAGACAGTCTTTCCCCAAGACCTGACATGTTGTGAAACAACATAATCTTAATCACCTCATGCTAAAGGTCAGTTATTATGTATTCATCATATCCTCGTAATCCCGATTTCCTAACACCTGGCATCTAATCTCTCAATCATATCCATCATAAACATTTTAACAGTAAACCCATGCCTTAAGTGGCTATTAAGCCTTGTATTCGATAACTTTAATATGTAATAACAATAATAATAATAACAATAATAATACCTCCAGCTACGATAGTCAAAGCTTTGAGGTATTTGTTTTTCATGTCATTGTATTATTGTTAAATTATTTAAATGTAACGACATTCTTGACGCAAGACATTCGTTCTATTTTTGCTTATTGAGAATAATTGCTATGACGTCACTAAAAAGTTTGAACGCCAAGAGATGCGTTCAATTTGTTTTTATTTCCATAGCTTCGAGTTAACCCAAGTGTCAAATAAGTTATTGAATAGTACATTGTTTATCATAAGAATGAATAAAAAACCGGTCATAGAAACGGCTGGCTGTTGCAACATGCATTAGAGTTGAAAAAAAAAAAATCTATATGTTATCGATAACGATCAAAGCAAGTTTACAACCGGCAAAAAATGGCCAAAAGATGAAACCCTATATATTCTAAATTAATAATTGTTCAATCATTAAAGCTTATCCCTCCTGTTAGAGAAGCAGAGCGTTCTGAGTCCTCTGTGATCTCTTTCATTGTTTTCAAATTCATAACTTATCCAATAGAAATGATAGTTTATGTCACATGTTCAGACATGTTGGAGCGTGCATTGCGTAAATAGATATTACTGTTGTTTACTTGATTGATGTGAAAAAGATGGCTACACAAATCCAATAATTCCTGATTAATTTTTCGTTTATATTGTTGCCTGGTTAAATTTACTTTTAAATACATGTTCCGTTGTTATTACATTATTTTATAGCCACGTGCAAGGGCAGACTGTAGGCAAATTTTTGGCAGCTGTCCATAAGTTTCGTTGTGTATGGGTGAAAATCTATACATGACCTGGTATCTCGGCTTCAGTCACTTTCCCACCGCCGTAATGTTAGCTTTCCTTTGCTTTTTCTATAACTAGCCTTTTTGCCACCTCAACTTTACGAATTAAGTGCACTACTAGATTAGTTCTGAGGAGTCAGGGTGGCGTAATGGATAGCGTCTCAAATTGAGGAATCGGGGAGCCGAGTTCGAATTCCATTCAAATCCATTACATTCACTTACGTGTTAATACCCTTGGGAAAGATATGAATCCTCTTCTACTTCCCCTAGTTATGGGTAAATAGCAGGACAGAACGGGTTCTATAGCCTTGGATGGCAACTGGTCTACCGCAGAAAGAAATGGCAACCTACTGCAGGAAAAAAAATTCTGCCTCGTCAGTCATGTATCGAAAGATACATGATCGCCTAAGCGTGTATCACGTCTGGCACATATTAGATTACAGTTGAAATGGCTAGAAGCAACCGTACGTTCTATGCTAACAGTTTCTTCTCTCGCACTTCTCGCTTGTGGAATTCTCTTCCGGTCTCTTGTTTTTCAGTTAACCTTCAAAAATTTAAATGCAATGTCCATCGTTATCTTATTTTCTTTTTAATTCATCTTCTTTTCTTTCCTTAGTAATATTTTTTTCTTTTTTTCATATTCTTTCACACCCTAGCATCTTAGGGATTTCATTGTCTTGCTTGGCGTGAAATGATTTTAAAAAATGATTTTATTTTCATAAACTTGATTTTATTTCTTTTCATTACATATATTTTATATTATTGAATCATTATTCCTTGTTAGACACACACACACAAACACACACACACGCATATATATATATATATATATATATATATATATATATATATATATATATATATATATAAAACCTGAACCATGATTTTCTTGTACATTTTTACATCTTGACACATCTACCGATTTTCTAAACAATTTTTTACATCTGTACCTGTTTAGTCCATCGATTTTCGTGGATCTTTTTTACATCTTTACATCTGTAGACCAGTGATTTTTTACATCTGCGCATCTGGATGTCATCGATTTTCTTGTACATTTTTGCATCTTGACATATTTAGCGATTTTCTGGCCTATTTTTTTTTTACATCTGTACCTGTTTAGACCATCGATTTTCGTGCATCTTTTTTACATCTCCACATCTATCTGTAGACTAATGATTTTTTTAATCTGTAAATCTGGGCGTCACCGATTTTCCTGTATCATTTTTTATCTGCACATCTGTAAGGCCAGTAATTTTCATGAACCTTTCTGCATTTGCATAGCTATATGCATCGATTTCTCCGTATATAACCGTTGTTTTAAGGAAAGATTCATTGATTGAGTAGCCAGTACTACTTTCGGTTGAACTTTATAAAATTTTTGATAAGAACAATTTTTCAGGGAAATAACTTTCTCAAATCTCGTAACTGCTGTTACTCATCCCAGTATCGTGGGACATTATTATCCTGATTATTAGATTATTTTCTCTCGAGTTACATGTTAGATCCATTTTAGTTGAAAGTCAAGTGATATAGTTTTAGTTTTTTGATACAGTTCTTTGCTTGGGATTCTGTAGCGCGAGTGTACGAGTTTGGAAGAGGGAGTTAAAACATACATGTCTGTATTCGCTCGAAGCCATTTTTGACCATTGATCTGAGAAAGCGATTGTATACACCTGACAATTTAGATATTTCTGAATAAGCTTACCCCAATGTATGACATCCATATGAACGTTTCGATCCGACGAGGCTATTTTAGAAAATGACTGAAGTTTTTTATTATAATATTTTGGTTTTGTAGCAATTTGCATTTTTTTGGCGAGGCTGGCCCTAGAGCAATACAATATCTTTATCTCCTATATTAAATTTATTATTCATACACTGAGGGTAATGCGTATGTATGATTAACCATGAAAAGTTAAATTTGAGATTCTTCTTTGACATAAACACCCCGTTCCTCGAAGTAATGAGTAGAATTAAGTTATTTCACTTGTCTTAGAGAAGCCTCGAAGGACCCCTTATAAGGAACACCTTGATTATCGAAACTGGTAACGAAAGAAGCAATGTTTATTTTGCCACTTAACATCGAAGAGAAAAGAGATAACGTGCCCTGGTGTCGGAAGAGGTGTTCAGCCTTTCTACTTCTTCCAAGGATTTTGTTGCATGCCTCAAATACCGTGATTGTGTCCTCTGTTCTACTATCCACTTAGTTGTTAAGTAGGTTACTCGCTGTTTCATCCCGTCCTTCTTCTCTTAGTATGTCCTGTAAGTGTCAAATTCTCTAAGCCATCTTTCCTTATTATGTGTCTCAAACCTTTTCATTATTATGGCTATACATTCTTATGAAAGATAGGAATGTATGGCCATAATAATAATGTTGCTTTCTCTACAGTTAGGAACTCAGAGTTTTCCATCTCTTAAACAGGTTCCCACACAAGGGTAGAGATTATAGTTTAAGTTGCAATTTAACCCGTGACGTGAGAAGAGACGGTATCATATGAAAATGAACGCAACAGCCGAGCCGGAATTTGAACTCGGCTCGCCGAGTCCACTTTCGTAACTATATCTGTTACACCAGCCGCACATCCACCGTAATAAATCCTTAATATCGAAACAGAGCATTTACTTACAGAGCAGTAAATTCGAACGTGCCAACCGAACGATCCTTTGTGGCTGAGAGGTTAGGGACGTCAAGCTAAATGACGGTTCCGTATAGGATGCAGGTTCGAATCCTGTCAAAGGACGAATATTTTCTATGAAAATTTCTCGGATATTCAGGCCGGTAAATGTTATTTAATACTGTTTATTATAAACAGAGCATTTACTTAAATACTTGTATCTATAAGAAGAATGTTAAACATAAAAAAATGTCTTTAATAAATTGTCCATTTCTTAATATATATATATATTAAGCAGATATCAATGACGTCATAGATAGATGTTTGATCTTTCCTTGGAAAAGGGCAATCTTTGAAGACCGTGGCTATGCTGAGCTTAATTATAGACATTTTACAGCCTCTGCATTCAAAGGTAAAATGTGAGATGATAGCAAAAGAAAGAGGAAGCGTTCGGGGTTATGGGGTGTGTATATGAAGTTAGATAAGGCAGGCTAATGGCAAAGGAAGAAGACATTTTTTATGCATGACAGAGAGGAAAGAATTAATTTCGAACTAGACTCGGGCCAGATTCTTCTAGTGTACAAGGATTGTTTTCTTTCTCTCTGCCAATTCCCAGTAACCCACATTGAATTTGTTGAGTGTACTCGGGCGGACGGAAAAGATGCCGAAGTTGTTTTGAATCGCCACCGCTCATCCATACGCATTTCGTCAAAGTGTAATGAACGGGTTGGCATCCAGAATGCCGGGAATACAAAAGACAGGAATGGAGGAGGAGGGGAGCGTGTTCCAAGACAGCAAAAGGAGTCTGTATTGGAAAAGAACACAGGAATCTGAGAGAGGATTGAGGCATACAGTGTCGTTTATGCGAAGAAAAAGGCAAAGAAAATGGTAATCATTTGATTGCCATTCTCTTTGCCTTTTCCTCGCACACCGGATGAATGTAGCCTGGATCTATTTGCAAAGTAACTCTTTTCTCAGAGACATAGTAAAAGAAAATGGCGTCCTCTGTTTTTTTTCCGTCCTGCTTGTCACAATTCTCATTCGCCTGTGTTCTTTTCTTCCTTTCTCGCTTTCTTTCATTCAATTTCTTTCTTTATTTCTTTCTGGTTCTATCTTACTACCTCTTTCTCTTTTCGTACACTTTCTCACACAATTTTTTTATACTTCTACTCACCTTTTCTTTTTCCGCTCTCTCTCGATTCCTCCCTAACATTTATCCTCTTCCTTTTTCTCTCTATGTCCGTCTTTCTCTATTTTTCTGTTTTTCTCATTGTCTCTTTTTTTCTGTATCCTCCATTTCTCTTTCTTCCCCTTACATCTCTCTTTTTTTCCTTTTATTATTGCCCTCTTTTACTTTTTCTATCACTCTTGTTCTCTTTTTCTCTCTATTACTTTTTTTTCTTTCGCTTTCTGTATTTCTTTCCATATTTCTTTTTCTCTCTCACTGTCTCTTTTTCTCTTTTTTACTTTCTCTTCCATACGTCTTTTTCTTCTTTCGCTTTAATTTAACTTTCTTTTCCTCTCCATTTCTCTCTATTTTACACTGGCACACATCCGCTCTCTCTCTCTCTCTCTCTACATTTTTATCGCATGACTACAGAAGAGAACTCAACAAAGAAAAGAAAAAAGAAAAGAAATAGCTCTATCGTGAAATGAAGGACAAATACAGAGAATAAATCAAGCAATAAAGAACCTATAATGGAAGAGAAAAGGCAAAACGAGTAAAGGTAACAACGAGAAGAAAGAAAGCGAAGTAAGTTTTTTTCCGATTTTTCGAGAAGAATTAAAAATGGAGTAAAGCTACAGAAACACAAAGAGTACCGGACAAAAAAAAACAAAAAAAAAAACGAAAAAAGTAAATTGGACGGAAAGTCAAAACCGCAAGAGAATAAAATATCCGAAGGGCGGAATTGCGATGAAGCAATCGCAATGTCTAAGTAGATATAGCAAAAAGAAAAAAAAAAAAAGAGAAAAATTGATATGATGGAAAAAGTAGACAGACGCGGTCTGAAAACATTATTAAGCAACAGAAAAAAAAAACAAAACAAAAAAAAAAAACGCTGCTCTCTTAAGAGTCGTTTTTTCTATTGCTCTTACGGTCAGTCCAGCCGATTGTTCAAAGCTGCTTTTTACAGCCGCTTCGACTATCTCTGTCACAACCATTGTATTAATTATTTTACACTGTCAAGACACTCTTTTGAGATTCTATCAAGCTGATTGTTCGTCATACCCAATTCCGATTCTAATGCAACTGTTCTGCCATTAAAGAGTTTGGGACCCTTTAAGCTGGCACGGTTTTAAAAGCGGTCATGTTATTCGCCTATTCTGTGAGCATCAATTTCATCGTACTTTACGCCTAAAAAGGTGACAATGGCAGAGTCTAGTTAAATTGAATAAAATACGGAATAGCAGACAATTTCGTCTTGGCAAGCCAATTTTCTCATCTAAAAGATTATTGCCCCGAGGTAAATAAAGAGATGGGATTTCTGTGTAGTTTTTTCTGTTCTCCACTCCCCGAAAAAAACCGTCTTGAAAACTTTTATATAGAATTCACGCTTTTGATTTAAACATAGTAAGATAGGATGCACACCATTCAGCAAAAGAACTACACCTGCCAAATATAGCTCAAGTTAAAATTACCACAGCGCTAGCGAGGAATTGGCAGAAGAAAAATCTTTTGAAATTACAGCAGACGTGCTATGCCCTTAATAACTTTACAGAGCAAAAGTGTCTAATCTCGAGACATGATAGCATTTAATGACAATAGAAAACAACCGATAAAAGTTCACAGTTAATCTTTCTAACCTTGATTTTTTCGAAACGTCTTTCCTTGTCAAAGCAAAGATCTGAAGTTGTAACATTTCAATACGAATGAAAAACCAGAAAGGCTACTGGAAATAAGGATTAAATTATATTTCTAAAGAATTAAAGGATTTATTTTTTAATTCAACATATTTTTATAATTTCAAACGTTATTTTTATTGGACAACCGTATTTGAGTAGACGCTTCGTTTATTTTAAACACTATTTATTTCGTCTATTGACCTGGCTACACGAGAAAACCTAATAAAGAAAATGGGCGTTTTATTAAGTTTTCTCCAGTACGTAGGCCGGTAGACTTAAACAATATTTAAAATAAACGTTTTTTTCAAATGCAGGTATCCACTAAAAATGACGTTTGAACTAATTGAATTATATTACGAATTCTTATATTTACGATACAAAACATGTCAGGGCTTATAGATTGTGTTACGCTAATTTGCCTAATATGGACGGCCTTCTCGCCTATAAAATGTATTGAACACATGCCACTGGCATTATTAAGATAAAATAAACGCTTATCCAATCTACTCTGTTTATTTTAGTTTTTATTGTTATAACATTTCGATCGCCTTCCGCCTTCTTCAGGTGTCTCTTTTATTTGGAAATGTCAACATTTTGAACAGAATACTTTACATTATTTAAATTGTCAGGACTGTTGTCCTCATCTTTATTGCCTTATTCACGACGTTTCGGCCGTTGAACGTTTCGACCTTCTTCGGGATTTGTCTATATTTCTGATTTGACGTATTGTAGCTTTTGCACTATTTACATTGTTCGGACTTTTGTCCTTATCTTTATTGTCATATTCACGACGTTTCGGTCGTTGCACGCTCTAGGCTTCATCAAGTGATTTACGTTGAAATATCGAACAGAACCCTTTCTTTAGTCCATTGGGGTAGATTATTCTAGTTCCACGTGCCATACCTTTTCTGGATATCTCAGTTTGAGATATTTTCCTTTAGAAACTCAACTCTCCAAGTTATTCACCTCCTCTGTGACCCAGTGGGTAAAAGCGTTGGTTGAAGTAATTCATTGACTTTACCCAAAGAGCCGTGGGTTCAATACCTGGGCCATATAAAAAAAAAATAAAAAAAATAAAAAAAATTGGTGAACAAAAACTTGGAGAGACAGATGTAGAAAAGTTTATTCTATCCACGGGGGAACATTTTTTTTCATTCTCCTGTTCATGCCGGAAATGCTGTCATTACCACACTGTCTTTGCTTTTCCAACTGAAACAAATTACATGAATTCATTGTTTTTTCGTTGAGATTTAAATCACTATCACCAGCTAACTACATTCACGTTCCTAATACTCAGTAGGCTGTAGGAGAATTAGGACTTGAAATGTAATCTTTGTTCATCCTAACAGCAACTACTTTAACCACAAAGCAGGCTATTTTATTTATAAAACTTTATTCAGCTTAAATACAGCAAAAAGGGTAACTATTGAAGTATTTCGGTGTAGACAAACAGTGTTGTACTAATCCTCTACGCTTGCCTGCCTTGAAAATCTGCATTGAAAATAGTGGCATTTTACATGCCCTTAAACACAAGAAATAATTTTAGCCTCCAAACCAGGCATGAATAACGATACTTATATCTGTATAACAAATGCGAATGTCAGTGTGTCCCTGTGTCAAATTTTTTCAATTAAAGGGACGCAACTTTAATAGCCCATATTATAGAAATTTTGGATTCCCAAGTTTTCATTCTGCGATTGTTATCGCTGTTTTTTTACGTGATTTTTTTTTATATATATATATAAATATATACTATTTACATTATTCGGACTATTGTCCTCATCTTTGTCGCTATATTTATTACGACGTTTCGGCCATTGTACGCTCCAGCCTTCTTCAGTTGGTTGGAATGTCGAACTGAACCCTTTATTTCGCGCACTGATGTAGACTGTTCTAATTCCACTTGCCAGTCTAAATATAAATACTGTTCTAATTCTACATACCAGTCTAAATTTGTTATACTATAGGAATGCATTTCAAATGAGTGAAAAAAAGGATTGTCAGCGGTCAGGAATTGAAGTATTATTGACAGAATTCGGCAATTACTTTCAAATATCAGCTGTTAATTCTAATGGAAAATAATCCCTTATACTCTTTTATGGCAATCTACTAAGCATAGCTTAGATGTTGCCCAAAGCCGAATGTAGTGGGGTACCCCGCAAGGATCGAACTCACTACTCAATCGTAATTGATAACCATTACACCACATCCCTTATACTCTGTTATGTTCTACACTGGTAATTAAAAAGTGGACCAGTGATGATAACTGAAAAGTGGACCACTGATATGGTTGCTAAAATATCTTTTGCTTAACTTACGCAATAAGATTGCTCTTTTAACAAAACAATAAAAACTACTTTACAATTGCATCGGAAATTCTTGCTTTCCATTTGGATTTATGTAATCATCTTTTTCGCTTTTACTGTGACGTCACCGCGGTGTCGCTGCGCCAAATGTGACGTCTGCCTATCCGCGTCCGTCGTGCTATCCTGTCCCGTGACGACCAACTGGCTTGGTATTGGTCGCGGCACCAAATGTGACGTTCTAACCTTTTGGTGATCTGGTTAGATTCGGTATCAGCCTTGTCGTTCCCAGCTCGCCTCCAACGTCTTGTTTCCGAAGTAACTGTTTTGATTTCCAGTCTAACCTACCCACGTTGTGAATTAGGCAGACGAAATCAATCAGTCACCGGGCCGCAATGCAAGCCGAGTTCGATCAAGGATAACACCGCACAAGTATATGTAAAAGAAAATAAAATAATAACTCGAAAAGTTCAAATGTGTTAAAAAAAGGATAACAATATTTTATATCTGGTTGCTGAATACAGGACTATGTCTTCTTCCCAACCCGCTATATGGATTCGTGACACTTTATGTTTGTTAGGCGAGTCTTAACATCTTAAGTTGTTTGTTCTTTAAGAAACTGGTTCTTGGTGTATCTTCAGGTGATATTCGTAAAACTTGTGAGTCTAAGTCGTTCTTCAAAAATAAATTGTTCTTGGTTAGAAATTGAGTCGTGATGTACGTGAATCTTTCGGTCAACTATTTGCGAGGCGGGCCCAAATCAATTCAACTCAGCTGCGAACTTCACTGCGAACTTAACTCGAACTCGAACTCGAACTGGTTTTCACTCGCTGCGACTCTGCTTATATGGACGCCGACCAAAACCGGGGTGGGCTTGTTGGGGTTTGAGGTTCCTTGATAATTCTAAACCCACAATCCACTTCTTTGTTTTCGGTCAGGAAAATTTTATTATTTTCCATTTTTGGAAGTCTTTCGTCTTCCCATCTTCTTCTGTTCTCATATTGGTATATCACCATGCCCTCAGAGGGTGTCAACGGGTTTCCCCTCTCTCTCACAGTGGCATCTCACACCTATCCCTTCAGGGGGGCACAAGAGGCCTCCCCTCCTTCTTTACATGATTACCTCCGCCACCATTCAGCCAATGGGCGCTCAGCAGCGTGGGTGTGGCCAGACTAGCCTCGGTTTAAAAAATCTTGCTCAAAGAAAAAAAAAATTATCTTCCTTTTTCCTTTTTTCTTTTTCTTTTTCTTTTCTTTCTCTTTCTTTCCTTCTGCCCGACCACAAACCCTTGGACTTTTATCTTAGCCAAATGTCACTTGGACTTTATCACCCGGGGCCTTCGACAAACAAGTGGGTGGTCAATTGGACGTATTTGCATTCTTGGTGCCAATTACTGATCCGATAAAATAGTTTCGCTATCATAGCCAGCCCTGATAATAACCAGATGCTCCTCTCAATGATATTCTGCATATAGACAAAGGCTTAACCTTTCCTTGATGGTGGTCAGCAGACATTTTTGTTTTTCTCGGACAGTGCGTGCTTAATTAATTTTTATTTTTATCTCTTTAGAATTCTGCGGGAGGTCTCTTGTCCAACTTGAAAAAATCTTTTTTTATCATTACCATGGGCAGATTGGATATATCTTACTCGCCGCCCCGTAACATAAATCAGATTAAATTCTGTGTTTTACCTTCTCGACAATGGAAATAAAAATCTTACCACTTTTCCTTGTCAGAAAAATAACACCGCTTAGTGTCTTTTTCGTGATGGCTTCTTATCACCTAAATTTAATTCTCGCCTTTCTTTTTTTTCTTCTTTCTTTCTAGCGTCATAAATAGTGTCGCATTACAACAAGTTGACGCCTGTTGAAATACTCACAGTATTTAGTAGTTGGTGAAATTATCGATGACATTATTGACATTATATTATTACAAACATTATATTATTACAAACTCTACATTTTGTTCAATTTCATAAATCAATCGATGAAATTTCAATAAGCTGATTTGTTTGGAAAAATACTTTGGCAAAAACCCTACTTCGCCATTCAATTTTTTTTTTAATTTAATTTTATACGACTTCATGGTAAACAATATTTAAGAAAAATTCTTTTTTTCTTTTTTCCGGATTACTTTTGAGCATGCAACATACAGTTGGTCATGCGTAAATATGTCTTTCTAGAGTCAAATTCCAACTTTTTGAGGCGTTTGGCATTGTTAATTATATTGCCCAAATCGCAACCAGTTATGTAAGATAAATGTGGCTTGTGAATGCGTTACGAAGGTTAATTTATTTGCTGAAAGGGGCTTATGCAAGGGTCTACTGACGTTCCCTGCTGCGGTCAAGTCATTTGATGTTTGCTCCACCCCCAGTGTACTATTGGGAGAAAAGAGAATGACGATGTAGTGAACTTAGTTTGCATATTAAATAATAAAAATTTTAATTCCGCCCCAGCACAATAATGAAGATGTATCGTACTTATCACCTTAGTAAAACAAACTGGATTTTTTTTTTTGCACTTCTCCACAAAATTTGGTTTGGTTTCGATCGGTCAATATATGGCTACTTTAGAGCGTGTGACGGACGGACTAGCGGAAGTCACAGAATTTTATATATAGATATGATATGTCCCAGAGTAGGGATATATTTGTTCGAAGTAGCAAAGTGGTTGTTGACTACTGAAACCGAGTAGGACAATCTAGCAGGTAACTGTAATGGACTGGTCCTCGTCGTAGTGGTAGGCAATAGGCAATAGGCGTAGGCAATAGGCGTAGTCCATGTACCTCCACATCAGTCTGTATTTATGGCTGACACCAGGCAATCATATTACTGTGAGGTGGAACCAGGTGTATGCATATTCATTACATCAAGATATATTAAACTTTCATTGATTTTATAAGCACCCGAAAGAAACAACTTCAGTGACTACATAAAGGTCGAAGAAAAACACGTTATTGTTATGCATGTACGGTTATTCAAACAACTCTTTGCTAAAAGAGCCAAGACTTAACTTTTTTTTTGATCAAAAGGGATTTCGAAATGTTAACATTGAGTGACAAGCCGAGAAATTAACAGCAACGTTCATTGCTGGCTTATGATCTGAACGTTTATCATTTCCGACGACATCCTTTTTGCCTGCGTGCATCGGAAAATTGACAAGATGGAGTATTATGTTGTGTTCGCAGAGCAAGTAGCATTACCAACCGGAAGTTTGAAGACAAGTTGTTCAAACATGGACGACCACAGAGCTTCCAGTTGCTGCCCAAGTGGAACTTAACCTAATACCGGAATCATGTTGAAGCGAATTCTTGCATGCTAGCAATTCAATGTCGGGGCAGGAGGTGTATTGCTAAAAGAGAATTTTCTGCATGAAAAGGATGGCGTGTAAGAGGAATCGGCTGTGTATAATTACCCGTGAAGCGTGCAATGCTCACGTCATATGAAATGTTCAAGAAAGAAAAAAGAGGTCGAAAGATGTAAAAATAAAAAAATTGAAAGGAAGTCAAAATGAAAATAAAAAAAATATTCAAACAAAATTATTATGTGACATTCCGTGGAAATTTACGCTTAAAATAGTGCTTTTATTTTTTTTCTTCGGGCCCTAATCATTTGGCATCAAGGAACGCGACTTCAAATCTGAGCCTGTCACGAGATATTTTTTTCAAAATACAAGAGGTTGTTGAAAGGTTCTCGCCACGACCTACTTCCACAAAAATTTGGCTAAACATTAGGATTTCTTATACCAATATGCCTTGTTATTCAGGCTAGGATTCAAATTTTGGTTATTATACTCACTAAGTTTTAACCGTTTGCCTTCAGTCCGCGCCAAGATGTGCAGCCTGGTCTGAATATTCTTTTATGTGCCGTGTCCCTTCAGAATTTAGGCGATCATGGCTCTCCACTTCCTCTTATCCGTTGTAACCCTAAATAAGTTTTGTCCTATTGCTACTTCACTCAGACCCTGTTCTGTCATCCACTTGTTTAAGCCCGCTAGGTAGGTCACGCATTGCTTTCCGTTGTCTCTTTTTTCTCTCTATTCACCCTGTGAGTATCAGATTCTCCGAGCCCTCCTTTCTCATTACACGTCACAGGAATTTCATCCGCCTCTTCCTGATGTTAAACATAAGCTTTCCTCCTTGTTTGCATCCTCTTCAAAACCTCATCGTTGTTCTGCCTATGATATTCCTAGCATCCTTCTGTAGTACCATACCTTCGTTGCCTTGAATTTCTTCTTCATCTTTGAGGAGTCCGTCCAACATCCGCTGCCGTAAAGAAGGACAGATATCACGTAATAGTTCAGTACTCTTTTCTTTGTTACCAACGGAACCTTCCTGTCTCGTAATCCTCTACCTAGCTTTTGGAATGCGTCTTTGGCCATCCCAATACTTTTTCGGATCTCAGCGTCGCACTTACCGTCCTCTGTCAGAATGCTTCCCAGATATTTACATTTCCTCACCTGCTTGATTTTAGTGTTCCCGACCTGTAAATCGCATTTCGGACTCGTCCCTTTACTGATGATCATGCATTCTGTCTTTTTTTTTAGTTTATGCTTAGTCCCTTCTTCTCGCTTTCCTTCGTTACCTTTAGGAGGTTTTGTAATTTCTTTTCCGTGACTGCTGTTAGCATTGTGTCACCTGCTTATCCTATGTTGGTAAGAATGTAGCCGCCAATGATGAATCCCGGCGGGATTTTCAATTCCCTCAGAATTGCCATGCTGTATAGGGTGAATAAGTCAGGTAAGAAGACACATCCTTGCTTTACGTTCCTTTCTATTTCTGTATATCTGCTGAACTCATTCTCTATCCGCATGCAGGCCATTTGCTGCCAGTATAGGTTCTTGATTATTCTGATATCTCTCCCAAATATATCAAGGTTGCTGAGCAGTTACAACAGATCTTTGTGGCGTAATTGTTTTCTAGCATTTAAACTGTGGACAATGTTATGGTGGTTTCCCCCAGAAACTGCAATTAATATCCCCTGAGCATAGTTACAGTATAAAACTACAGGTGGGCTCTGTGAGTGTTACTTCTGTAACTGGCATTGACTTTCCCGCTTTGGTAGAGTTCGAAAGCCTCTACACACCCTTGTGTGTGATGAATTATTTCCAACCTTACAACTCTTTTCCTCTTGCTACTCTATCACTGTTTATATGGCAAATGTTCCCACGCGCTACACTGATTAGTTCCACCAGTTCAGACCTTCACATCTATGACTCGGCATGCCACGCAGACCGAGGCGAATCTTCTATATTCTCTTCGAATTCCATTGGTGAGAAAGATGTTCCAATCAGCCTTTTCCTAAGAAGTACTACATTGTCGAATCCCAAGAGGATGTTTCCCTGTAATTGTAACCACTTAAAATTTGGGATCAACTGTTATCTTCTTTACATATCCTCATAATTTGCGTTCCATAAACAACCTCATCTAGTAGTCTTCTACTCTGAGTGGCTCTTAGGTCTTGCGAATAATTTGTAAAAATCAAAAACAACTAGATCTGGCATTTGTGTCTCAATTTGTTGATACCTCAATTTATGTGATATTACGGTGGAGTAATGGATAGCGGCTCGGATTGAGGAATCGCAGAGCCGATTTTGAATTCCAGTCGAATCCATTACATTCAATTACGTGCTAATACCCTTGGGAAAGGTATGAATCCTCTTATTCGCACCCCAGCTATGGGTAAAATAGCAGGATAGACCGGTTTCTACAGCCTTGGATCGCAACTGGTCTACCGCAGAAAGAAATGGCAACTTACTGCGGGAAAAATCTGCCTCGTCAGTCATGTATCGAAAGATACATGATCGCCTAAGTGTGTATTAGCAATGCCAAATAACTGACTGATTATTATTATTCTTGTTGTTGTTGTAGCTGGTGGTTGTGGTGGTGGTAGTGTTTGAATTTCCGAACGAGGCATTTTCTTGCGGGAGTAGACAAACAACAGTACAGAAAATAGAATCATGGAATCGGGTTCAATCTCTGGCCGAGTGAGTTTGCGTTCAACTTGTACTACTGCTCTTTGGAAAGGTATGAATTAAACAAAAAGGCAGATTGGGGTTTATCACCTTAGTTGGTAACCTATTTCGTAGAAAGACATTTCTAAATACACCTCCCAACCCTTGACAATACGTTATAGGGCAGCTTAACAGGGTAAAATTATCCATTATTCCCCACGCGGGATAGACTTAAGGAAGGCAAGAATACATCTCTTCTTCTTCCTCGGTCACGGGTACTAGAGTTGGGTAGACCAGGATCTGTATCCTTGGTTGGCAACCCGTCTAGGAGAAAGATAAGTCTGAATTGTTGGGCGAAAATGCTATTGACGCAATAATTGGAATAAGCGATTGGGTATCCAACTCTAAGTGGGTATGCTGCGTTCGCTTCAAATTACTGCCCTCGAGAAAGGCATGAGTTCTATTGTTGAATAAGCCAGACAGACTGGGCTCACGCGACTTGGATGGAAGCCGGTCTATGACAACAGCAAGTTTCAGCAGACATTAGTACTGGCCACTGAATGGCGAATGTTTCCTTATAAGGAAACGGTGAATATTCACCTTATCATTCTACTCGTCAGAAATGCAGAAATTGCTGTATGTTTTTGCTTCGTCATTTTTAGTCGCCATTTTTTCACTACATTTTTCTTTGAAAAAAGATTTATTTTTCTTCCTTACGGAATGCCGAAAACAAGGGCTGATGAAGGTATCTGTCTAAATGTCGTCTTAAAAGATAATTATACAATAAATTTTGTTCAGTTGTAAGAGACATGATGTAATGGTTAACAAGCTTATCTCGCTCGACTTATCATTATGAGGTGAGCCATACTTTCTTCAGTGTGTTTCATCTCAACTACGCTAGATCAATTTGGACTGAGTAGTGTGTTCAATCATCAGTAGGTTCTCCATGTTTTCAGCATTGTGTCACATCTAAGTTACATTTGCTAAATCCATATTGTGTATTGTAATAACACTTCTCAAAATTATTTATTTTTATACTGAAATGTTTACTGAATAATTATTTCTTGGAATATTTAGCTTCATTTTTCCCATTCCAGTGTATACGATATCAATCTATCGACTTTGTCTATCAATCTACACCGGTTTCCTTACGGTATAAAAAGAATAAGATGTCGAATCTGGAAAGGGCCAATTTTGGAACGCATGCAGGCTACAACACGACCATTTTAGCATAGCAACCCATGTAGATTATATAAGGCTCTAAGAATAAAGGGTGAAGAGCCTTTCTATAGACATTGCCAGCTATTATCTAACAGACCAACAATGAAACATGGACCTATAGAATTAAACAAATGAAGATATAGTTTCAGATGAACGACATGACCAACTGGATTCTAAAACATCTGATGGAAACACAATGCTCTGAGTACAATAAAGGACAAACAAGACCAAGATCTCCAACACAAGGAAACACATGAAGATTTCAAGAAGAGATAAAGAAAAGAAAGAAATATTGAAATTGAAACAATATATAGAAGCACGAGACCTACAAGGGATATGGATATGACTGTCAGCACAGATGGTATCATGGTAGGAATGGTACAAAAGTCAAGATATTCTTAACAACATATTCCCAGCAGAGAGAAATACCCTGGACGAGAGATACCCGGTCCAGCCATGGCAGTGTTCAAAATTATAAAAAAAAGTCTTGTGGATGATGAAATATATTTTTAACTCTGCAACCGCTTTCCCACAGACGAAACGATTCTAGCTTCTCGCTATTCTATCGCTATTTTCATTTTTGGATTTTTGGACGAGCTACATTCGTTAGTTCAACTAGTTCAGACCTTCCAAGGAAGAACCCGTACAGATGTTTAATTCATCCTCATCCCCTCAATATTCCATTAGTAAGGAAGAAGTTCCACTCAGAAAGATTCTTCTCAAGAACTGCTATTTTGTAGAAGAGATTTTCAAAACGATGCTTCCTCGATCACCACAATCTTCAAGTCTAGGTTCAACCGTCATCTATCCTACATATTCTCATAATCTGCACTTCCTCCTTTACGCCCTTATAACAACTTCATTCAGTTATGCTCTAACTTGAGTGACTTTTGAACCTTGTAGAGGGAGAAGAATAGTATAAAAAATACCGCCAGCCACTGGGTGGGTGGGATTTCCAGGGAACCTTTCCAAACATGGACCCTACATTCTCGTGTCGGTATGGAAGACTGACATTCCTCCACCTGTCAATGGATTTTGCCGCATGTGCACGTTCTAAGTACAGCTGAGTCGACCACGTGTTTAATTGTCGGGGCCAGCTATGGACATCGTCGGACGCGCGGATATGCACTAGGTGTCTAGGTGGGTATTTCTCAAATCAACCGGCCGATGCAAATGCATCATTTGAGTGGCTCACGTGTTATATTTTGAGTTTATTTTTGAATGTTAAATTTTCGACCAGTTCAGCCATGGTTTCTTCATGGCATAAAAAGAGACCATGACTATTACAAAAAAATATTAACCTGACAGATAACTAAACTAAAGACATCATATTACAAATGTATGTCACAGACGAAATGTAATCATTGCTAATAATTGAATTCTTATAAATGAATAGAAATTGACTTGTGTGTCCAACAAAAGAAATACATTTTGTATGTGTATATCAGTATAGGTGTGTATATTTTTAAAATGTAGCATTATGTCAATGCTTGTGTGTCTATGCCTGTCTCTTTCTGTCTGTCTTTGCATTTATATGATGGTCACTATATCTGTGTATCCTCATTCTCACTCTCTCTTTGAGCTTGTCTATATGTTCGTGGGCTTGTAAGTATCTGTTTTAGTATATATAAATGCCTGCTTGTGTTTTGTGTGTGGGTGCCAGGATATAAGTGCGTGTCTGTATGCGAGCACCAGACAGAAAACTAAGAGTTCGTGAAGAATAACAATTGATTGACAATTGTATGAAAGAAGAACGTGAAAAAGAAGAAAAGAACAAAACAATTGATGTCGTCTGATTGACACAAAAGAATCTCCAGGCATTCTGAGTCGAAAACAAGAAAGAATTGTTCGACATTTTTTTTTCTCTCTGGAATATCCGTTTAAGAATTTTTCTTAATAGAAACATAAAAATTAACTTTTCAATTAATTGAAGGACTTGTTCTTCATTTCTTCCATATGTAAATAAAAATCATACAATAGTCAATAAAGAAGGCATTACTTTCTTAGATTTGGTAGAAATTAAAATTTCCGTCTTCTGTCTCACATCCGTTCGTATCATTATTGCTTAAGACGTACATGAGCAGCACGAGAAAGCTTGATATGCAGAAACATTTAGAACGCTAAACCCGCAATCTTTTATAACTGTAGCGAGTTCGATCCTCACTGACTTTTGTAGATTGATAACAAACTAATGTATCTTTTGGTTTCCCATTTCATAGGATATTTTTTTCGATACAACAAACTTGACTGAAGCCGTTTCAGATCTTTCATTGCGGGAGCAACTCTCTCAGCGTTCTTCAAAAATAGAGTGCCCCAAACCTCCTCTCTCATTGCGGAGCGGATACGTTTTATCCCCCGCAAGACACATCAGCAAAGGCCGAATGTGCTGCTGCCATATCTCACCATAGACATTACGATCTATATCAAACTCTTTCTTCATTAGGAAATAATACAATTATTGCAAGAAAGTTCTTGAAAATGCTAAGATCAGCTATACGCAGACAGTCCAAGCCAAAATTGAAAGTTCTGAAAAAACACCAACAAATTCTTAATAGAATGTTTACTATTATAAATGCTTCAGGGGTAAACCTCATCGGATGAGGTTAGGATCTTTCCAAAGTGTCTAACATCACAGACATCAGGGGACAACAACTACATGACTTCAATTCTCCCATGAAACACAAAATTTGCAATTCTTTCATCACAACATTTTTTTCCAGATTCAACACAAGCCTTAATTCTACAAACGCTACCGGTGGTCATAAAATCCCTGCGCTTAATCTTAAGAACCGTTGTCTAGAGTTTTTTCCAATTCTGGAAAAATTGTTTAACCACGACGGGAAAGTCTATGGAAGGTATCAGAAGTATGAGCGCGCTCATCCAAGACTCAATATCACCCAATTAACCTCCTCAATGACATCAACAATCTTTTCGAGTTTATTATCAAAAAAGAATGTACATTTTCTCTATATATAAATGTTAAGACTTAGAATCGCCTCTTTTGCAAAATCGAAAAGGACATCTTGCTTTCGTTATCCATGTAATAAAGAAAATTTTATAAACGTGAATAACTAAATTAATGTTATAGTGGAACACACCTATTCTATAGTTAATAGACTCTCCCACCTATAATAAGTAGGTGTAGTAGCAGTCGCTGAGTCGCTGAGTGAGTTGGTCTGATTTCATTCTGAAGATGGACCACCGGCTGACTGGTTGAACTCTCTGCCTTCGGGTAGGAGGAACCCGAAGGAGGGTACTCTCTTTCGGACAGGAGGAACCCGAAGGGGGGACTCTCTTTCGGGCAGGAGGAACCCGAAGCGGGGACTCTCTTTCGGGGAGGTAAACCGGCCCTGAACCCGTGTATACGGGTTCACTGGGCATATTTTTGGCCGAGCCCACGGGCTCGGAGATCCCACGTTAAACCGGCCTTGTGCCACATGATGCCTTCGTGGGGGGTGGGGGTTGACTAAATACCGCTCAGGGAGTTGGTCAGTCATCGATGTCGGACGACCGTTAGTCGGATATTAAAGTATCAGCCACCCCAACTAGATTACTGCGTCATTACCTATTATATCAAGTTCCTAACGTCTTGTACGTCGAACCTATTTTAGGACCGACTTAGAACAAATACAAGCCTCCACTGGGAAACCACTCCATAACAATTAATATATGAATAAATAAGTATTGTTTATAAGTCAGAAAATGTAATTGACTTAAATTTCATTTTATTTTTGTATAAATTAAAATTATCGCAATTTATATAATAAAAATTTAAACAGATAAAGTTATATAATTTATTAGATAAATAATTTATATAAAAAAAATTAATAACACAGGTTGACATTTTTTCAACCCAAATGTTGTTAGGCACATGTTTCTGGGCTATTTTGTCACACTGAATTTGAAAATCAAGTCCATTTTGCCCCATCACATCACGTTTTCTCAGTACAGATAATTTATATTTTGCTTAAATAGGCCAAAATGTCTAATTAGCAGGGATATGCTATGGCTTAAATATGCGAGTCACATAGTTGAAACATTTTGTTTCATGTTAAAATGATTTGTCATTCAAGAAAAAGCATCCAAATAACTTTAAAAATGAATTATACGCTATTTCTGTTTACATAAGCTTAATTGAAAATGCATGATTTTATGAGAGATAACTCACTGGAAAATGTTCTTGTGCCCTCAATGTTCTTAGATTTTTAAAATTTTGTAATTTGTGTTTCTTTTCTACTTTCAAGAACAGCGATTTTAGTTTTTATTAGTAGTTTTCACTTTAAGCTTGAAACCGTTATAAGATTTTATCATATCACTTGAATTTACGGAGATCTGGCATTTTCATGCAGTCCCTGTCTAACATGCAGAGGAATATCGATAAATGAAGTTTGTTAGGGTGATAGGCAAGTGAATGTGAGACTAGCAAGATTAGAATTTTCTATATCAGCGCTTAAAATAGCTGTCAAACACCAGAAAGGCATAGCCATCTAGGCACATTTCCTACTCATCCCCAAAACCACCATCATCTTGTCTGACCAGGTTTTTTAAACTACTCATGTGCAACATGAGTATCAACATTCACTTTCTCTTTAGTCATCTCGATTAGTTTCCTAATAATCTTGGTGATTAGAGTGATGAACAGGGAGAGAGGTTGCATCAGGATCTCAAGGTAATGGAAGAATGATACAAAGGCAGATGGGATGTTAACATGATGGCTGATTTCTGCTGCAGCATCAAAAGAAATCAACCGTGTTTATTTAAAATGAAAACAAGTGCGTGGTTTGTGTGAGTGTTCGGTTATATGATTGTTTGCATTTCTCTCAAGTCTATATTCGTACAATAAATATTCCGACCGCCTGATGATTGCTTAAAAGCGCATGAAACTAGCAGTCGTGGTCAACCATTCCCTATCTGGATTTTCACATTATATATATATATATATATATATATATATATATATATATATATATATATAGCCACACTTATGAACTGTGATACAGGGAAACAGTATATGCCCCTGAAAAATTCATTGAGCCTTCGGGGGAGAAGAGTGAGTTTGAAAACGGTGACTATTACTGCTAATAATGC